>CM026401.1:25875977-25889466 GCA_014843695.1 Archivesica marissinica
TCTAATTTCCACTTAGGATAGCGATGTATCCCAGGCAGAGCGACATGGTATCCTCCATTACCTCCAAGCGTCTGAGTGCCTTGGCCTAAAATAAAGAAGAACAAGAAAACCTATTACATATAAATATGTAATAGAAGGACGGCTGGAAACTCACTCTGCATAAATTAATACACACTCGGGGTAGTGTATTGAGTCAATGCATATAAATTATAGTGCATACCTTAGTAATTAAATGCAAACATGTTGATAAAACATCCATGCTGGAACATAGCAATACATGTACATAATTAATGAAATGGATTCATTTAATATTATTGCAACTTTTCGCAATTTACAATTACATATCACAATAACTTTAAGTCACATTTCTAACATACATAAATATCCATTTTCAAAATGTAAAAGGATTGGGCTACATTAGCATTAGCAACAGCCCTTTCCTTCTTTTTTAAACTATTTATTTTACAACGATTGCGAAGCAATTTCTAACAACTTATATTAATCACTCTCGTTGGCGCGTGTGGGAGGAAACCTGAGTACCTGGAGAAAACCAACCTGTCCGATCTGGCGACCACCGTACCATCTCACATACTTCCCATATATATACAATATGTAACTTATATACATATATTTACAATATGTAACTTATATACATATATTTACAATATGTAACTTATATACATATATATACCATATGTAACTTATATACATATATATACAATATGTAACTTATATACATATATATACAATATGTAACTTATATACATATATATACAATATGTAACTTATATACATATATACAATATGTAACTTATATACATATATATACAATATGTAACTTATATACATATATATACAATATGTAACTTATATACATATATACAATATGTAACTTCTATACATATATATACAATATGTAACTTATATAAATATATTTACAATATGTAACTTATATACATATATATAAAATGTAACTTATATACATATATATAAAATATGTAACTTATATACATATATATACAATATGTAACTTATATACATACATATACAATATGTAACTTATATACATATATATACCATATGTAACTTATATATATCTATATACAATATGTAACTTATATACTTATATAAATATATTTACAATATGCAACTTATATACATCTATATACAATATGCAACTTATATATATCTATATACAATATGTAACTTATATACATATATATACAATATGTAACTTATATACATCTATATACAATATTCAACTTATATATATCTATATACAATATGTAACTTATATACATATATATACAATATGCAACTTATATAAATATATACAATATGCAACTTATATATATCTATATACAATATGCAACTTATATATATCTATATACAATATGCAACTTATATATATATATATACAATATGCAACTTATATACATATATATACAATATGTAACTTATACAACGTATAGCACAGGACTATGATATTATCTATGTAATAAATTGACAATTATACACAGAAGAGTAACGAGTTATACTACATGTATACATTTCAGTCTATGCAAACTATGTGTGCAATCTATGTAAACTATGTGTGCAGTCTATGTAAACTATGTGTGCAGTCTATGTAAACTATGTGTGTAAAATGGCCAACATCAGAAGTAAAAAGTACAATATTCCATTAAACGTTGTACAATTTTTTTGTCAACATCGCATTCTATAACATTGAATTCATATATGCAATGCTAACTTTTGACATAACGTTGCCAACATACACATACACGCCACTACTGTCGACAAAGGGGACGACCGTTACATGCACGCCACTACTGTCGACAAAGGGGACGACCGTTACATGCACGCCACTACTGTCGACAAAGGAGACGACCGTTACATGCACGCCACTACTGTCGACAAAGGGGACGAACGTTACATGCACGCCACTACTGTCGGACAAAGGGGACGAACGTAACATGCACGCCACTACTGTCGACAAAGGGGACGACCGTTACATGCACGCCACTACTGTCGACAAAGGGGACGACCGTTACATACACGCCACTACTGTCGACATAGGGGACGACCGTTACATGCACGCCACTACTGTCGACAAAGGGGACGACCGTTACATACACGCCACTACTGTCGACAAAGAGGACGACCGTTACATGCACGCCACTACTGTCGACAAAGGGGACTACCGTTACATGCACGCCACTACTGTCGACAAAGGGGACGACCGTTACATGTAATAGCACTAACAATAAAAATGAATGCTATTTGTCTCTTAAATTATATACATGCTACACCTATCAATTGCCAAACCAAACCAAAGTAATGAAATATTGTCCGCACACATTCCTATTATACCAGTTATACTAACATTTTAAACCTGCTTGATATACCTTTGAATTCTCATAGGTAAGTATATGATACATGCATATAATAAAATGATATCCAACTGAACCATAGTGGTCTAAAGAGAAATGAAATATGATAATTATTTAAAGCGACACTACATTCGACGAAAACGCACACTTCTGCATAATGTATTTTCCTATTATATGGTATAATTCCCCCCCCCCCCAAATATTTGCCTCAAAAACTGAGTATTTCAACTAATAAACAAGCGTCGTATGCGCGGTTTGTTGACATAACAGAATAATGTAAATAGGGTCGACACCCATGCGTAATGCAACTCGTGTATCCTGAATAACGATTTATGGTACATATTTACCGTTATATCTCACATTGTGCCTATGTATATTTATTCGTAGACTAATCTTAGTTAAATTATCTCTATAGACATTATCTCGCGTTTAGTACTAACTCCGATGACAAACACACATCAATTCAGGAGCATGGATGATCGTTACATGAAATCCTACTTTCACTATTGAAAGTTTGTAGACCATAAAAACACTGTTTATTGATTCAATGTTAGTGTTCGAATTTATTAGGAAGAATGTGTAGTAGCAATGCATTTATACGTGAAAAATACATTTTATTTGCTTTTTGCGATGTAATGTCGCTCTAAACACTAGGACCAAGGGGACGGAAGTTACAAACATGACCAAGCTTCCTATTCTTTCAACCAGCATGTACATGTACAGCTCTCTCCTCCACAAGTATGTTCATGTTATCACTAACACTCCAATGAACATTTGTTTCAAATGTATTATGTCTCTGTTAGAGGAAGTATCATGTTCCAACTAGAGCGCTACATAATCAGTATTGTAATTCTTGAAGCAGACATGATACACTTAGTATTAACCAATCAACAGCAAGTACCCCATAAAAGGATGTAATAAAACACTATGCTTGCTCAGAATATAAATAACATCATATATAAATACTTTGACAAATGGAACGAACGTTACATAAATCATGTGTCAGCGACACACTGTTAAAATGACTAGCAACTTAATAGCGTTTATGATTTCTGAATCTAAAATATGCAACGTTTGCCAGTTTAAGGTAAAACTACTCATATTTCAGCATAGTTCAGCTATACCTGAATACATCAGTGTACAGTTTACTTCAGTTTGAATCCATTCTCTTTGCTCATCAGTCAATTTAAATATAAGAATTTCACATGATTATATAAACACACATCAATAGAATATTTACGAAAATTAAAGTTTTTTTAAATTATTATATATATATAAATAAACACACTGCAAGACAAAAGCAAACTTAAATTGCTGGTACAATTCATTTTCACCATAGAAAATCAGTTCAGTTCAGGCAGCGTCTCCAGTATTTAGATGCATTGATAAGCAATGTAAAATCGTAGTACATAAATAACAGTGTAGTACTAAAACATTCACCTGTTTGTTTATTCCTGGAGATTCTAGCTCAAACACGTATCAGTGTTATACACAGGTTGCATTCTGTGTACAATGAACACAATTTTATATGATTTAAGATGAGCTATACTTTACAAATTATAAATAAAAATACAACATTACGTGGGTAATTATCCAATGTTACTTGGTACTATGTTTATTGGACAACGTAACATAGGATACCACATCAATGCATATGTCCCAACGTTCATCATGGCCAGAGAGAACAGAATATCTGCAGCAAAATGCACTATGCACAACACAAAGCTCCAAATGCATTTCGTATAAATAACGTATCTCTTTCTATATTCAAAATGTATTATTGTTGCTTTATACGAGATAACATTCAATGTAGTATTCCTCTAATAGTTTCAATCACAGTCAGTAAGCAAATTATTCAACATTTCAGTTAAAATATTAGTGTAGATATTCCAAGGTTTAACACATAGATATATGTCACAGATTTATGTATGTGTCATGAATTCACAAGACTCACTGCTTGTGTTGCAAAGTAGTCCTTGACTGTCTATTAGTATGCAACGTTTCATGAAATCACAAGACTTACTGCTTGTGTTGCACAGTAGTCCTTGACTGTCTACTAGTATGCAACGTTTCATGAAATCACAAGACATACTGCTTGTGTTGCAAAGTAGTCCTTGGCTGTCTACTAGTATGCAACGTTTCATGAAATCACAAGACTTACTGCTTGTGTTGCAAGGTAATCATTGGCTGTCTACTAGTATGCAACGTTTCTTGATATCACATGACTTACTGCTTGTGTCGCAAAGTAGTCCTTGGCTGTCTACTAGTATGCAACGTTTCATGAAATCACAAGACATACTGCTTGTGTTGCAAAGTAGTCCTTGGCTGTCTACTAGTATGCAACGTTTCATGAAATCACAAGACGTACTGTTTGTGTTGCAAAGTAGTCCTTGGCTTTCTACTAGTATGCAACGTTTCATGAAATCACAAGACTTACTGCTTGTGTTGCAAAGTAGTCCTTGACTGTCTACTAGTATGCAACGTTTCATGAAATCACAAGACATACTGCTTGTGTTGCAAAGTAGTCCTTGGCTGTCTACTAGTATGCAACGTTTCATGAAATCACAAGACATACTGTTGTGTTGCAAAGTAGTCCTTGACTGTCTACTAGTATGCAACGTTTCATGAAATCACAATACATAATGCTGGTGTTGCAAAGTAGTCCTTGGCTGTCTACTAGTATGCAACGTTTCATGAAATCACAAGATATACTGCTTGTGTTGCAAAGTAGTCCTTGGCTGTCTACTAGTATGCAACGTTTCATGAAATCACAGAACTTACTGCTTGTGTTGCAAAGTAGTCCTTGGCTGTCTATTAGTATGCAACGTTTCATGAAATCACAATACATAATGCTGGTGTTGCAAAGTAGTCCTTGGCTGTCTACTAGTATGCAACGTTTCGTGAAATCACAAGACATACTGCTTGTGTTGCAAAGTAGTCCTTGGCTGTCTACTAGTATGCAACGTTTCATGAAATCACAAGACTTACTGCTTGTGTTGCAAAGTAGTCCTTGGCTGTCTACTAGTATGCAACGTTTCATGAAATCACAAGATATACTGCTTGTGTTGCAACTAGTCCTTGGCTGTCTACTAGTATGCAACGTTTCATGAAATCACAAGACATACTGCTTGTGTTGCAAAGTAGTCCTTGGCTGTCTACTAGTATGCAACGTTTCATGAAATCACAAGACTTACTGCTTGTGTTGCAAAGTAGTCCTTGTCTGTCTACTAGTATGCAACGTTTCATGAAATCACAAGACTTACTGCTTGTGTTGCAAAGTAATCATTGGCTGTCTACTAGTATGCAACGTTTCATGAAATCACAAGACATACTGCTTGTGTTGCAAAGTAGTCCTTGGCTGTCTACTAGTATGCAACGTTTCATGAAATCACAAGACATACTGCTTGTGTTGCAAAGTAGTCATTGGCTGTCTACTAGTATGCAATGTTTCATGAAATCACAAGACTTACTGCTTGTGTTGCAAAGTAGTCCTTGACTGTCTACTAGTATGCAACGTTTCATGAAATCGCAAGACTTACTGCTTGTGTTGCAAAGTAATCATTGGCTGTCTACTAGTATGCAACGTTTCATGATATCACAAGACTTACTGCTTGTGTTGCAAGGTAATCATTGGCTGTCTACTAGTATGCAACGTTTCTTGAAATCACATGACTTACTGCTTGTGTCGCAAAGTAGTCCTTGGCTGTCTACTAGTATGCAACGTTTCATGAAATCACAAGACATACTGCTTGTGTTGCAAAGTAGTCCTTGGCTGTCTACTAGTATGCAACGTTTCATGAAATCACAAGACTTACTGCTTGTGTTGCAAAGTAGTCCTTGACTGTCTACTAGTATGCAACGTTTCATGAAATCACAAGACTTACTGCTTGTGTTGCAAAGTAGTCCTTGACTGTCTACTAGTATGCAACGTTTCATGAAATCACAAGACTTACTGCTTGTGTTGCAAAGTAGTCCTTGGCTGTCTACTAGTATGCAACGTTTCATGAAATCACAAGACATACTGCTTGTGTTGCAAAGTAGTCCTTGGCTGTCTACTAGTATGCAACGTTTCATGAAATCACAATACATAATGCTGGTGTTGCAAAGTAGTCCTTGGCTGTCTACTAGTATGCAACGTTTCATGAAATCACAAGATATACTGCTTGTGTTGCAAAGTAGTCCTTGGCTGTCTACTAGTATGCAACGTTTCATGAAATCACAGAACTTACTGCTTGTGTTGCAAAGTAGTCCTTGGCTGTCTATTAGTATGCAACGTTTCATGAAATCACAATACATAATGCTGGTGTTGCAAAGTAGTCCTTGGCTGTCTACTAGTATGCAACGTTTCATGAAATCACAAGACTTACTGCTTGTGTTGCAAGGTAATCATTGGCTGTCTACTAGTATGCAACGTTTCTTGAAATCACATGACTTACTGCTTGTGTCGCAAAGTAGTCCTTGGCTGTCTACTAGTATGCAACGTTTCATGAAATCACAAGACATACTGCTTGTGTTGCAAAGTAGTCCTTGGCTGTCTACTAGTATGCAACGTTTCATGAAATCACAAGACGTACTGTTTGTGTTGCAAAGTAGTCCTTGGCTTTCTACTAGTATGCAACGTTTCATGAAATCACAAGACTTACTGCTTGTGTTGCAAAGTAGTCCTTGACTGTCTACTAGTATGCAACGTTTCATGAAATCACAATACATAATGCTGGTGTTGCAAAGTAGTCATTGGCTGTCTACTAGTATGCAACGTTTCGTGAAATCACAAGACATACTGCTTGTGTTGCAAAGTAGTCCTTGGCTGTCTACTAGTATGCAACGTTTCATGAAATCACAAGACTTACTGCTTGTGTTGCAAAGTAATCCTTGGCTGTCTACTAGTATGCAACGTTTCATGAAATCACAAGATATACTGCTTGTGTTGCAACTAGTCCTTGGCTGTCTACTAGTATGCAACGTTTCATGAAATCACAAGACATACTGCTTGTGTTGCAAAGTAGTCCTTGGCTGTCACATAGGATATCTCCGTTGTGAAGCATACATACTTTATCTCCATTGTGAAGTATACATACGTTATATCCGTTGTGAAATATACATACGTTATCTCCGTTGTGAAGTACATACGTTATCTCCGTTGTGAAGTATACATGCTTTATCTCCGTTGTGAATTATACATACATTATCTCCGCTGTGAAATATACATACGTTATCTCCGTTGTGAAGCATACATACGTTATCTCCGTTGTGAAGTATACATACATTATCTCCGTTGTGAAGTATACATACGTTATCTCCGTTGTAAAGTACATACGTTATCTCCGTTGTGAAGTATACATACGTTAACTCTGTTGTGAAGTATACATACGTTATCTCCGTTGTGAAGTATACATACGTTATCTCCGTTGTGAAGTATACATACGTTATCTCCGTTGTAAAGTACATACGTTATCTCCGTTGTGAAGTATATATGCGTTATCTCCGTTGTGATGTATACATACATTATCTCCGCTGTGAAGTATACACACGTTATCTCTGTTGTGAAGTATGCATACGTTATCTCCGCTGTGAAGCATACATACGTTATCTCCGTTGTGAAGTATACATACATTATCTCCGCTGTGAAATATACATACGTTATCTCCGATGTGAAGTATACATGCGTTATCTCCGCTGTGAAGTATACATACGTTATCTCTGTTGTGAAGTATGCATACGTTATCTCCGTTGTGAAGCATACATACGTTACGTCCGTTGTGACGCATACATACATTATCTCCTTTGTGAAGTATACATACGTTATCTCCGTTGTGAAGCATACATACGTTATCTCCGTTGTGATGTATACATACATTATCTCCGTTGTGAAGTATACATACGTTATCTCCGTTGTGAAGTATACATACGTTATCTCCGTTGTGATGTATACACACGTTATCTCCGTTGTGAAGAATGCATACGTTATCTCCGTTGCGATGTATACATACGTTATCTCCGTTGTGATGTATACATACATTATCTCCGTTGTGAAGTATACATACATTATCTCCGTTGTGAAGTATACATACGTTATCACTGTTGTGAAGTATACATACATTATCTCCGTTGTGATGTATACATACGTTATCACTGTTGTGAAGTATATATATGTTATCTCCGTTGTGAAGTATGCATACGTTATCTCCGTTGTGATGTATACATACGTTATCTCCGTTGTGAAGCATACATACGTTATCTATGTTGTGAAGTATGCAACGTTATCTCCGTTGTGAAGGATACATACGTTATCTCCGTTGTGAAATATACATAGGATATCTCCGTTGTGAAGCATACATACTTTATCTCTATTGTGAAGTATACATACGTTATATCCGTTGTGAAATATACATACGTTATCTCCGTTGTGAAGTACATACGTTATCTCCGTTGTGAAGTATACATGCGTTATCTCCGTTGTGATTTATACATACATTATCTCCGCTGTGAAATATACATACGTTATCTCCGTTGTGAAGCATACATACATTATCTCCGTTGTGAAGTATACATACATTAACTCCGTTGTGAAGTATACATACGCTATCTCCATTGTGAAGTATACATACGTTAACTCTGTTGTGAAGTATACATACGTTATCTCCGTTGTGAAGTATACATACGTTATCTCCGTTGTGAAGTATACATACGTTATCTCCGTTGTGAAGTATATATGCGTTATCTCCGTTGTGATGTATACATACATTATCTCCGCTGTGAAGTATACACACGTTATCTCTGTTGTGAAGTATGCATACGTTATCTCCGCTGTGAAGCATACATACGTTATCTCCGTTGTGAAGTATACATACATTATCTCCGCTGTGAAATATACATACGTTATCTCCGATGTGAAGTATACATGCGTTATCTCCGCTGTGAAGTATACATACGTTATCTCTGTTGTGAAGTATGCATACGTTATCTCCGTTGTGAAGCATACATACGTTACGTCCGTTGTGACGTATACATACATTATCTCCTTTGTGAAGTATACATACGTTATCTCCGTTGTGAAGCATACATACGTTATCTCCGTTGTGATGTATACATACATTATCTCCATTGTGAAGTATACATACGTTATCTCCGTTGTGATGTATACACACGTTATCTCCGTTGTGAAGAATGCATATGTTATCTCCGTTGTGATGAATACATACGTTATCTCCGTTGTGATGTATACATACATTATCTCCATGGTGAAGTATACATACATTATCTCCGTTGTGAAGTATACATACGTTATCACTGTTGTGAAGTATACATACATTATCTCCGTTGTGAAGTATGCATACGTTATCTCCGTTGTGAAGCTTACATACGTTATCTCCATTGTGAAGCATACATACACTATCTCCGTTGTGAAGTAAACATACATTATCTCCGTTGTGAGGTATACATACATTATCTCCGTTGTTAAGCATACATACGTTATCACTGTTTTGAAGCATACATACGTTATCTCCATTGTGACGTATACATACGTTATCTCCGCTGTGAAGCATACATACTTGACTCCGTTGTGAAGCATACATACGGTATCTCCGTTGTGAAGCATACATACGTTATCTCCGTTGTGAAATATACATACGTTATCTCTGTTGTGAAGTATGCATACGTTATCTCCGTTGTGAAGCATACATACGTTATCTCCGTTGTGAAGTATACATACATTATCTCCGTTGTTAAGTATACATACGTTATCTCCGTTGTGAAGCATACATACGTTATCTCCGTTGTGATGTATACATACATTATCTCCGTTGTGAAGAATAAACACGTTATCTCCGTTGTGAAGTATACATTATTTATCTCCGTTGTGAAGTATACATACGCTATCTCCATTGTGAAGTATACATACGTTATCTCTGTTGTGAAGCATACATACGTTATCTCCGTTGTGAAGTATACATACGTTATCTCCGTTGTGAAGTATACATACGTTATCTCCGTTGTGAAGTACATACGTTATCTCCGTTGTGAAGTATACATACGTTATCTCCGTTGTGAAGTATACATACGTTATCTCCGTTGTGAAGTATACATACGTTTTCTCCGTTGTAAAGTACATACGTTATCTCCGTTGTGAAGTATATATGCGTTATCTCCGTTGTGATGTATACATACATTATCTCCGCTGTGAAGTATACACACGTTATCTCTGTTGTGAAGTATGCATACGTTATCTCCGCTGTGAAGCATACATACGTTATCTCCGTTGTGAAGTATACATACATTATCTCCGATGTGAAATATACATACGTTATCTCCGATGTGAAGTATACATGCGTTATCTCCGCTGTGAAGTATACATACGTTATCTCTGTTGTGAAGTATGCATACGTTATCTCCGTTGTGAAGCATACATACGTTACGTCCGTTGTGACGTATACATACATTATCTCCTTTATGAAGTATACATACGTTATCTCCGTTGTGAAGTATACATGCGTTATCTCCGTTGTGATTTATACATACATTATCTCCGCTGTGAAATATACATACGTTATCTCCGTTGTGAAGCATACATACATTATCTCCGTTGTGAAGTATACATACATTAACTCCGTTGTGAAGTATACATACGCTATCTCCATTGTGAAGTATACATACGTTAACTCTGTTGTGAAGTATACATACGTTATCTCCGTTGTGAAGTATACATGCGTTATCTCCGTTGTGATTTATACATACATTATCTCCGCTGTGAAATATACATACGTTATCTCCGTTGTGAAGCATACATACATTATCTCCGTTGTGAAGTATACATACATTAACTCCGTTGTGAAGTATACATACGCTATCTCCATTGTGAAGTATACATACGTTAACTCTGTTGTGAAGTATACATACGTTATCTCCGTTGTGAAGTATACATACGTTATCTCCGTTGTGAAGTATACATACGTTATCTCCGTTGTAAAGTACATACGTTATCTCCGTTGTGAAGTATATATGCGTTATCTCCGTTGTGATGTATACATACATTATCTCCGCTGTGAAGTATACACACGTTATCTCTGTTGTGAAGTATGCATACGTTATCTCCGCTGTGAAGCATACATACGTTATCTCCGTTGTGAAGTATACATACATTATCTCCGCTGTGAAATATACATACGTTATCTCCGATGTGAAGTATACATGCGTTATCTCCGCTGTGAAGTATACATACGTTATCTCTGTTGTGAAGTATGCATACGTTATCTCCGTTGTGAAGCATACATACGTTACGTCCGTTGTGACGTATACATACATTATCTCCTTTGTGAAGTATACATACGTTATCTCCGTTGTGAAGCATACATACGTTATCTCCGTTGTGATGTATACATACATTATCTCCGTTGTGAAGTATACATACGTTATCTCCGTTGTGATGTATACACACGTTATCTCCGTTGTGAAGAATGCATATGTTATCTCCGTTGTGATGAATACATACGTTATCTCCGTTGTGATGTATACATACATTATCTCCGTTGTGAAGTATACATACATTATCTCCGTTGTGAAGTATACATACATTATCTCCGTTGTGAAGTATACATACGTTATCTCCGTTGTGAAGTATACATACGTTATCTCCGTTGTGAAGCATACATACATTATCTCCGTTGTGAAGTAAACATACGTTATCTCCATTGTGAAGCATACATACATTATCTCCGTTGTGAAGTATACATACATTATCTCCGTTGTTAAGCATACATACGTTATCACTGTTTTGAAGCATACATACGTTATCTCCATTGTGACGTATACATACGTTATCTCCGCTGTGAAGCATACATACTTGACTCCGTTGTGAAGCATACATACGGTATCTCCGTTGTGAAGCATACATACGTTATCTCCGTTGTGAAATATACATACGTTATCTCTGTTGTGAAGTATGCATACGTTATCTCCGTTGTGAAGCATACATACGTTATCTCCGTTGTGAAGTATACATACATTATCTCCGTTGTTAAGTATACATACGTTATCTCCGTTGTGAAGCATACATACGTTATCTCCGTTGTGAAGTATACATACACTATCTCCGTTGTGAAGTATACATACGTTAACTCCGTTGTGAAGTATACATACGTTATCTCCGTTGTGAATTATACATACGTTATCTCCGTTGTGAATTATACATACGTTATCTCTATTGTGAAGTATACATACGTTATATCCTCTGTGAAGCATACATACGTTATCTCCATTGTGAATTATACATACGTTATCTCCGCTGTGAAGCATACATGCGTTGTCTCCGTTGTGAAGTATACATACGTGATCTCCGTTGTGAATTATACATACGTTATCTCGTTGTGAAGCATACATACGTTATCTCCGTTGTGAAGTATACATACGTTATCTCCGTTGTGATGTATACATACATTATCTCCGTTGTGAAGTATACATACGTTATCTCCGTTGTGATATGCAACGTTATCTCCGTTGTGAAGTATACATACGTTATCTCCGTTGTGAATATACATACATATCTCCGTTGTGAAGTATACATACGTTATCTCCGTTGTGAAGTATACATACGTTATCTCCGTTGTGAAGTATACATACGTTATCTCCGTTGTGAAGTACATACGTTATCTCCGTTGTGAAGTATACATACGTTATCTCCGTTGTGAAGTATACATACTTATCTCCGTTGTGAAGTATACATACGTTATCTCTGTTGTGAAGCATACATACGTTATCTCCGTTGTGAAGTATACATACGTTATCTCCGTTGTGAAGTATACATACGTTATCTCCGTTGTGAAGCATACATACGTTATCTCCGTTGTGAAGCATACATACGTTATCTCCGTTGTGAAGTATACAACGTTATCTCCTTTGTGAAGTATACATACGTTATCTCCGTTGTGAAATATACATACGTTATCTCCGTTGTGAAGTATACATACGTTATCTCCGTTGTGATTTATACATACATTATCTCCGCTGTGAAATATACATACGTTATCTCCGTTGTGAAGCATACATACATTATCTCCGTTGTGAAGTATACATACATTATCTCCGTTGTGAAGTATACATAC
>CM026401.1:25890466-25930899 GCA_014843695.1 Archivesica marissinica
ACAGACAATACATGCAGAATTATGTACATGTGTACATGAATACATGCATCAGTATGTACATGTGTACAGACAATACATGCATCAGTATGCACATGTGTACATGAATACATGCATCAGTATGTACATGTGAACATGAATACATGCATCAGTATGTACATGTGTACATGAATACATGCATCAGTATGCACATGTGTACAGACAATACATGCATCAGTATGTACATGTGTACATGAATACATGCATCAGTATGTACATGTGTACAGACAATACATGCATCAGTATATACATGTGTACAGTCAGTACATGCAGCAGTATGTACATGTGTACAGACAATACATGCAGCAGTGTGTACATGTGTACAGACAATACATGCAGCAGTATGTACATTTGTACAGACAATACATGCAGCAGTATGTACATGTGTACAGCCAATACATGCATCATTATGTACATGAGTACAGACAATACATGCTTCATTATGTACATGTGCATAGACAATGCATGCATCATTATGTACATGTGTACAGACAATACATGCATCAGTATGTACATGTGTACAGACACTACATGCAGCAGTATGTACATGTGTACTTACAATACATGCATCATTATGTACATGTGTACAGACAATACATGCAGCAGTATGTACATGTGTACCGACAATACATGCAGCATTATGTACATGTGTACCGACAATACATGCATCAGTATGTACATGTGTACAGACAATACATGCAGCAGTATGTACATGTGTACCGACAGTACATGCATCATTATGTACATGTGTACAGACAATACATGCATAAGTATGTACATTTGTACAGACAATACATGCAGCAGTGTGTACATGTGTACAGACAATACATGCATCATTATGTACATGTGTACCGACAATACATGCAGCAGTATGTACATGTGTACCGACAATACATGCATCAGTATGTACATGTGTACAGACAATACATGCAGCAGTGTGTACATGTGTACAGACAATACATGCATCATTATGTACATGTGTACAGACAATACATGCATCATTATGTACATGTGTACATGAATACATGCAGCATTATTTACATGTGTACAGACAATACATGCATCATTATGTACATGTGTACAGACAATACATGCATCATTATGTACATGTGTACTTGAATACATGCAGCATTATGTACGTTTGTACAGACAATACATGCAGCAGTATGTACATGTGTACAGACAATACATGCATTATTATGTACATGTGTACAGACAATACATGCATCATTATGTACATGTGTACATGAATACATGCAGCATTATGTACATGTGTACAGACAATATATGCATCAATATGTACATGTGTACATGCAATACATGCACCATTATGTACATGTGTACATGAATACATGCATCATTATGTACATGTGTACAGACAATACATGCATCAATATGTACATGTGTACATGAATACATGCACCATTATGTACATGTGTACAGAAATACATGCAGCAGTATGTACATGTGTACAGACAATACATGCATCATTATGTACATGTGTACATGATTACATGCAGCATTGTGTACCTGTGTACATGAATACATGCAGCATTATGTACATGTGTACAGACAATACATGCAGCATTATGTACATGTGTACAGACAATACATGCATCATTATGTACATGTGTACAGACAATATAGGCATCATTATGTACATGTGTACTTGAATACATGCAGCATTATGTACATGTGTACAGACAATACATGCAGCATTATGTACATGTGTATAGACAATGCATGCATCAGTATGTACATGTGTACATGAATACATGCAGCATTATGTACATGTGTACATGAATACATGCAGCATTATGTACATGTGTACAGACAATACATGCATCATTATGTACATGTGTACAGACAATACATGCAGCATTAAGTACATGTGTACATGAATACATGCAGCATTATGTACATGTGTACAGACAATACATGCAGAATTATGTACATGTGTACTGACAATACATGCAGCATTATGTACATGTGTACAGACAATACATGCAGCATTATGTACATGTTTACATGAATACATGCAGCATTATGTACATGTGTACAGACAATACATGCAGCATTATGTACATGTGTACAGACAATACATGCATCATTATGTACATGTGTACATGATTACATGCAGCATTATGTACATGTTTACATGAATACATGCATCATTATGTACATGTGTACAGACAATACATGCAACATTATGTACATTTGTACAGACAATACATGCAGCAGCATGCACATGTGTACAGACAATACATGCATCAGTATGTACATGTGTACAGACATTACATGCAGCAGTATGTACATGTGTACAGACAATACATGCAGCAGTGTGTACATGTGTACAGACAATACATGCATCATTATGTACATGTGTACAGACAATTCATGCATCATTATTTACATGTGTACAGACAATACATGCAGCAGTAAGTACATGTGTACAGACAATACATGCATCATTATGTACATGTGTACAGAAAATACATGCATCATTATGTACATGTGCATAGACAATGCATGCATCATTATGTACATGTGTACAGACACTACATGCATCATTATGTACATGTGTACAGACAATACATGCAGAATTATATACATGTGTACAGACAATACATGCAGCATTATGTACATTTGTACAGACAATACATGCAGCATTATGTTCATGTGTACATGAATACATGCAGCATTATGTACATGTGTACATGAATACATGCAGCATTATGTACATGTGTACATGAATACATGCAGCATTATGTACAGGAATACATGCAGCATTATGTACATGAATACATGCATCATTATGTGCATGTGTACATGAATACATGCATCATTATGTACCTGTGTACAGACAATACATGCAGCATTATGTACATGTGTACAGATAATACATGCAGAATTATGTACATGTGTATAGACAATACATGCAGCATTATATAGATGTGTACAGACAATACATGCAGCATTATGTACATGTGTACAGACAATACATGCAGCATTATGTACATGTGTACAGACAATACATGCATCATTATGTACATGTGTACAGACAATACATGCAGCATTAAGTACGTGTGTACATGAATACATGCAGCATTATGTACATGTGTACAGACAATACATGCAGAATTATGTACATGTGTACTGACAATACATGCAGCATTATGTTCATGTGTACAGACAATACATGCATCATTATGTACATGTGTACATGAATACATGCAGCATTATGTACATGTGTACAGACAATACATGCATCATTATGTACATGTGTACATGCAATACATGCATCATTATGTACATGTGTACATGAATACATGCAGCATTATGTACATGTGTACATGAATACATGCAGCATTATGTACATGTGTACAGACAATACATGCAGAATTATGTACATGTGTACATGAATACATGCATCAGTATGTACATGTGTACAGACAATACATGCATCAGTATGCACATGTGTACATGAATACATGCATCAGTATGTACATGTGAACATGAATACATGCATCAGTATGTACATGTGTACATGAATACATGCATCAGTATGTACATGTGTACAGACAATACATGCATCAGTATGTACATGTGTACATGAATACATGCATCAGTATGTACATGTGTACAGACAATACATGCATCAGTATGTACATGTGCACAGACAATACATGCAGCAGTATGTACATGTGTACAGACAATACAAGCAGCAGTTTGTACATGTGTACAGACAATACATGCAGCATTATGTACATTTGTACAGACAATACATGCATCATTATTTACATGTATACAGACATTACATGCATCAGTATGTACCTGTGTACTTGAATACATGCAGCATTATGTACATTTGTACAGACAATACATGCAGCAGTATGTACATGTGTACAGCCAATACATGCATCATTATGTACATGTGTACAGACAATACATGCATCATTATGTACATGTGCATAGACAATGCATGCATCATTATGTACATGTGTACAGACAATACATGCATCAGTATGTACATGTGTACAGACAATACATGCAGCCTTATGTACATGTGTACAGACAATACATGCATCAGTATGCACATGTGTACATGAATACATGCATCAGTATGTACATGTGTACATGAATACATGCATCAGTATGTACATGTGTACATGAATACATGCATCAGTATGTACATGTGTACATGAATACATGCATCAGTATGTACATGTGTACAGACAATACATGCAGCATTATGTACATGTGTACATGATTACATGCAGCATTGTGTACCTGTGTACATGAATACATGCAGCATTATGTACATGTGACAGACAATACATGCAGAATTATGTACATGTGTACAGACAATACATGCAGCATTATGTACATGTGTACAGACAATATATGCATCATTATGTACATGTGTACTTGAATACATGCAGCAGTATGTACATGTGTACATACAATACATGCAGCATTATGTACATGTGTATAGACAAAGCAAGCATCGGTATGTACATGTGTACATGAATACATGCAGCATTATGTACATGTGTACATGAATACATGCAGCATTATGTACATGTCTACAGACAATACATGCAGCATTATGTACATGTGTACAGACAATACATGCAGCATTAAATACATGTGTACATGAATACATGCAGCATTATGTACATGTGTACAGACAATACATGCATCAGTATGCACATGTGTACATGAATACATGCATCAGTATGTACATGTGAACATGAATACATGCATCAGTATGTACATGTGTACATGAATACATGCATCAGTATGTACATGTGTACAGACAATACATGCATCAGTATGTACATGTGTACATGAATACATGCATCAGTATGTACATGTGTACAGACAATACATGCATCAGTATGTACATGTGTACAGACAATACATGCAGCAGTATGTACATTTGTACAGACAATACATGCAGCAGTGTGTACATGTGTACCGACAATACATGCAGCAGTATGTACATGTGTACCGACAATACATGCATCAGTATGTACATGTGTACAGACAATACATGCAGCAGTGTGTACATGTGTACAGACAATACATGCATCATTATGTACATGTGTACAGACAATACATGCATCATTATGTACATGTGTACATGAATACATGCAGCATTATTTACATGTGTACAGACAATACATGCATCATTATGTACATGTGTACAGACAATACATGCATCATTATGTACCTGTGTACTTGAATACATGCAGCATTATGTACGTTTGTACAGACAATACATGCAGCAGTATGTACATGTGTACAGACAATACATGCATTATTATGTACATGTGTACAGACAATACATGCATCATTATGTACATGTGTACATGAATACATGCAGCATTATGTACATGTGTACAGACAATATATGCATCAATATGTACATGTGTACATGCAATACATGCACCCTTATGTACATGTGTACATGAATACATGAATCATTATGTACATGTGTACAGACAATACATGCATCAATATGTACATGTTTACATGCAATACAAGCACCATTATGTACATGTGTACATGAATACGTGCAGCAGTATGTACATGTGTACAGACAATACATGCATCATTATGTATATGTGTACATGATTACATGTAGCATTGTGTACCTGTGTACATGAATACATGCAACATTATGTACATGTGTACAGACAATACATGCAGCATTATGTACATGTGTACAGACAATACATGCATCATTATGTACATGTGTACAGACAATATAGGCATCATTATGTACATGTGTACTTGAATACATGCAGCATTATGTACATGTGTACAGACAATACATGCAGCATTATGTACATGTGTATAGACAATGCATGCATCAGTATGTACATATGTACATGAATACATGCAGCATTATGTACATGTGTACATGAATACATGCAGCATTATGTACATGTGTACAGACAATACATGCATCATTATGTACATGTGTACAGACAATACATGCAGCATTAAGTACATGTGTACATGAATACATGCAGCATTATGTACATGTGTACAGACAATACATGCAGAATTATGTACATGTGTACTGACAATACATGCAGCATTATGTACATGTGTACAGACAATACATGCAGCATTATGTACATGTTTACATGAATACATGCAGCATTATGTACATGTGTACAGACAATACATGCAGCATTATGTACATGTGTACAGACAATACATGCATCATTATGTACATGTGTACATGATTACATGCAGCATTATGTACATGTTTACATGAATACATGCATCATTATGTACATGTGTACAGACAATACATGCAGCATTATGTACATTTGTACAGACAATACATGCAGCAGCATGCACATGTGTACAGACAATACATGCATCAGTATGTACATGTGTACAGACATTACATGCAGCAGTATGTACATGTGTACAGACAATACATGCAGCAGTGTGTACATGTGTACAGACAATACATGCATCATTATGTACATGTGTACAGACAATTCATGCATCATTATTTACATGTGTACAGACAATACATGCAGCAGTAAGTACATGTGTACAGACAATACATGCATCATTATGTACATGTGTACAGAAAATACATGCATCATTATGTACATGTGCATAGACAATGCATGCATCATTATGTACATGTGTACAGACACTACATGCATCATTATGTACATGTGTACAGACAATACATGCAGAATTATATACATGTGTACAGACAATACATGCAGCATTATGTACATTTGTACACACAATACATGCAGCATTATGTTCATGTGTACATGAATACATGCAGTATTATGTACATGTGTACATGAATACATGCAGCATTATGTACATGTGTACATGAATACATGCAGCATTATGTACAGGAATACATGCAGCATTATGTACATGAATACATGCATCATTATGTGCATGTGTACATGAATACATGCATCATTATGTACCTGTGTACAGACAATACATGCAGCATTATGTACATGTGTACAGATAATACATGCAGAATTATGTACATGTGTATAGACATACATGCAGCATTATATAGATGTGTACAGACAATACATGCAGCATTATGTACATGTGTACAGACAATACATGCAGCATTATGTACATGTGTACAGACAATACATGCATCATTATGTACATGTGTACAGACAATACATGCAGCATTAAGTACGTGTGTACATGAATACATGCAGCATTATGTACATGTGTACAGACAATACATGCAGAATTATGTACATGTGTACTGACAATACATGCAGCATTATGTTCATGTGTACAGACAATACATGCATCATTATGTACATGTGTACATGAATACATGCAGCATTATGTACATGTGTACAGACAATACATGCATCATTATGTACATGTGTACATGCAATACATGCATCATTATGTACATGTGTACAGAATACATGCAGCATTAAATACATGTGTACATGAATATATGCAGCATTATGTACATGTGTACAGACAATACATGCAGAATTATGTACATGTGTACATGAATACATGCATCAGTATGTACATGTGTACAGACAATACATGCATCAGTATGCACATGTGTACATGAATACATGCATCAGTATGTACATGTGAACATGAATACATGCATCAGTATGTACATGTGTACATGAATACATGCATCAGTATGTACATGTGTACAGACAATACATGCATCAGTATGTACATGTGTACATGAATACATGCATCAGTATGTACATGTGTACAGACAATACATGCATCAGTATGTACATGTGTACAGACAATACATGCAGCAGTATGTACATGTGTACAGACAATACATGCAGCAGTGTGTACATGTGTACAGACAATACATGCAGCATTATGTACATTTGTACAGACAATACATGCATCATTATTTACATGTGTACAGACAATACATGCATCAGTATGTACCTGTGTACTTGAATACATGCAGCAGTATGTACATTTGTACAGACAATACATGCAGCAGTATGTACATGTGTACAGCCAATACATGCATCATTATGTACATGTGTACAGACAATACATGCATCATTATGTACATGTGCATAGACAATGCATGCATCATTATGTACATGTGTACAGACAATACATGCATCAGTATGTACATGTGTACAGACAATACATGCAGCATTATGTACATGTGTACAGACAATACATGCATCATTATGTACATGTGTACAGACAATACATGCAGCAGTATGTACATGTGTACAGACAATACATGCATCAGTATGTACATGTGTACAGACAATACATGCAGCAGTATGTACATGTGTACAGACAATACATGCATCATTATGTACATGTGTACACACAATACATGCATCAGTATGTACATGTGTACAGAATACATGCAGCATTATGTACATGTGTACAGACAATACATGCATCATTATGTACATGTGTACAGAATACATGCAGCATTATGTACATGTGTACAGACAATACATGCATCATTATGTACATGTGTACAGACAATACATGCATCATTATGTACATGTGTACATGAATACATGCATCATTATGTACATGTGTACATGAATACATGCAGCATTATGTACATGTGTACAGAATACATGCATCATTATGTACATGTGTACATGAATACATGCATCATTATGTACATGTGTACAGAATACATGCATCATATGTACATGTGTACATGAATACATGCATCATTATGTACATGTGTACAGAATACATGCAGCATTATGTACATGTGTACATGAATACATGCAGCATTATGTACATGTGTACATGAATACATGCATCATTATGTACATGTGTACAGACAATACATGCATCAGTATGTACATGTGTACATGAATACATGCATCAGTATGTACATGTGAACATGAATACATGCATCAGTATGTACATGTGTACATGAATACATGCATCAGTATGTACATGTGTACAGACAATACATGCATCAGTATGTACATGTGTACATGAATACATGCATCAGTATGTACATGTGTACAGACAATACATGCATCAGTATGTACATGTGCACAGACAATACATGCAGCAGTATGTACATGTGTACAGACAATACAAGCAGCAGTTTGTACATGTGTACAGACAATACATGCAGCATTATGTACATTTGTACAGACAATACATGCATCATTATTTACATGTATACAGACATTACATGCATCAGTATGTACCTGTGTACTTGAATACATGCAGCAGTATGTACATTTGTACAGACAATACATGCAGCAGTATGTACATGTGTACAGCCAATACATGCATCATTATGTACATGTGTACAGACAATACATGCATCATTATGTACATGTGCATAGACAATGCATGCATCATTATGTACATGTGTACAGACAATACATGCATCAGTATGTACATGTGTACAGACAATACATGCAGCCTTATGTACATGTGTACAGACAATACATGCATCAGTATGCACATGTGTACATGAATACATGCATCAGTATGTACATGTGTACATGAATACATGCATCAGTATGTACATGTGTACATGAATACATGCATCAGTATGTACATGTGTACATGAATACATGCATCAGTATGTACATGTTTACAGACAATACATGCAGCATTATGTACATGTGTACATGATTACATGCAGCATTGTGTACCTGTGTACATGAATACATGCAGCATTATGTACCTGTGACAGACAATACATGCAGAATTATGTACATGTGTACAGACAATACATGCAGCATTATGTACATGTGTACAGACAAGATAGGCATCATTATGTACATGTGTACTTGAATACATGTAGCAGTATGTACATGTGTACATACAATACATGCAGCATTATGTACATGTGTATAGACAAAGCAAGCATCGGTATGTACATGTGTACATGAATACATGCAGCATTATGTACATGTGTACATGAATACATGCAGCATTATGTACATGTCTACAGACAATACATGCAGCATTATGTACATGTGTACAGACAATACATGCAGCATTAAATACATGTGTACATGAATACATGCAGCATTATGTACATGTGTACAGACAATACATGCATCAGTATGCACATGTGTACATGAATACATGCATCAGTATGTACATGTGAACATGAATACATGCATCAGTATGTACATGTGTACATGAATACATGCATCAGTATGTACATGTGTACAGACAATACATGCATCAGTATGTACATGTGTACATGAATACATGCATCAGTATGTACATGTGTACAGACAATACATGCATCAGTATGTACATGTGTACAGACAATACATGCAGCAGTATGTACATGTGTACAGACAATACATGCAGCAGTGTGTACATGTGTTCAGACAATACATGCAGCATTATGTACATTTGTACAGACAATACATGCATCATTATTTACATGTGTACAGACAATACATGCATGGAGTATGTACCTGTGTACTTGAATACATGCAGCAGTATGTACATTTGTACAGACAATACATGCATCATTATGCACATGTGTACAGACAATACATGCATCAGTATGTACATGTGTACATGAATACATGCATCAGTATGTACATGTGTACAGACAATGCATGCATCATTATGTGCATGTGTACATTAATACATGCATCAGTATGTACATGTGTACAGACAATACATGCATCAGTATGTACATGTGTACATGAATACATGCATCAGTATGTACATGTGTACATGAATACATGCATAAGTATGTACATGTGTACATGAATACATGCATCAGTATGTACATGTGTACAGACAATACATGCATCAGTATGCACATGTGTACATGAATACATGCATCAGTATGTACATGTGTGTATGAATACATGCATCAGTATGTACATATGTACATGAATACATGCATCAGTATGTACATGTGTACATGAATACATGCATCAGTATGTACATGTTTACAGACAATACATGCAGCATTATGTACATGTGTACATGATTACATGCAGCATTGTGTACCTGTGACAGACAATACATGCAGCATTATGTACATGTGTACAGATAATACATGCAGCAGTATGTACATGTGTACAGACAATATAGGCATCATTATGTACATGTGTACTTGAATACATGTAGCAGTATGTACATGTGTACATACAATACATGCAGCATTATGTACATGTGTATAGACAATGCAAGCATCAGTATGTACATGTGTACATGAATACATGCAGCATTATGTACATGTGTACACGAATACATGCAGCATTATGTACATGTGTACAGACAATACATGCATCATTATGTACATGTGTACAGACAACACATGCAGCATTAAATACATGTGTACATGAATACATGCAGCATTATTTACATGTGTACAGACAATACATGCAGAATTATGTACATGTGTACATGAATACATGCATCAGTATGTACATGTGTACAGACAATACATGCATCAGTATGCACATGTGTACATGAATACATGCATCAGTATGTACATGTGAACATGAATACATGCATCAGTATGTACATGTGTACATGAATACATGCATCAGTATGTACATGTGTACAGACAATACATGCATCAGTATGTACATGTGTACATGAATACATGCATCAGTATGTACATGTGTACAGACAATACATGCATCAGTATGTACATGTGTACAGACAATACATGCAGCAGTATGTACATGTGTACAGACAATACATGCAGAAGTGTGTACATGTGTACAGACAATACATGCAGCATTATGTACATTTGTACAGACAATACATGCATCATTATTTACATGTGTACAGACAATACATGCATCAGTATTTAACTGTGTACTTGAATACATGCAGCAGTATGTACATTTGTACAGACAATACATGCATCATTATGTACATGTGTACATGAATACATGCAGCATTATGTACATGTGTACATGCAATACATGCATCATTATGTACATGTGTACATGAATACATGCAGCAGTATGTACATTTGTACAGACAATACATGCATCATTATGTACATGTGTACATGAATACATGCAGCATTATGTACGTGTGTACATGCAATACATGCATCATTATGTACATGTGTACATGAATACATGCAGCATTATGTACATGTGTACAGACAATACATGCAGCATTATGTACATGTGTACAGACAATACATGCAGCATTATGTACATATGTACAGACAATACAGGCATCATTATGTACATATGTACATGAATACATGCAGCATTATGTACATGTGTACAGACAATACATGCAGCAGTATGTACATGTGTACAGACAATACATACAGCATGATGTACATGTGTACATGAATACATGCATCAGTATGTACATGTGTACAGACAATGCAGGCATCATTATGTGCATGTGTACATGAATACATGCATCAGTATGTATATGTATACAGACAATACATGCATCAGTATGTACATGTGTACATGAATACATGCATCAGTATGTACATGTGTACATGAATACATGCATAAGTATGTAAATTTGTACATGAATACATGCATCAGTATGCACATGTGTACAGACAATACATGCATCAGTATGCACATGTGTACATGAATACATGCATCAGTATGTACATGTGTACATGACTACATGCATCAGTATGTACATGTGTACATGAATACATGCATCAGTATGTACATGTGTACATGAATACATGCATCAGTATGTACATGTGTACAGACAATACATGCAGCATTATGTACATGTGTACATGATTTCATGCAGCATTGTGTACCTGTGTACATGAATACATGCAGCATTATGTACATGTGACAGACAATACATGCAGCATTATGTACATGTTTACAGACAATACATGCAGCATTATGTACATGTTTACAGACAATACATGCAGTATTATGTACATGTGTACAGACAATATAGGCATCATTATGTACATGTGTACTTGAATACATGTAGCAGTATGTACATGTGTACATACAATACATGCAGCATTATGTACATGTGTATAGACAATGCATGCATCAGTATGTACATGTGTACATGAATACATGCAGCATTATGTACATGTGTACATGAATACATGCAGCATTATGTACATGTGTACAGACAATACATGCATCATTATGTACATGTGTACAGACAATACATGCAGCATTAAATACATGTTTTTCAAATCTTGATAAAGAGGTATTGAATTCTACAAGAAGCTTAAATATATACCGCATAAAATATGAATCTCAAACTGTTGTTAAAGGCCAAAAAAACATTAAACTGTGTTGTATAAATCCAAGATCTTTGAAGAACAAAACCATAGCGTTTTGTGATTTTATATTCTCAAATGACCTAGATATGATTGCTGTTACTGAAACATGGCTAGGCACTTCAATTGATAAAACGTGTTTAAGTGAACTGCTGCCACAAGGGTACCAGATTAAACATGTCCCTCGCCCTGGTAGTCGAAAGGCGGGGGTGTGGCTCTGATATATAAAACTGGAATAGATGTCAACATTGTGTCCTCTACACGTGACAATGAATTTTCAACTTTTGAGTATTTAGATTGTAATGTAAATATTAAGTCCTATTAATTACGCTTATCAGTAATGTACAGACCACCCCCAAATAAAGAAAATGGTTTGAAAACTAAAGTATTTCTTGAAGACGAATGGCCATTGTTCTTGTCCAAATACGCCACCATTGACAAAAATATCATAATCACTGGAGATTTAAACTTTCATTTGGATAACTACTCTGACCGTGATGCAATAAAATTTAACAGTATTCTACAATCCTGTGACATGACACAACATGTGAAAGAGCCTACCCACGTCCGTGGTCACATCCTGGATGTGGTCATTACTAGGGAAAATGACAAAACTGTGTCAGAAGTAGTAGTCACTGACCCAGGTTTTTCAGATAACTCGGGCAAAGTGACAAGAGACCACTTCGCAGTCATATTTCATGCAAGAGCGGCGAAACCGGCTCCTGTACGAAAAACAGTGTCGTATAGAAAATTCCGTTCAATAGATATAGATACTTTCAAAAGTGACATCATGGCATCAGAAAAACTTCGTAATAGTTTGCAATGCACGGATGCTGACGATCTTGTCAGCATATACAACAGTGAACTTTCTGCATTGGTTGATAAACACGCCCCTTTACGTACAAAAACGATTACATTAAGGCCTTCATGTCCCTGGTTTACAGAGGAACTCCACGATGCCAAACATATAAAGCGTAAATTTGAACGCAAGTGGAAAAAAATCAAGATTAACTGTCGACCATGAAATATACAGGAGTCAGTGTGCCAAGGTTAATAAAATGTTGAAACAAGCACGGCTTGACTACTTTTCTGATAAAGTAATATCTTGCGGTCGTGATCAAAAAAGCATGTTCAAAATCACTAAACACCTGCTTGAAGGTGATAGTGAAATAGCGCTTCCATCAGGCAAAAATCCCAATGAACTAGCACAGGAATTCAGTGACTTCTTCATTTCTAAGGTGGAAGGCATTAGAAATGACATATCTTCAAACTCCCAGTCGGAACTGGGTCCATTGAACATTGAAACAGAGAAACTCCCTCACATAAGCTGCTTGAACAATTTCTGTCCATCACATGAGAAAGAAGTCGAACAGTTCATTAAAAAAGGGCCAAATAAATCCTGTGAAATTGATCCAATTCCGACATGGCTACTGAAATCTTGTCTTAGTGAAATCCTACCAATAGTGACACAAATTGTAAATATTTCATTGGAAACAGGCAATGTACCAAAGTCATTCAAAATCTCCCGGGTAAGACCTTTGCTGAAACAACCAAGCCTTGATCAAAACACTTTGAAGAACTACAGGCCCGTGTCAAACCTGCCTTAGGCCTATGTCTCGAAGATTCTGGAAAAAGTAGTAAATAGTCGAATTGATGAACATTTGACAAGTAATAACTTACACGAGGTACATCAGTCTGCGTACAGGAAGTTTCATTCCACAGAAACTGCCTTACTGAAAGTCCAAAACGATATACTCCAATCTCTGGACCAGAACAATGCTACAATCCTTGTGCTTTTGGACCTATCTGCTGCATTTGATACCATCGACCATAGAACACTTTTACAGCGTCTCGAATTTCATTTTGGAATTACTGGAAAACCTCTCCAATGGATATCATCTTATCTTACCGACCGTTATCAAGCAGTATGTATCGATGGAAAACTATCCAACTCAGTGCTCATGAATTTCAGTGTTCCACAGGGGTCTGTTTTAGGCCCGAAATTTTACACTATGTATACCAAGTCTGTAGGAGCCATTTGTAAACACCATGGACTGAACCATCACTTTTATGCTGACGATTCCCAGCTTTACCTTTCATTCAAACCAAGCGTTCAAGCTTCACAAGCAGAGACACTACTTCGAGTGGAAAACTGTCTACAAGACATTGTTGCTTGGATGCATGCCAATATGTTAAAACTCAATACTGATAAAACTGAAATGATTATGTTTTCTAGTCAGCGAAATTTGCAACACATTGAAAACATAAATGTGAAAGTAGGAGACTCAAATACAGAACCATCAACATGTGTGAGAAATCTAGGAGCTTTCCTAGACTCAAGAATGGATATGGACAAACATTTAAATTCTGTGACAAAATCATGTTATGCGCAGATCCGGCGGATTGGACACATTCGGCAGTATTTAACAACAGAAGCCACGAAAACTCTCATAAACTCACTCATTACATCCAGGCTCGACTACTGTAATTCACTGTTGTACGGCGTGCCAAAATACACTTCCAATAAATTACAAACTGTTCAAAACACAGCAGCTCGCATCATAACCAGAACATCCCGTTTCAGTCATGTAACGCCCATTCTAAAAGAAATTCATTGGCTACCAGTTCAAGAAAGAATAAAGTATAAAATACTGACTCACACATATAAAGCATTGAATGGAGAAGCACCGATTTATATGAGAAACTTGCTTGAGGTTTATATACCAAGGAGAGACTTACGGTCTAAATATGAAGCAGCTACTCTTGTGTTACCAAGAAGTCGGACTGTCACATACGGAGATAGAAGTTTCATGACTGCTGCCCCAAAACTTTGGAATTCTCTTCCATCAAATCTTAGAAGTGCAACAACATTGTGTTCTTTCAAAAAGGCTTTGAAGACACACCTTTTTAAATGTTCATATGGAACATAAATATCGAACTGTATCTGTGCTCAATCAGGATTAAGACTGCAAATGAACACATTTTATTTAATAATTACCTATATTTTAATTGTTATAATTTTAGATCCTAATATTTTATAGCATATTTAGAATCCATCGTAATTGTGTTTGCTAATTTTGTCTTGTTTTATCTCATTGTATGTGGAAGTTTTTATCAATATTTGTGATATTTTAGGCTGTAAAGCGCTTTTGAACGTTTTATTTTTAAATGAAAAGAGCGCTATATAAGTTTGGTATATAATAATAATAATAATGTGTACATGAATACATGCAGCATTATGTACATGTGTACAGACAATACATGCATAATTATGTACATGTGTCCATGAATACATGCATCAGTATGTACATGTGTACAGACAATACATGCATCAGTATGCACATGTGTACATGGATACATGCATCAGTATGTACATGTGAACATGAATACATGCATCAGTATGTACATGTGTACATGAATACATGCATCAGTATGTACATGTGTACAGACAATACATGCAGCAGTATGTACATGTGTACAGACAATACATGCAGCAGTGTGTACATGTGTACAGACAATACATGCAGCATTATGTACATTTGTACAGACAATACATGCATCATTATTTACATATGTACAGACAATACATGCATCAGTATGTACCTGTGTACTTGAATACATGCAGCAGTATGTACATTTGTACAGACAATACATGCAGCAGTAAGTACATTTGTACAGACAATACATGCAGCAGTGTGTACATGTGTACAGACAATACATGCATAATTATGTACATGTGTACCGACAATACATGCAGCAGTATGTACATGTGTACCGACAATACATGCATCAGTATGTACATGTGTACAGACAATACATGCAGCAGTGTGTACATGTGTACAGACAATACATGCATCATTATGTACATGTGTACAGACAATACATGCATCATTATGTACATGTGTACAGACAATACATGCGTCATTATGTACATGTGTACATGAATACATGCAGCATTATGTACATGTGTACAGACAATACATGCATCATTATGTACATTTGTACAGACAATACATGCATCATTATGTACCTGTGTACTTGAATACATGCAGCATTATGTACATTTGTACAGACAATACATGCAACAGTATGTACATGTGTACAGACAATACATGCATCATTATGTACATGTGTACAGACAATACATGCATCATTATGTACATGTGTACATGAATAAATGCAGCATTATGTACATGTGTACAGACAATATATGCATCAATATGTACATGTGTACATGCACTATATGCACCATTATGTACATGTGTACATGAATACATGTAGCATTATGTACATGTGTACAGACAATACATACATCAATATGTACATGTGTACATGCAATACATGCACCATTATGTACATGTGTACATGAATACGTGCAGCAGTATGTACATGTGTACAGACAATACATGCATCATTATGTATATGTGTACATGATTACATGTAGCATTGTGTACCTGTGTACATGAATACATGCAACATTATGTACATGTGTACAGACAATACATGCAGCATTATATACATGTGTACAGACAATACATGCATCATTATGTACATGTGTACATGATTACATGTAGCATTGTGTACCTGTGTACATGAATACATGCAGCATTATGTACATGAGTACACACAATACATGCAGCATTATGTACATGTGTACAAACAATACATGCAGCATTATGTACATGTGTACAGACAATATAGGCATCATTATGTACATGTGTACTTGAATACATGCAGCATTATGTACATGTGTACAGACAATACATGCAGCATTATGTACATGTGTATAGACAATGCATGCATCAGTATGTACATGTGTACATGAATACATGCAGCATTATGTACATGTGTACATGAATACATGCAGCATTATGTACATGTGTACAGACAATACATGCATCATTATGTACATGTGTACAGACAATACATGCAGCATTAAGTACATGTGTACATGAATACATGCAGCATTATGTACATGTGTACAGAAAATACATGCAGAATTATGTACATGTGTACTGACAATGCATGCAGCATTATGTACATGTGTACAGACAATACATGCAGCATTATGTACATGTTTACATGAATACATGCAGCATTATGTACATGTGTACAGACAATACATGCATCATTATGTACATGTGTACATGCAATACATGCATCATTATGTACATGTGTACATGAATACATGCAGCAGTATGTACATGTGTACAGACAATACATGCATCAATATGTACATGTGTACATGAATACATGCATCATTATGTACATGTGTACATGATTACATGCAGCATTATGTACATGTGTACATGAATACATGCAGCATTATGTACATGTGTACAGACAATACATGCAGCATTATGTACATGTGTACAGACAATACATGCAGCAGTATGCACATGTGTACAGACAATACATGCATCAGTATGTACATGTGTACAGACAATACTTGCAGCAGTATGTACATGTGTACAGACAATACATGCAGCAGTGTGTACATGTGTACAGACAATACATGCATCATTATGTACATGTGTACAGACAATACATGTGTACATGCAATACATGCATCATTATGTACATTTGTACATGAATACATGCAGCATTATGTACATGTGTACCGACAATACATGCAGCATTATGTACATGTGTACAGACAATACATGCATCATTATGTACATGTGTACATTATTACATGCATCATTAAGTACCTGTGTACATGAATACATGCAGCATTATGTACATGTGTACATATAGCATTATGTACATGTGTACAGACAATACATGCATCATTATGTACTTGTGTACAGACAATACATGCAGCAGTATGCACATGTGTACAGACAATACATGCAAAATTATGTACATGTGTACAGACAATACATGCAGCAGTATGTACATGTGCACAGTCAATACATGCAGCAGTGTATACATGTGTACAGACAATACATGCATCAGTATGTACATGTGTACTGACAATACATGCAGCATTATGTACATGTGTACAGACAATACATGCAGAATTATGTACATGTGTACCGACAATACATGCAGCATTATGTACCTGTGTACAGACAATACATGCAGCATTATGTACATGTGTACAGACAATACATACAGCATTATGTACATGTGTACAGACAATACATGCATCATTATGTACCTATGTACAGACAATACATGCAGCATTATGAACATGTGTACAGACAATACATGCAGCATTATGTACATGTGTACCGACAATACATGCAGCATTATGTACCTGTGTACAGCCAATACATGCATCATTATGTACATGTGTACAGACAATACATGCATCATTATGTACATGTGTACAGATAATACATGCTTCATTATGTACATGTGTACAGACAATACATGCATCATTATGTACATGTGTACAGACAATACGTGCATCATTATGTACATGTGTACAGACAATACATGCAGCAGTATGTACATGTGTACAGACAATACATGCAGCAGTGTATACATGTGTACAGACAATACATGCATCATTATGTACATGTGTACCGACAATACATGCAGCATTATGTACATGTGTACAGACAATACATGCAGCATTATGTACATGTGTACAGACAATACATGCATCATTATGTACATGTGTACATGATTACCTGCAGCATTGTGTACCTGTGTACATGAATACATGCAGCATTATGTACATGTGTACAGACAATACATGCAGCATTATGTATATGTGTACAGACAATACATGCAGCATTATGTTCATGTGTACAGACAATATAGGCATCATTATGTACATGTGTACTTGAATACATGCAGCATTATGTACATGTGTACAGACAATACATGCAGCATTATGTACATGTGTATAGACAATGCATGCATCAGTATGTACATGTGTACATGAATACATGCAGCATTATGTACATGTGTACATCAATACATGCAGCATTATGTACATGTGTACAGACAATACATGCATCATTATGTGCATGTGTACAGACAATACATGCAGCATTAAGTACATGTGTACATGAATACATGCAGCGGTATGTACATGTGTACAGACAATACATGCAGAATTATGTACATGTGTACATGAGTACATGCATCAGTATGTACATGTGTACAGACAATACATGCATCAGTATGCACATGTGTACATGAATACATGCATCAGTATGTACAGGTGAACATGAATACATGCATCAGTATGTACATGTGTACATGAATACATGCTTCAGTATGTACATGTGTACAGACAATACATGCATCAGTATGTACATGTGTACAGACAATACATGCAGCAGTATGCACATGTGTACAGACTATACATGCATCAGTATGTACATGTGTACAGACAATACATGCAGCGGTATGTACATGTGTACAGACAATACATGCAGCAGTGTGTACATGTGTACAGACAATATATGCATCATTATGTACATGTGTACAGACAATACATGCATCATTATGTACATGTGTACAGACAATACATGCATCATTATGTACCTGTGTACTTGAATACATGCAGCATTATGTACATGTGTACAGACAATACATGCAGCAGTATGTACATGTGTACAGATAATACATGCATCATTATGTACATGTGTACAGACAATACATGCATCATTATGTACATGTGCATAGACAATGCATGCATCATTATGTACATGTGTAAAGACAATACATGCATCATTATGTACATGTGTACAGACAATACATGCAGCATTATATACATGTGTACAGACAATACATGCAGCATTATGTACATTTGTACAGACAATACATGCAGCATTATGTTCATGTGTACATGAATACATGCAGCATTATGTACATGTGTACATCAATACATGCAGCATTATGTACATGTGTACATGAATACATGCATCATTATGTACAGGAATACATGCAGCATTATGTACATGAATACATGCAGCATTATGTGCATGTGTACATGTATACATGCATCATTATGTACATGTGTACAGACAATGCATGCATCATTATTACATGTGTACAGACAATGCATGCATCATTATGTACATGTGTACAGACAATACATGCAGCATTATGTGCATGTGTACATGAATACATGCATCAGTATGTACATGTGTACATGAATACATGCATCAGTATGTACATGTGTACATGAATACATGCATCAGTATGTACATGTGTACAGACAATACATGCATCAGTATGTACATGTGTACATGAATACATGCATCAGTATGTACATGTGTACAGAATACATGCATCATTGTACATGTGTACATGAATACATGCATCAGTATGTACATGTGTACATGAATACATGCATCAGTATGTACATGTGTACAGACAATACATGCATCAGTATGTACATGTGTACATGAATACATGCATCAGTATGTACATGTGTACATGAATACATGCATCAGTATGTACATGTGTACATGAATACATGCATCAGTATGTACATGTGTACATGAATACATGCATCAGTATGTACATGTGTACAGACAATACATGCATCAGTATGTACATGTGTACATGAATACATGCATCAGTATGTACATGTGTACATGAATACATGCATCATTATGTACATGTGTACATGAATACATGCATCAGTATGCACATGTGTACAGACAATACATGCATCAGTATGTACATGTGTACAGACAATACATGCAGCATTATGTACATGTGTACAGACAATACATGCAGCATTATATACATGTGTACAGACAATACATGCAGCATTATATACATGTGTACAGACAATACATGCATCAGTATGTACATGTGTACATGAATACATGCATCAGTATGTACATGTGTACATGAATACATGCATCAGTATGTACATGTGTACATGAATACATGCATCAGTATGTACATGTGTACAGACAATACATGCATCAGTATGTACATGTGTACATGAATACATGCATCAGTATGTACATGTGTACATGAATACATGCATCAGTATGTACATGTGTACATGAATACATGCATCAGTATGTACATGTGTACAGACAATACATGCATCAGTATGTACATGTGTACATGAATACATGCATCAGTATGTACATGTGTACATGAATACATGCATCAGTATGTACATGTGTACATGAATACATGCATCAGTATGTACATGTGTACAGACAATACATGCATCAGTATGTACATGTGTACATACATACATGCATCAGTATGTACATGTGTACATACACTACATGCATCAGTATGTACATGTGTACAGACAATACATGCAGCATTATGTACATGTGTACAGATAATACATCACATAATGTGTAGTTCATTACTTCCAAGCCTATGTAAAAGAATATAGCGTTTTTCAAGTGAACACAATCATGCAAATAAGAATATATATTGTGTAACTACTTAAAGCGACATTACATCGCAAAAAGCAAATAAAATGCATTTTTTTCACATTATAAATGCATTGCTAATACAAATTCTTCCGAATACTAACATAGAATCAATAAACAGTGTTTGTGGATTGAAAGTATGATTTCATATAACGGTCATCCATGCTCTTGAATTGACGTTTGTTTGTCATCGGAGCCAATACTAAACACGAGATAATGTCGTTTAGAGATAATTTAACTAGGAATAGTCTACAAATAACTAGGCACACATGTGAGATATAACGGTAAATCTTTAGCATAAATCGCATTATTCAGGAGTGGTATTACGCATGGATGTTTACATTATGTTTGTTATGTCAACAAACCGCGTATACGACGTTTGTTTATTAGTTGAAATACGCAGTATTTGAGGCAAATATTTGGGGGTAAATTATACCTTATAAAAGGAAAATACATTCTGTAGAAATGTGTGTTTTCACTGTAGTGTCGCTTTAAATGTTTCAATTGTAATTGTGTCTAATTTTGCTGAGATGATGTAGTGTTGGTATATTAACTGTGTCGAGAAGGATTTTGCAATCTGCACACATATTATTAAATATAATTATCTAAGTACTCTATGCTGCAACACGTCTTCCTTTTCAGTGTTTGGTTACACACAAACATGGAAACTGCTTAAAGCAGCATTACATCGTATGAAATAAAAGATATTTGAAAAATTCAAATTTTACGTATGGGTAGCAATGCTGCTACACATTCTAACATTATACTTTGTATACTTATGTGCAATTGGTAAACAATGTTTGTTTGCGATATAACAAACTCGAAACCGAAAGTAGGACATTCCGAGTCGATCGGTCACGCATTTGTTTACAACCAGAACGCATCGTCCGCACTTGTTTACATTCGGAATGCATCGTCCCATTTGACCCACGTTGTGTGTTTTAATTAAATTACTTGAGATGATGATACATACCTCTGTTATCTAAGTCTTTAGTGACATGTCTACATAACCGCGAGGGGTTCGACATTAAAGGAAGATAGATAGATAGTCTTTCATGTTCAAAATATATACGTTATTTTCTACATGCTCTGTTTTCACGTGCGCTGTGCGTGCTTACATTTCGTGTGATAAATAAATTCGCGTATACGACGGTTTATATTTATTGGAATTTTATCATTTCTGAGCGACTATTTCGATTTTTGTAAATACACATACATTAGTATTTATATTTTACCCAAATCATCCTTTATTATGCTGATTTAAGGTTAGACCTTAGAAATGTATGTTTTTTTAGAGGGCTTTCTCTATTCCCTGATTACGAGGCAGCGTTTGGAAGATTGACCACTAAGTAAGCATTGGGCCAGTTTGTGTCATCATCTGAGCTGTATAAGTAGTTAAACTTTCTTCGCAATCGGTGTAGTCCCTACAACAGCTGGTACAGAGTCCCTCCAACAGCTGGTACATAATCCCTCCAACAGCTGGTACATAGTCCCACAAACTGGTACATAGTCCTTCCAACAGCTGGTACATAGCCCCGCCAACAGCTGGTACATAGTCCTTCCAACAGCTGGTACATAGTCCCTCCAACAACTGGTACATAGTCCCTACAACAACTGGTACATAATCCATACAACAGCTGGTACATAGTCCCTCCAACAGCTGGTACATAGTCCCTCCAACAGCTGATGCATAGTCCCTCCAATAGCTGGTACATAGTCCCTCCAATAGCTGGTACATAATCCCTACAACAGCTGGTGCATAGTCCCTCCAACAGCTTGTACATAGTCCCTACAACAGCTGGTACATAATCCCTACAACAGCTGGTACAAAGTCCCTACAACAGCTGGTACATAGTCCCTACAACAGCTGTTACATAGTCCCTCCAACAGCTGGTACATAATCCCTACAAAAGCTGGTACAAAGTCCCTACAACAGCTGGTGCATAGTCCCTCCAACAACTGGTACATAGTCCTTCCAACAGCTGGTACATAGCCCCGCCAACAGCTGGTACATAGTCCTTCCAACAGCTTGTACATAGTCCTTCCAACAACTGGTACATAGTCCCTACAACAACTGGTACATAATCCCTACAACAGCTGGTACATCGTCCCTCCAACAGCTGGTACATAATCCCTACAACAGCTGGTACAAAGTCCCTACAACAGCTGGTACATAGTCCCTACAACAGCTGGTACATAGTCCCTACAACAGCTGATACATAGTCCCTACAACAGCTGGTACATAGTCCCTACAACAGCTGGTGCATAGTCCATACAACAGCTGGTGCATAGTCCATACAACAGCTGGTGCATAGTCCATACAACAGCTTGTGCATAGTCCATACAACAGCTTGTGCATAGTCCCTACAACAGCTGGTGCATATTCCATACAACAGCTTGTGCATAGTCCATACAACAGCTTGTGCATAGTCCCTACAACAGCTGGTGCATATTCCATACAACAGCTGGTGCATAGTCCATACAACAGCTGGTGCATAGTCCCTCCAACAGCTTGTACATAGTCCCTCCAACAGCTGGTGCATAGTCCCTCCAACAGCTGGTGCATAGTCCCTCCAACAGCTTGTGCATAGTCCCTACAACAGTTGGTGCATAATCCCTACAACAGCTGGTGCATAATCCCTACAACAGCTTGTGCATAGTCCCTATAACAGCTAGTACATAGTCCCTCCAACAGCTGGTGCATAATCCCTCCAACAGCTGGTTCATAGTCACTCCAACAGCTGGTACATAGTCCCTCCAACAGCTGATACATAGTCCCTACAACAGCTGGTAAATAGTCCCTACAACAGCCGTTACATAGTTCCTACAACAGCTTGTGCATAGTCGCTCCAACAGCTGGTACATAATCCCTACAACAGCTGGTACATAGTTCCTACAACAGCTTGTACATAGTCCCTCCAACAGCTGGTGCATAGTCCCTCCAACAGCTGGTGCATAGTCCCTCCAACAGCTTGTGCATAGTCCCTACAACAGTTGGTGCATAATCCCTACAACAGCTGGTGCATAATCCCTACAACAGCTTGTGCATAGTCCCTATAACAGCTAGTACATAGTCCCTCCAACAGCTGGTGCATAATCCCTCCAACAGCTGGTTCATAGTCACTCCAACAGCTGGTACATAGTCCCTCCAACAGCTGATACATAGTCCCTACAACAGCTGGTAAATAGTCCCTACAACAGCCGTTACATAGTTCCTACAACAGCTTGTGCATAGTCGCTCCAACAGCTGGTACATAATCCCTACAACAGCTGGTACATAGTCCCTACAACAGCTGGTGCATAGTCCATACAACAGCTGGTGCATAGTCCATACAACAGCTGGTGCATAGTCCATACAACAGCTTGTGCATAGTCCATACAACAGCTTGTGCATAGTCCCTACAACAGCTGGTGCATATTCCATACAACAGCTTGTGCATAGTCCATACAACAGCTTGTGCATAGTCCCTACAACAGCTGGTGCATATTCCATACAACAGCTGGTGCATAGTCCATACAACAGCTGGTGCATAGTCCCTCCAACAGCTTGTACATAGTCCCTCCAACAGCTGGTGCATAGTCCCTCCAACAGCTGGTGCATAGTCCCTCCAACAGCTTGTGCATAGTCCCTACAACAGTTGGTGCATAATCCCTACAACAGCTGGTGCATAATCCCTACAACAGCTTGTGCATAGTCCCTATAACAGCTAGTACATAGTCTCTCCAACAGCTGGTGCATAATCCCTCCAACAGCTGGTTCATAGTCACTCCAACAGCTGGTACATAGTCCCTCCAACAGCTGATACATAGTCCCTACAACAGCTGGTAAATAGTCCCTACAACAGCCGTTACATAGTTCCTACAACAGCTTGTGCATAGTCGCTCCAACAGCTGGTACATAATCCCTACAACAGCTGGTACATAGTTCCTACAACAGCTTGTGCATAGTCCCTCCAACAGCTGGTACATAGTCCCTCCACCAGCTGGTACATAGTCCCTACAACAGCTGATGCAGAGTCCCTCCAACAGCTGGTGCATAGTCCCTCCAACAGCTGGTACATAGTCCCTCCAATAGCTGGTGCATAGTCCCTCCAACAGCTGGTACATAGTCCCTACAACAGCTGGTGCATAGTCCCTCCAACAGCTGGTACATAGTCCTTCCAACAGCTGGTACATAATCCCTCCAACAGCTGATACATAGTCCCTACAACAGCTGGTACATATTCCCTCTAACAGCTGGTACATAGTCGCTCCAACAGCTGGTGCATAATCGCTCTAACAGTTGGTACATAGTCCCTCCAACAGCTGGTACATATTCCCTCTAACAGCTGGTACATAGTTCCTCCAACAGCTGGTGCATAATCGCTCTAACAGCTGGTACATAGTCCCTCCAACAGCTGGTACATAGTCCCTCCAACAGCTGGTACATAGTCCCTCCAACAGCTGGTACATAGTCCCTACAACAGCTGGTACATAGTCCCTCCAACAGCTGGCGCATATTCCCTCCAACAGCGGGTGCATATTCCCTCCAACAGCTGGTCCATAGTTCCTACAACAGCTGGTGCATAGACCCTACAACAGCTGGTACATAGTCCCTCCAACAGCTGGTACATAATCCCTACAACAGCTGGTACATAGTCCCTCCAACAGCTGGTACATAGTCCCTCCAACAGCTGGCGCATAGTCCCTCCAACAGCTGGTACATAGTCCCTCCAATAGCTGGTACATAGTCCCTCCAACAGCTGGTACATAGTCCCTCCAACAGCTGGTACATAGTCCCTCCAACAGCTGGTACATAGTCCCTCCAACAGCTGGTATATAGTCCCTCCAACAGCTGGTGCATAGTCCCTCCAACAGCTGGTGCGTAGTCCCTCCAACAGCTGGTACATAGTCCCTACAACAGCTTGTGCATAGTCCCTCCAACAGCTGGTACATAATCCCTACAACAGCTGGTACATAGTCCCTCCAACAGCTGGTGCATAGTCCCTCCAACAGCTAGTACATAATCCCTACAACAGCTGGTACATAGTCCTTCCAACAGCTTGTACATAGTCCCTCAAACAGCTGGTACATAGTCCCTACAACAGCTGGTACATAGTCCTTCCAACAGCTTGTGCATAGTCCCTCCAACAGCTGGTACATAGTCCCTACAACAGCTGGTACATAGTCCTTCCAACAGCTGGTACATAATCCCTACAACAGCTGGTACATAATCCCTACAACAGCTGGTGCATAGTCCCTCCAACAGCTGGTGCATAGTCCCTCCAACAGCTGGTGCATAATCCCTTCAACAGCTGGTGCATAGTCCTTCCAACAGCTGGTGCATAGTCCATACAACAGCTGGTGCATAGTCCCTCCAACAGCTGGTGCATAGCCCCGCCAACAACTGGTACATAGTCCTTCCAATGGCTGGTGCATAATCCCTACAACAGCTGGTACATAGTCCCTCCAACAGCTGGTACATAGTCCCTCCAACAGCTGGATAATCTCAACATATCCTAAAGCTATATTTCGAGGACTGAGTGCAAAACTACTGTAAGCATGTCACTAGATCTGTCTTACACCATTTGTACACTGAGCGTTCGATTTGACTAATTTGAAGTAGATACTATTAAATGTATGTTCGTCTGAGATAAAATGTAATGCAGTATATATACTTAAGTTGTGTTAGTTCTAAGTAAACGTGCTTTAGGTTATACATTGATATTCATACATACTATGTATGTACAATATAATACTTTATATCCTCCGTAAATTGACATCTATCGACCAGTAGAGATTCATTTGTTGTCTCTATTATAGGCCTATGTTGGAATGTATGCTCAATCTTACTCATAATACTTCCATTTTATAATCTATAATGAAGGTAATTAAATTTACATCTGTATAGTTTTCGTATGATCGTGATTATTCACGTATTTATTCCTACAATCTTGCAATGTTTTGTGCACTATGTCATGACTTTGATCATTCCACCCGTCCCTGTGCTGTTCACCATTGCATTCAATCCTCGTCCCGACACTACGTTCCAATCTCACATACCTGTTGGTGCATCCACTCAGTCTCCTCGCTAAATTCTCTAAATGTCACAGGTAATGACAGGTAATGACACGGGGGCACGGAGGACGGCGATCTGTTTGCTTTACTTTAGGGGACGTGCCTATTCTAAATGGAACACGTCCATTACAATATTTATCCTATCCTTGTGCCTACTCTAAATGGAACACGTCCATTACAATATTTATCCTATCCTTGTGCCTACTCTAAATGGAACACGTCCATTACAATATTTATCCTATCATTTTGTCATACATATATTCCTTATTGACACATTCTAGTGTCACTCTCGGTTTCCGAGTCAACAGTTCGTATATCTCTGTTACTGGTAGAACATAGTGTGGTGGTCGCTCGTTTACTTCTTATCCTGATGTTCAACCTAACCCTAGCCATAGTCAAGAATTTAATAGTTGCTTTTCGTTAATTCCTCAGACTATTTAGAAGCATTCCCAACACATGAAATTACATGAAAGATACCTTCATTGATTTCGATATTATTTCTTTTACAGAGACACGACATTTCTGATCAATACCTAAAACTCGATGGTCTCGATAATATGTTTCGCAACGATGTATTCACGAGAATCCTCACGTATTGTACATCCGGCTTACAACCAAAGCGATTACAATATCTAGAATTTATTATACCGGAATATATATGTATTGAAAGAAAAGATCAGTGTAAACACTTCGTCATAGCAACTATATATAGATCACCAACTGCGCCAGCTGGATTTTGGCAAATATACGTTGAACAGGCCTTTCAAATATCACGCAACATTATTTTAATTGGTGGCATTAATGAAGATCAGCTAAATGCAGCAAATAATAAAACATGACCAATTTCTTTTTTTAGGTTTTTATTACAAAAATAGGCAAATACAATATTGCCTTTGGCCAGTTAACAAATAAACCATGAATATGGTCAAGACATAATACACAATGAACAAATTTATACTTAAGACATATTAATCTAGCATACATAAATACTGTACATGTATAACACATTTATATATATACTTAAGACATATTAATCTAGCATACATAAATACTGTACATGTATAACACATTTATATATATACTTAAGACATATTAATCTAGCATACATAAATACTGTACATGTATAACACATTTATATATATACTTAAGACATATTAATCTAGCATACATAAATACTGTACATGTATAACACATTTATATATATACTTAAGACATATTAATCTAGCATACATAAATACTGTACATGTATAACACATTTAAATGCATACTTAAGAAGCATTTAAGCCAACAATGGTTTGTTTCTTTTCTAATTTTAAAAGCGTCACAAATTCTGCAATAGTCCATAAGGTATTCTTATTTATAGACGACAGTAATGTCACAAATGTATGCATATTCGGCCATGAACAGTTTTTGAGGTATTTATTTCTAACAATAGCATATTTAGGACAACATAATAAAACGTGGTATTCAGATTCAATCATACTAAATGTGCACAATTTACAAATTCGATAATTTCTATGAACTCCAGATAAGCTACCAACTTCTATTTCACGGTTATGTGAACACCATCTAAGACATGTTAATACATAGTTTGCGTGTGACGTCATCATACTGGGGAGTTACACAAATCCGCCATGTTGCAGGGCAAGCGTGACCATAATCACTGTAGCGTGTTTTCATAAACAATTCACAATAAAGATTGTAGTTTCATGTTGGGGGAGTTGATGCAGTAATCGGAGAGATCGTGTTCCGAGGCGACGTTATTTCCGTATACCGAAAGTACAGGAATTTGAAGGCGAGCAGACCTTGAAACAAAGCGACGAACGGCGCCGTGTTTGGCTCAGGAACATCAACAGGAAAGAAGCGCCCACAAGACACTCCGTGATATGCTCCGATCATTTTACTGAGGGTGATTATTTATTTATTTTATTCCACAATTTCAGCATAATAATATCTAGCAGCAGTACAAATCGTAGCTGCATATATATTGTAGCTGTTAATGTTATTACCCCACCTACCCATCATACGCTTTTTGGACGACCAAAACTGCCCCACTGACTAACATCACACCATTTCAATATTATTTCTGCATCGAACAATGCAATTCCATGCCATCTGGCTCAGGGTGAATAGTTTGGATTTTTATTTAGATGCTATTACCAGATTACATATTTAAAGACCCATAACACATGTGAGCTAACACTGTGTGTAGTCTGCCACCAACATCTATCTCTGCTGCACATCCTCATTGAGAATGTATACTGCTGCGCATATGAAATGCATACTGCTGCACACCCTCATGTGGAATGTATACTGTTGCGCGTAGGGAATGCATATTGATGCACATAGGAAATGCATACTGCTGCACACCCTCATGGGGAATGTATACTGCTGCGCATAGGGAATGCATACTGCTGCACACCCTCATGGGGAATGTATACTGCTGCGCATAGGGAATGCATACTGCTGCACACCCTCATGGGGAATGTATACTGCTGCGCATAGGGAATGCATACTGCTGCACACCCTCATGGGGAATGTATACTGCTGCGCATAGGGAATGCATACTGCTGCACACCCTCATGGGGAATGTATACTGCTGCGCATAGGGAATGCATACTGCTGCACACCCTCATGGGGAATGTATATTGCTGCGCATAGGAAATGCATACTGCTGCACACCCTCATGGGGAATGCATACTGCTGTGCATAGGGAATGCATACTGCTGCACACCCTCATAGGAAATGCATACTGCTGCACATAGGAAATGCATACTGCTGTGCATAGGAAATGCATACTGCTGCACACCCTCATGGGGAATGCATACTGCTGCGCATAGGGAATGCATACTGCTGCGCATAGGAAATGCATACTGCTGCACATAGGAACTGCATACTGCTGCACACCTTCATGGGGAATGTATACTGCTGCGCATAGGGAATGCATACTGCTGCACACCCTCATGGGGAATGTATACTGCTGCACATAGGAAATGCATACTGCTGTGCATAGGAAATGAATACTGCTGCACACCCTCATGGGGAATGCATACTGCTGCGCGTAGGGAATGCACACTGCTGCACATAGGGAATGCATATTGCTGCGCATAGGGAATGCATACTGCTGCACATCCCCATGGGGAATGTATACTGCTGCGCATAGGAAATGCATACTGCTGCGCATAGGGAATGCATACTGCTGCACATCCCCATGGGGAATGTATACTGCTGCGCATAGGAAATGCATACTGCTGCACATAGGGAATGAATACTGCTGCGCATAGGGAATGCATACTGCTGCACATCCCCATGGGGAATGTATACTGCTGCGCATAGGAAATGCATACTGCTGCACATAGGGAATGAATACTGCTGCGCATAGGGAATGAATACTGCTGCACATAGGGAATGAATACTGCTGCACACCCTGATAGGGAATGCATACTGCTGCGCATAGGGAATGCATACTGCTGCGCATAGGAAATACATACTGCTGCACACCTTCATAGGGAATGCATACTGCTGCGCATAGGAAATGAATACTGCTGCACACCCTCATGGGGAATGCATACTGCTGCACATAGGGAATGAATACTGCTGCACACCCTCATAGGGAATGCATACTGCTGCGCATAGGGAATGCATACTGCTGCGCATAGGGAATGCATACTGCTGCGCATAGGGAATACATACTGCTGCACATAGGAAATGAATACTGCTGCACACCCTCATGTGGAATGTATACTGCTGCGCCTAGGGAATGCATACTGCTGCACACCCTCATAGGGCAATTAGAAGGCTGACTGTTGAGTAATTTCATCTAATAAATGATTCTCCCCAGAACTAGACATGTGCACACTGCAGCGTTAAAATACACACATGGTCTAATGAATTGGGTGTTTTATTTAGAACTCCCAAACAACCCTGGCAAGCAGTGCAGTTCCTGAACCGGGGCTGTCTAATGTCGTCTATATCTCTGTCCGATTAAACTTCAATGGTCTGCTTTATGACATAATGATATTATCGCTATTTATTACGGTGTGGCGTCCGTGATTCAGTGGTAGAGCGTCGGATTTAGAATCAAACGGTCCCGGGTTCGATACTCAGTCAGGCCACGCATGTAGTGTCATTGAGCAAGGCACCTCACATACCTTGCTTAGTACTGCTTAGTTGGGCTAAGCATGCCCAGAAAAACATTTGCATTGTATAGGTCCCTGCAATGGGTTTACCATAAATGGAACATACATATACTAACAAACGTTCGGGTGCGGGCCATTGTCTGATATTCTTAAAACTTGTGGCGCAAACCATTTGCATGCGATGTATTGATGTGTATGTGTATGTGTATGTGTATGTGTATGTGTATGTGTATGTGTATGTGTATGTGTATGTGTATGTGTATGTGTATGTGTATGTGTATGTGTATGTGTATGTGTATGTGTATGTGTATGTGTATGTGTATGTGTATATACTATTGACTTGCAAACAAATATGATAAAACTATTATAAACCAGAGTATTGACAAAGGTTGATGTATGTTTGTGGTTTTTTCCCCGGGAAACCAGCTGCTTTATACGACCAATCCAACCCAGATTGGGCACCAACATTGAAGCTAGCAGTAGCAACACCCAGGAAGTCTACCAAGAAGCTGCATGAAGTAGACACAAACTGCAAAAGGTATCACCTAGTATACCGGTAATCGTTTCTGAATATTGGCAGCTAACATGTACATCCACGTAGGATATTTATTTAGCAACGTTGGCAATTGACCGGTCAATAATAGTCGATTGAAATGTTTGCTCTAAACTGTACTTACAGTATTGCACAATTTTGACAGGACATTTTGTCTAATAAAAGGATTTTTGGATATGTTTGAAACATGGATTAGCTAAAACAATACTGACAATACAATAAGTTTAAATCTTAGGATTTATTAAATGACGCCGTACAGTGCTAAAACAATACAATTTGGCAACCGGTATTGACCACTTTGGGAGTATTTACCAGGGCGGCTTTAACTGGGAATTGTTTCAACCGGCCAACGCTGTTTATGAGTAATGCGTTTGGTAATTGGAGTTGAAACCGGCCTCATACATTCACTATACGCAGTCTTGAAATGTTTTACCCGACTGCTTCAGAATTTAATAACTAAGTGTTTCAGTGTGGAAGTCGTGATAGCGCAGTAGTAGCACGTTCGCTCCAGGTGCTTACATCCTGGTCTTTGCGCTCCGCTGAGGCCGTTACGATTATACAATTATGCAAGGCATTTAAATTCCACGTGCCTCTTCTCTCTACCTCGTGCAATGAATTCCATCAGAAATGACGTCTCGAGAGTGATTAACATAAGTTGTTAAAACTTGTTTCACAATCAAGCAAAAATAAATTTGTATAAACTAAGTGTTTTCGAATTTAATAATCATATTTTCTAGTTGTATATTATTTAATTTATAGGTATAATCGAGTTTGCGAGAGACAGGCGATCAAACGGAAGTACCAATCAGCCAGGGCCCTGTTCGACCTTCACAATAGCGAACCAGAATGTACTATCTTGGGACCAGCTGAAGAACATATACCCTGTAGGTTTTCTATTTATGGTAACCTGCAATCGCCGGACAAACAGGACATGTTAACAGTTAGGCCTACATGTACAATCCAAAGTGAGGTCACTAGTGATATTCAACTTCTGCTCACTGAAAATATTGCTCTAAAAGCACAGATCAATGAAATGAAAATTACACAAGACAGTTTTGTGAATCAGAATGACAAGGTGAAGTATTATACAGGATTGCCCTCATACACGACATTAATCACCCTGTTAAACTTTATCGGACTATACATTCCTATTGCAAAGACCTCGCAAAGTTTAGGGGCATTTGAAAAAATGTTGATGACGTTAATGCGAATGAAACTCAACCTAATACAAGATCTGGCTTACAAATTCCACACGTCCTCCTCAACCGTTTCCAGAACATTCGTTGCAGTCATACATGTGCTCTACGTCCGAATGAAGCACCTACTCCACTCGCCTGATAGGGACGAATTACACAAGACGATGCCGCTTGAGTTCCGGAAGCATTTTGGTAAAAAGACAGCAGTAATTAGTGACTGTTTTGAGGTATTCATTCAGCGACCCAAGAATCTCCTAGCTAGAACACAGACATGGTCGTCGTACAAACACAATAACACAGTAAAATTCCTCATAGGAATTACCCCACAAGGTACTGTGTCGTTTCTCTCAGAGGCATGGGGTGGTTGAGCAAGTGACAAATACATTACCGATTTGTTTGTTGTCAAAACCCTTGCCAGGTGATTTAGTTAAGGCAGACAGGGGGTTTGACATTGCGGATAATGTAGGAATGCAGTGTGCTCAGGTGAACATTCCAAGTTTCACTAAAGGACATGCTCAGTTGTCACCACTGGATGTTGAAACTACCAGACACATTGCTCATGTGCGGATACAGGTTGAACGAGTCATTGGTCTTGTGAGAAATAAATACACAATATTGCAAGACTAGTTGCCAATTGATTTCCTCATGAGCGACGACGGCTCCTCACCGGTGATTGACAAGATCGCATCCGTGTCTTGTGCTCTGTCAAACATGTGTGAATCTGTGGTGGCATTCAATTAAAATCGTCCATCCATACTAATTTAGTTGCAAAGAGTTGGTAATAAAACTGGCCAATTCACTGTACTTAGTCAATTCGGAAGATAAACTGGTGTGAAGTATGCCAGTGTATTGTCACTGTTGCTTGCCAGATATATATATAAGAGAAAATATTGGATGAAATATTTGTATTATACAATGTACATATAAATACACATAAAACAAATAAATGACTAGCTTGTAACTTGAGATATGGTTAGGTTTTGTATATCATTAATTATCGTGTATATATTTTTGGGTGTGTCTCTTATCATGCTAGCAGTGAACATAGCAGTCAAATATGGCATGTAATTGCATTAGAGTGCCAATTCTAATGAATTCAACGAACGATTTCAGTGTTAAGCAACAAATAACAACAACAGTGAATTGTCATCTGTACATGTAGCCATTACAATCGTGTCATTAGGCAAGGCACTTAAATTCCACATTGCCTCCTCTCACTCAGGAATGAGGTCTCGAGAGTGATTAATATAAGTTATATGAACTTGTTTCACAATCCTGATAAAATAAATCTATTTATAGCCTTTATTTTACCAAGAATGCAAAGAGTTAGTCACACCAACAGCTTACCGGTATGTCATAATATGATGACTCCAGTTATTATTGGTGGAGGAAGGAGTGCCCCTATGAGCAGTATTCCATGCGCCTGGGTAGAACTAACAGTTGCCAGCTGCATAACTGGGATTCGAAAACCTAGTGGTGATGGGCTTTTTTAAAATTTCCTAAGAGTTGACTCATCTAGATAGATCCACAGTTTGCACTCAAAGTATAAACTGACAACCTGTATTGATCACTCTCGTAGTAATTTGTATGGGAGATATGTTCAGGTCCGAAGAACGAACCTGGGTTGCATTGACGAGAAGCTGGCATGCTAATCAGACAGGCTAATGACACCTCTGGCCAACAATTGTACTGAAGGCCTAATACAGGTTAAAGTACGGTTAGGTTAAAAATGTAACGGGTCCCAATGTTGTCTTTTACTATGAAACAATGCAAGTTTAGAACTGATGGTATGATTGAACCCAAAAGTAGGCGAGCATTATAATTTTAACGGTTCTGAGAAAAAATGGACCATGATTTGAGACAATCACCCTTATCATTTCAACATTTGACACACAAAAAATGGTTTTGATATATCGTGTGTGGTATTTTACGTAAATGATGGTGTAAGTTGGTGAACATTTTAGAACCGATTTCTATTCTGTATCTGCTCTGAAAGTTTTATCAACTTGCTCTGAAAGTTTTATCAACTTTCAAGTAATTTACATAACCCTTTCACACATAACTTCCACCCCGACTTGTCAAGAGTGGGAATGTGTTAATTTTTATACAGACTCAATTAGCACACTGGAGAATCAATATCGTTACTTCTGTTTCTTTCTGTCTTTCTTACACTGTGGACAGAAGTATAATCCCGTTTGTACACGCTTAAAATTAACACATTGAAAATGCAGCCATTTGTATTGGCAGTCATCATTGTCACAACCTACAACAACATCTGTGTCCTTGTTATACACCTTCCTACACACATATTATCTCTTCATCTGATGCACTGTCAAGGGTCTCGCGCCGTTTAATTGTTCTCTTGCTGCGTCCTGTCTCTCTCTCTCTGGATATGAGACTCCCCGTTAACTCTGGAAGGATTACATTCTTTAAAATTTTCTCTGACTTCTCCACAACATCAGCCCAGATAGTCCCCACAGGCTCAATTCTCTGTACAGAAATATCCTTGTCGCTCCAAACAACAAAATCACAATACTGTGACGAGAAGTTGTGTTTGGATCTGATATGAGTACGAATGGGAGTCCAGAAAATCTAATTTTACATCTTTCAGAAGTTTGTTTTTTGCACTGTATGGACATTTAATTTCTACCACTCCTTCACCACAACATTCACAACTGACATTAGAATCAGGGCGCGCTCCTTTATGTGGAAACTTTGGGTTGCTATACAGCGCGCACGGAGAGACACTAAAGCCATGGTGGCTAGACTGGATGGATTTTCTGTATGCATCCTTTTCGTGTTTGCACCCCCATTCTGTTGCTGTATTACTAAACCTAATTTGACTGCCACATACACATTGCACTGTTGATATGGCTGGTGCTTCAACCGACATGGAACATACACATTTTATTTTAGATGCAGTTACACTACCCGTTCTCAAGTTGAACCACTCTTCTAGACCTGCTCTGTTCACGGGTGTTGTGCTCACAGTGGCGAGTCTGTTCCGCTGTAACATTCAATGTGCTGTAGATGCTTTCATATTCTTCTCTCAAGGGGCTCTGGAAGTTGTCCTCTTAAAATTGTTGGTACATACTGTTCCTGGTAATCGGCACAAACTGCAAGGATGGATGGCCTAGCGTTCGTCAAGAACAGTTCCTTGTGTAATGTCTTAATTTCGGTGTCAGTTGGATCTGGAACAGTTGGCAGCTTCATCGACATCCTCTTACGGGCCGAAGATCCATTATATGCACAGTCTAACTGCCATTTCTTTGTCTCCACTGAAGTGAAATCAATGTTCCGGATTGAAGCATATGGCACCTTGTCAACACTGGATGGCAGCAACCAATAAGCTTTGTCCTGGGTTACAGTCTTGGATGAGTCCATTCTGGCAGCAGCTTCCACGTAAAACAAAACTGCACCAATATGACTACCGACCTCGCTCAGTCCGGTATGCAGTCGCAATGTGCTGTGTCGACCACGCCCGATATAGAGGCGATGCCCCAGGGGGAGAGTGCCTTCTCATGCATCCTCTGTGATTGCCGTACCTGAAATTCGAATATAAAGAGTAAATTATGCGGATAAAGTATGTGAACTTGGTTGGAAATGGTTTATGCCCATTCAACAGTACTACACTTGTGTTTCATCCAACATGAATGACCAAATACATATGCTTTCAACCGTGTCAACGAGTGATTAATATAACTTGTTAAAGCCTGTTTCGCAATCATTGTAAAATAAATTTCATTTCAAAATACCAAGTATTTGACCTGAACAGATCCATCATATCCTTAGGCCAATAACATGTGTGACATCCGTGATCGAGTGGTAGCACGTCAGATTTGACCGGTCCCGAGTTTGATACTCGATCAGGCCACGCATGTAGTTGAGCAAACAACCTCACACACATTGCTTTGACTGGTTAACCACTTACATTTGTAGGTCGACTAAGCCTGCCCAGTAAAACATGTCTAGGGGTTTGACATTAATGGAACAAACAATGTGACCCGCCATACCAAAATCAGTCTTAAGTCGGAAAATACAAAAGCGATCTAATCGTGCTTTAACATCAAGAGATCGATAATTTGTCAATATTCTACTTTTAGCATAATCAACTTCTACAATCAATTATCTTCCCAATAATTGTTTATTTTCTTCATAATTATGCGTCTTTATGCATTTAAAATGCATTTTAATAAGGTGGGTATCAATCAAATGTGTAATTAATTTTGCGAGAACAAAGGCCAATCGATGAATGGTGGTGTTTTGCTGACCTATATTTGAAAAGGAATCACTCAAATGACCCCAGTATGTTTGGTACCAAAATAAACCGAAGGCCCCGTGTTTACTCTCTATGCTATTTTTAGAAAATATAGTTTCCTTTTTAAACCAATAGAATGCTTCAAATCATGGCCATTTTATTCAAAATCACTTCTATGTTGCTACACTCAGCTTAATCAGACCTATCGATTGGCTGAGATGTACCACGTGACCAAATTACGTATGATTTCTTCAACTTCCGGTCAAGTGCTCGCAAATTAAGATATTTTTAACAATAATCCGCGACGTTTTATCACTTGTAAATGATCTTGCTTCACATTTAAGTGAGTGAAATAGTTAGTCAAAATAAGTGGTAAGATTCGTAGCTCATCAGAAGTGTTCCCGGTGACTTTGTTTTATGAATTGTGATAATCGAATGTTCTAACTTCTACTCATTTTCGGGTGTGTTCCCTCAGTTCGGATAATCATCATATGATATTGTCATAAGAAGTAGTTATTCGTACATCATACATGTGATTGTATAGCATCACAATGGATATTACAAATGAAACTGTTGCTCGTGTGTTAAACAATTCTGTTACAGCTGCAAATCAAACTTCAATCACAAACACCAATGAATGGAATGATCTCATACAAACATTCTTTACTAGTGACGATGTTGACAATTCATGCAATAGCTGCAGTGATGAAGACAGTGATTCCGACACCGACTCCCCATCTATTGGCATGTCCTATTCCGAGCCAGCACTGGAGATGGAGGACATTCCAATTATTGCTTTAAATAATTGTGAAAATATTGTAAACAATTCTCTGTTGAATCTCGTTAGTGAAGACAACATCACAGAAAACAAACTAATCGAAACATTTTCATGCAAATGTAAATTTAACAATGGTCTCCCATGTTATAGTCAGTTTCTAAAAGAAACGTGTCGTGGTTATCGACTACAGATTCATGAGCTGGATAGATATGAGAAAGACCTTGTGATTCTTGCACAGATTGCGTGTCATATTCAGTGTTTCGATAACACTGTATCATCAAATAGGAAATCTCAGAAAGCACGGGAACGAATCCGCATCAGATATTACCGTGAAGGACGTGAGATCTGCAGAGAGATGTTTAAATTCCTGCACAGGTAATTATTGCACATTTGATTTTGAGGTCATTCCCACTTGACAAAACAAGAAAATGTAGCCAAATAAAATTGAAGAATTCTAATTTAACGTGTTTGGCCACAGATATGAGATGTGTATAAATAATTATACAGCTCAACCGCCATCTCATAATAGCACACATTCTTAAAAAATCTTCTCACAAACCGCTAGCCGGATTTTGACAAACCTTGATATATGTACAATGCTCTTACAGCCTGCCTTTTAATACATTCTCTCCTATTGATGTAATAAAATGCCCATAATTATATGTGTAACAAAAATCTCGATTATGTATCGGGAACGATTAATATAACGTTGTAAAAACCTCGTTCACAGTCAAGCTATAATAAATTTGTATAAGCTAAACTTTGCGTGGAAAATTAA
>CM026401.1:25931899-26028272 GCA_014843695.1 Archivesica marissinica
GATAGATAGATAGATAGATAGATAGATAGATAGATAGATAGATAGATAGATAGATAGATAGATAGATAGATAGATAGATAGATAGATAATAGATAGTTAGATAGATAGATAGATAGATAGATAGATAGATAGATAGCATAGATAGATAGATAGATAGATAGATAGATAGATAGATAGATAGATAGATAGATAGATAGATAGATAGATAGATAGATAGATAGATAGATAGATAGATAGATATATAGATTCTCCTCCATTATAGGAGAGCTATCACATACATGTATAATACAGATACATTTACAATATTACAACTATTACCGAATACGAACAAACATTGTGATATCATGTAATTAAGCTATATACATGTACTTACAAAAACAAAGAACACAAAATACAATATAACAGATATGTAACATTGTGACAAGAATTTCCAGCGTCGCATAACATTGAATTAACTATAATATCGGATCCCGATAGTACACAGGAACTCAAATATTAAAAATCGTAATTTGACGAACTGTTTCAGAACACAGTCCTACACTAGAATAGAATACTGTAGAGATGAACCCATGCTAATTCCCATCACAATGACATGTACATTATACAGATACAAGCTAATTTTATTTGTAAACAAACTATTCGACGCAGATATTTATTACCTTCGAATAATGTTTGGGTTTTGGCATTTGCGCTTTGCACAAAAGGCAAGCATATTTTAATTCTACAAATTATCTACATTATTGGACAGTTCTGCTCTATTCTAATAGAACATTGTATGTAATATATTCACTGCTGTAATTTGGATATTGTCACGGCTTGCTTCATCAAGTTCATAAGTAGACATACCTAACAGCAAATCACAGATTTGGGTAATAGGATCCTTTGAGATGAAGCGTAAATATGTGTTTATTCCTGCTTGATCAATAACAGTTGTCCATAGGGCAGTTCTGAGATGCTCAGTTTTCGGACATGAGTATATTATGTGTAGTTTGCTATTATTAACAAACATGTCACATTTAGGACAAGTTTCACTCTTGCTAAAACAAAATAATTTGTTTATAGTTGAAACAGCAGTATAACATTTAGGTTTTAATTTTGGGAATTGTCTGCCTAGTAACCACAGCTCACATGGTTTATTAACGTTGAATGTGTTTTCAGCATTTATTTCTGGAAAACGTATAGTTATCCTAGACATCCTTTCATGTTCAGCTTCGAAAAGTTGCTTCCGAAGAATTGACCTCCATTGAAATGTTGTTGGAAACAGTGCATCACTGACATACTTTGACAAATACGGTTTCAGATTATATTTGAGAAGAAGTCTGTAGATGTCTGGTATAAAACCATGTAGCTGCCTTTCATCATTGCCATAGTGAAACAGACGCATTATAAACATCCGTTTGGACAGATAATGACAAGGTAGTCGGCATAGCTGACCCAGGAATATAAGTTTCTTATAATCAATCATCGTCTCTATTGGAGAGATTCCCAGAATCAATATGACACATTGAAATCATTCTGTTCCAGGTCGAGGTCACCGACTTGCAATCACACTCTATGAGAGATAACCTGTTATTCGTTGGGTTCGCTGAGTGCACGACGGCTGAGAGTAGGCGATCCGAGAACCGTGCTACTACTCTGCTTGACTATTGTCAGAAAAGGCTGGATATTCCTGATGCACATACATCCAGTAAGCTTGAAAGGGCGCACCGACTAAGTAATAAATATCAACATGGTAAAATAAGGCCCATTTTTGTGATGTTTGGCCACTACCCAGATAAACGAAACAGAACTATTCTGAACACGGCGCAGCTGCCTCCAGAACTACCCGTCCCCAGATCCGCATCAGTGACCAATTCCCTAAAGTTATTCAAGAACGCCAACGCATTTTTCGATTCCGACTATGATCAAGCCGAAGGAAAATGAGGGAAATGCATATCTTTGTTACGATAAACTGTTCATTGATAATAGAATGTATACTATTGTGTCGAGATCTGGTTATAGCTAGGACGCTACTGAGAAACAGTTATCATTCCTATTGTAGAATGTGCAGGGTATTAACTCCCAAGTTAAATGACTCTGACTATAAATTTTATTTCAGATTTTGATGTGTTATTATTTGTGGAAGCTTAAGAAATGTAAAAATTAACGGTTTTGAACATAAAAGTTGTTAAACCTTATTTATTTTACAACGATTGCGAAGCAAGTTCTAACAACTTATATTAATCACTCTCGTTTGTGCGTATTTGTGGTCATTCATGTGGGAGGAAACCGGAGTACCCGGAGAAAACCCACCTGCCCGATATGGCGACCATATGTAACATCTCACATATTTCCCGGTCCGAGGATCGAACCAGGGTCACATTGGAGAGAAGCGAGCGCGCTAACCACTGTGCTAATCGGACAGCCGTTTGAATATTTTAACTGTCCCAGTCCGAAAATCATGACAGAGGTGGCGTAATCGTTTATTACAAAGAATAAATTAATTTATTATTACTATTTTGAACTTATAAATTGAAATAACAACAGGATATTTATGGTTTCAGTTACACACGGAGTTTTTACAATCCATATCGGATGCATATGTTTGTGTATGCTATATACACCCTGATAGTTCTGCAATATATAGGAATGTACATTCCACTTTATTTGATTTTGATTTTCCCGAAACTCTTAACACTGATATAATGTCCTTGGGGATGTATATTTATCTGGTGACTTATATTTACGCACGAGCGACCAACTAGATTACGTACCTGACCTACATTTAGACCGTTAGGTTGATCTTTCACAGCCTAATGATAGTTTACAAGTGCGCCGCAATCAAGATAATAATGTGAACAATTGGGTGGGGGGGGGGTATTAACAATTTGTAAAGAAAACTATCTAGGTATTGTTAATGGCCGGTTAGATGAAGTGAAATGCACGTACCATGCCACCTATGGAAACAGACCGGTTTCTAGCTTAGTTGATGATGTGACCACTAGTTATGAATGCTATGACAGTATATATGGATTTAACCGAATATTCGGACCACTGTCCTATTACATTTACTTTGAAATGAAACATAGATTTACCGCATTATAGTCACATTGAATATGACAAAATATGTTGGGACACAGCTGGAACAGCTATTTTATTACAACAGGTGGACAGCCAGTCTGTATTATTTAATGACATTGGTGCTAAATTAATGTCTGGTGAATATGATATTGACGAATGTATGAGCAAATTGTCGAACTTAGTCCATGACATTTCTTCTAGCTGTTTTTCAAAGCCAGTACGCAGGCGTCTTAAAACTAAAATGAAACAATCAGCTTGGTTTGACCAAAGTTGCCGAATAGCCAAATCTAAATAAGTATATAAACAAGCTCAAAAATAAGAATAGTGCAATAGTGCAATAGCCTTGAAGACTTGTTTCACAGTTGTCCGATAGTTCATATGAATCTCAAGGTCAATATAATTACAATAATCATAATTGCCCAGATTACTACTGGAGAAATTTAAAAAAAAACAATATCTCTACTAAACCGTTGTAAAAGCTGTCGCTACGAAAATAATGTTGCGAATTTTTCATAGATGCAAAAGATTTTATATCACCTTATTTGTGCAACATTTTCAACAATATATTTGATACTTGCCTTGTCTAAGGGAGTTATTGTTCCTATCTATAGAAATGGTGATAAAGGAAATCCATCTAATTATAAGTAGTTTTTAGTTCATCAAATACAAACAAACATTATAAGATATGAAGTAAGTCAAAAATGATCAAATATGGTATAATAGTACAGTGTATTTTGGCGGTGGTCTTAATAGTTGAACAAGTACAACTTAATAATAATACTACCGTGTACGCTGGAACGTAAACCTGAAAATATATTACATATTTCAAGAATATGTAAATTGAGAAATATTTACGTATAACTAAGAATTTTAATACCGAACTAGGACAATTTCTCACCAGTAAATTCGTGCTACACTTCAAACGGCTAGTTTGTTAATAATATCTTATTTTATACCCTACCTATGATACAGTCATAGTACGTTGATCACATGCACAGTCCATGTCATCCACACATAATTATATAATACGAACTATGGAGTTCCATAAATACGTATGTACACATAATTGATAAATTTGATTCATACGATATAAACTGCAGCCTTTTATATGACTTGTGTCATGTGACAGGAGAATGTTACAATGAAAACAATAAAATAAATATGTGTATTTATAAAGTATCTTCAAAAGCGACACTTCTCTTTAACTCAAATCCTTTAAATACCAAAATTGTTAAATTCCTAAAGTATTTCTGTTTTCTGATTTTAACAGTTCAACTGTTTTAAACATGTTGCATCTATTACGGAAATATGGTTTACAATAAGTTATTCATAGATTATTGAGAAGACGACACTCCATTAGAAAATGATATGCATCACCAAGCTTATTACAAGTAGGGCATATACGCTGTTGACGAGGAATGCTTTGTGGCCTGTGCCGCCTTCCTGTATCGATTTCAAGACGATGAGACGAAACTCTTAATTTAGTTAGAGCAATTTTGTATTTTTTAGTATTAATGATACCAAAATATGGTTTAAAATAGAATGACATGAAATTTACATAAACAGATGCTCGAGTCGATTCTCTAATACGAGCTTCCCAGTTTTGCAAGAAGGTATTCCTAAGTCTCTGTCTAACGATACCCAAACATGTCTTATTGTCACCTACTCCCTGTGTTTCCCATACCATATTAAAGCCTAAATTACATAAAATATCCCTGACCAATAATGCTCAATTTTCGTCCTAGGCTGTGTATTTATATCTCTCAGTAATAGAGAATATATAATCTTGATGTATTTTCTGTCAGCGCAGTTAAGAACTTTTAACCAGTATTTAATAATGTTGTAATATCTTTGTGTTTTGTAATCTATTCTACCCAATTCCCCATAAATAAAATCATTTTGCGTGGAGGTTTTAACACCTAGAATTGATTTGCAATACTGCATATGACCTCGTTCAATATGAGGTGACAAGCTTTTAAAGTTTGACCCGACAGCGTTTTTTGTGCCTCACTAAATGAACCACCCGTCGTAAAACAATACCCAAGTAGCCAAATCTACCAACAATTTCAGGTTCGGAGTTATCAAACAAAATCCTTAGATTTCATGGTACGGTAATAACCACCTTTTCTGAATACCATGACTTTGGTCTTTTCTTTATTTACCTGCAATTTCCAATAATTACAATAATCTTTTAAAAAATTGCTGTATTTGCAATGTCGTCTGCATATAGAAGTAAACATATTTTCATGAAACCTAAATCTAGACCCTGTGCTCCCTTAAACGCCTGCAGGTTGACCTATATTTGACCTTAAACACACGAGGAATAGCGGTACAAATCTGACGGTCGACGCACTAAACACACGAGGAATAGCGGTACAAATCTGACTGTCGACGCGCATCGTATTTGCCACATGCGAGGCCCTGCATGGTATGCATCTAATACATGAGCACCACTTATATCTATTATGACCCACGTACATATCAGAGGTTATAAATTGCTGAAATTGAAGTTCTGTATTTTTATAGTACTTACAACTGGTATAAACAATTCAACTCCACTTATGGCCCAAATAAGGCTGGTTGCGCGGGTTAGGCAGCCAGTTCCTGCATTGCTGTACCACACATTCAGGCATCAGTTCCCTCTTATGCCAAGTACAGTCTCCTCTTCTAGCCGCTACTTTTCTCTCTATATATCTGACATCTTTCCATGCGCCACAATTATATAGCATTGCCCAAAACCTCCTGTATAGAAGCTTTCTCTCATGTGAATTTAGATTATGCGGTGGACGATTATTAGCAGGCCACCAAAGTTGTTTGTTCTGTTCATTTATTATGCAAGGGGAACACAAGCACAGTGGACACTCAGCAACACCTTCAGCATGCTGAGGCATAGGGGGAGGTACGTAAGCAGCCTCTGCAACGGGCATGGCGGTGGCTGTTTCTTCTATTTCCATCTCTACGTCCCAGTTCTTATTTTGCAAGAAAGTCAGCAATTCTTTTCTCTGCTCATCAGTTACATACATTGTTATTTTACTCAATGGCATCTTGTAGAAATCGGCAGAATATGTGTAATACTCGTATGTTCAAGAGATTATAATTATAATATTATACATGTACTCATAGCATTCACTGTGATTATTATGTAGCATCAATATCGGTAAGCACACACTGACACAGAGAAATATTTAAAATATAACAGAAAACTTGCGAATAATACTGTAGATATATAATTAAATGAATTAGATGTCAGTAAGGCATTTGATTACCTTGTCAGAGACAATATAAGCTTGTCCATCTTGGCATTAGGGGCAAACTATTTAACGTTGAAAAATCCATGTATCAAAACGTTAAGTCAAAGGTCATTAAATGATCTGGAGGATGAACTATACCTTAAAGGCCTGCAGTTTGACCCCGTCCAATTGTACAGATTTATACTTTACTACCTGTTCCATGTGATTAGTGGCTTGTATCAACAATGTAGCAGTACATTCAGTATAATTTGGCGTATGTAGGTATTTTCTAACGGTTAATATGCACGATCACTCTGTGAGCTGAGAATTAGTCACAATGAGGCCCTGACAATTTAAGTAAGCGTATATTATTGATTGTAAAGAAAATTGATAGTTATGAGTATTCAAACTACATAATCCAGATCAGCCCAGTGACATAGATTACATGTTATGTAGGTGCCGCATCAGCCGTAGCGTAATCACTGAGACTGATAATTTGTATGCATGTATATAATATGTATGTATTTATATGAATAAACTATATGTGTTCGTTATATGGTAACCTTCATACTTCATTTAATTATATATCTACAGTATTATTCGCAAGTTTTCTGTTATATTTTAAATATTTCTCTGTGTCAGTGTGTGTTTACCGATATTGATGCTACATAATAATCACAGTGAATGCTATGAGTACATGTATAATATTATAATTATAATCTCTTGAACATACGAGTATTACACATATTCTGCCGATTTCTACAAGATGCCATTGAGTAAAATAACAATGTATGTAACTGATGAGCAGAGAAAAGAATTGCTGACTTTCTTGCAAAATAAGAACTGGGACGTAGAGATGGAAATAGAAGAAACAGCCACCGCCATGCCCGTTGCAGAGGCTGCTTACGTACCTCCCCCTATGCCTCAGCATGCTGAAGGTGTTGCTGAGTGTCCACTGTGCTTGTGTTCCCCTTGCATAATAAATGAACAGAACAAACAACTTTGGTGGCCTGCTAATAATCGTCCACCGCATAATCTAAATTCACATGAGAGAAAGCTTCTATACAGGAGGTTTTGGGCAATGCTATATAATTGTGGCGCATGGAAAGATGTCAGATATATAGAGAGAAAAGTAGCGGCTAGAAGAGGAGACTGTACTTGGCATAAGAGGGAACTGATGCCTGAATGTGTGGTACAGCAATGCAGGAACTGGCTGCCTAACCCGCGCAACCAGCCTTATTTGGGCCATAAGTGGAGTTGAATTGTTTATACCAGTTGTAAGTACTATAAAAATACAGAACTTCAATTTCAGCAATTTATAACCTCTGATATGTACGTGGGTCATAATAGATATAAGTGGTGCTCATGTATTAGATGTATACCATGCAGGGCCTCGCATGTGGCAAATACGATGTGCGTCGACCGTCAGATTTGTACCGCTATTCCTCGTGTGTTTAGTGCGTCGACCGTCAGATTTGTACCGCTATTCCTCGTGTGTTTAAGGTCAAATATAGGTCAACCTGCAGGCCTTTAACATGATTAAATGTATTTATAATGATGTCCAATCCCGTGTTAAATTATCCACTACTATGGAGTTGTCCAATTTCAGTTTATTTTATTCATCAACAATACCAATAGGGAATTAAATGTAAATTCTCTAACCGATACAGATCTTGAACTTTTATCATTGTACATGATTTTATTTGCTGATGATATAGTGTTATTTATAACAGATGCAATCAGTCTGCAATCACAAATTGACTGTATTTGTCAGTATTCTGAAAAATGGGGTCTTAAAATTAACATCGATAAAACTAAGATCTGTGTCTGAGAAATATAAGCCAAAAATGTATCTATACCTTTTCATTAACGGTGAAAACGTTGAACGTGTTGATAATTTCACCTATTTAGGTGTCAAATTTACCAATCCTGGAAACATGTCTGGAGCGGTTAAAGCTTTATATAACCAATCACTTCAGGTTTTTCATAACCTGCTAACTTTATATGATAAAGTCAAATTTGATGTTAAAACTAAACTTTCTTTATTTGATACCATGGTAATGCCAATATTGTTGTATGGTTGTGAGGTGTGGGTATTTATAATAATAATAGTTGCAAACATGAAGATTAAATTGAATATCCGATTTTGTAAATATATTCTTGGAGTCAAACAACAGACCAAATAATGCTATTGATGTCGAACTGGGAGGATTCCCACTTTCTACAATCTGCCAACGTCTACAAAATATTGGCTTAAAATAATGATGCATAACATCTCACCTATGTACCTCTGTGAAAGTGTAAAATCGTAATAGTAATAGTTGTTAATGATCATCTTGGATTTAGAGATGTCAGATTAAGTTTTAATGATAATGTTAATTATTTTCCAATGCTTAAAAAGGAGAATACGGGACCAGTTTATTCAAGAGAGGAGAGAATCCATAAGCACAATGACAACATTAGATTATTATTGTAAGCTTAAAAATGAATTTATATTTGAAAAATATATTAATAAGATTTGTAATGATGATTTATGAAAATGGCTCACATGCTTAAGATTATATTCACACAACCTAGAAATTGAATTTGGTAGATATAATGATATAGAAAGAGAAAATCGTCTAATAGTATGTACACTATGTAACCAGAGGAAGGTTGAATCGGAGTATCACTATTTGCTATGTTGTACAGATACAGAAGCTTAAACTAAATATCTTTGTAGCATATCTTGACCCTGTGTACAGAAATTTAATACCATCATGTCATCTAAGAATAAATGGAATTGTTAAGGATATCGAAAATCTATGTTGCTAAGAAAACATTAATATCACTGTTTCTTAAATATGTGTGTACATGTACAGAGAACAAACGGGCTTCTTCCAAGTTACTTACACGCTCTATTTCCGCCTACAATAGGAGAGTCTAATCATTATCCACTACGATCTAACTCTAACAATGTTATTTTGCCGCGGCGCCTAAAAACCTTTCTCCACATATGTCCACATTCCATAAACTTATGGAATTATCTCAATTTATCAACCCGTAATGCAAAATACACTCCAATCATTAAGAACAAACTCAAACATAAGTTCAAATCTTCTGCAGTTCCCTCTTATTATTTAACTGGGAAAATACACAGTACTGTTATCCAGGCTCGTATTAGAAACCGATGCAATAATTTGAACAACGACCTCTTCCTCAACCATTTGCGTGATTCTACCGAGTGTGCTTGTCAACAGAGCTAAGTACACATTCACTAACTTGCTATTTATTTCACAAAATAATGAAAGGAAACTTATACAATTTGAACCATTACACACTTACAATCATATTGCTTTACTGTGAAAGAAAATTAAATTTGAAATCAAACAACAACATAACATGTTAAAGAAAATGTACGACTCGATAATTCCAGCATGCACTAGTATACTATGGAATTAATGCGGACATATCGTACGTTCTGTGTAAGCAGGTTTTATTTACCAGTGATGTGTTCCGTAATATATATATAAGTATGTGATACCTATGCATGATATATCCAAATTGTTATGACTCATCATATACGTGTTTTATTAGATAGATAGATAGATATATTTTATTCCACCATATGATGAGATACATGTACATAATAAACACAGACAATTGATAACAAAATGAACAGATGAAATGGAACAGAGAACTTTTTACACATATATGCACTATAATATATTATGTGTGTATATTTCTACATCTACACACATAATATACACATACACACAGATACACAATACATACATACCTACCTACATGCATATACACATATACATATATACATATATTTATATACATATATACATATACACACATATACATACATACACACATGCATATACATACATATACACAGACATACAGACTACTGGATATGTCATTGACATTAATATATGAACTATATTAACCATTTTATTAGCTATGTATACATATCTTTGTAGATCTGAGATCTTGTATTCATTACATTCATTATATTCATTATATTCATCAATACTTTCATGAAGTATGTGTACGTTACTTAGGAAAAGGTTCGTCTTTTCAACTATAGAAAAGTCGTTGTTATTTCTAAGACTGACTCGAATTAATTCCAAAGCATGTCCAAAGTAGCAACCCTAAACGAAAACGAAAGCATTAGGGAATCAGAATTGGACAATTTTAATTGTTTTCAAACCCAGTTTATAGGGTATATTACATTAATAAATAGTTTAAGCATTTTGCTAAATGATGCATATATCTTACCATTAATTTGAAACATTGCACTCTCTGTGACTCACTCATAATTATAGTTAAAAATCCGGATAACATTTCAATAATTTGATCTCTATAATACATATTACTGAGGCTAGTATAGGTATCATGTCCTAGAGAGTTATGAAAACTCTTCCACATATTTTGTCTGGTAGCGTCGTTTACTCGACAAAACAATACCAGGTGGATTGTCCGTTACGAGTTTACAGTTTGGACATATCATTGCATATGGTCTGCTAAACAGTTTACTAGCCATTAAAACAACTGTCCTACAATATGGTAAATAATTACGATATATCATCATTAATTAATTTTGTCCTGTATTGAAAGTTTGCATAATTGTATACATACTTGTTGACTATAGTTGTCCAGGTAGCAACACTTGGAAATATAGCAGTGTTTATAAAATCGTAAAAATAACTTCCTAGACCATATTTCCCCAAAATACGATATAGGTCTGGTATATATCCCAATGTTTTACTAGGTTTAATTTTGAATTGCATAAGTCGAGTGGAAAATAAGACTTTAGCACTCTTTTTAACATCCATATTACATAATTGACCGAAAAATAAGAGCTTCCGCTTATCGATCTCTTGTTCAAGCGAGAGAGCACCAATACAACCTAACGCAAAACCCGTCCGTGTAATTGATTGCATGAATTTAATACATTGGCGATGCACTCTTTCAAGGGACTGTAATTGAGCTTCAGACATGTTACACCATAGTTCACACCCGAACAATGCCTTTGATAGAACAATTGATTGATATAGGTGTTTTATTGATAGCGGGTGTAAACCATTTCTGTGCACACCGAAGTCGGCCATGCTAAAGAATGTTTTGCGTATTTTTGAACAGGCTTGTTTAATATTATCATCAATATTCAAGTACTTATTACAATTTACCCCTAAATGAACATAAGATTCAGATTCCTCCACTGATGTACTACCTAACTTCCAATTTCTAGAACTATTTTTAAAATCACCTTCTGTCTCTTTGAATACAATTACGCTACATTTTCCAGCATTATACATGTATAGTTCTTTTGTAGAACTTTTATAGCATATATCAATTAATTTTTCTAGACCAGATTTGGAGCAAGATAGTAGCACCATGTCGTCAGCATGAGTTGGACATCCGTAACAAGTATCATGTATATTCAAACAGTATTTCGACGAAGCAATTTCGTTCATAAGATCATTGACGAAAATTAAATAAAGCCATGGGCTGATACATTGACCTTGTCGTGTTCCTTGCTCAACATTGAACCATTCGGATGTAATTCCTTGAGTCCTAACACAACTCTGTTCATTGTTGAGCATGTTGGATATTATTATATACATTTGATAATTTACTATGTTGCGAAGCTTAAGCATAAGATAGCATGGGTAACTCTGTCAAATGCTTGACGGACGTCCAAAAAACATGAATATAATTTGGAGTTATTTTCTTTTGCAACATGAATGCTTTCACGCAATACAAATGATGTCATAGTACAACTAAGGCATTTACTTGAAAACTGTTGTTACTTTCAATAGCATTCAATATGACCTTTTCGTATAACTTTAAAATATTTGAACATAAAGATATTGCCCGATAACTGTTTGGATCATTCTTTCGCTTTTTACCGCCTTTATAAAGTGTTGATATGACACCTTTTTTTTTTAGATTAATCAGTATATAGCAAAATTCGGACATTTTCTGGAAAAGTTTGGTGATTACACTTATAAATAAATCTCCCCCATGTTTAACATGTTCATAATTAACGCGATCATATCCGCACGCTTTTCCATTTTTACAATGGCGTAGCTGTTTTCGAACGATTGATTCATCGATATGGACATTATTAAAATTATGTATACACGAATCCGAATTAATAGTTTGTAAGTCAACCGAGCGACCTATCAACTAGTCGTCATCAAATTCGACGTTACACGTTGGCGTGTAAAGATCTGCAAAATAATCACGCCAACAACTGTTTATATCATCGCGATTGTTGTACGTTTTCCCGCCAAAATTCATTTCGAAAACTGCGGATTTATTACGCTGTTTTCTCCCTTTATTAACTAAGCGCCACAATTCATTACTGTCTATTTCGGCGGCTGTATCGATTTCTTTTTCTAGCCCCTCAATGAATTTGTGTACTATACTGAGTCAAAAAAGAAACGATACCTGGTGTTTATGTGTCTATAATTTCAACATTTATTAAGAACATTCTTTGAAAATTCATAAGATGATAGTCCAACATGTTTGAAAGAGGAGCACATAAAGCATAATGAGCCTCCGAAACTGTCTGCTGCGTGATGACGTAATTCGTCGGACAGGGGTCTAATGGAGTTTTCACACAGACGTCAATACCGAGTATGGGCACCATTTGCGTCTCTCACTGCAATGCACCGCCGTCGCATCGAACGGAAGAGTGTCTGAATCTCTTGCTGGTCAGTATTTGTCCTACTCCTGACGCAAAACATCCCTCAGTTGGTTTAACGTTACCGACTGACGTCGTCTGACGCGGCTGTCTAGCGTATCCCACAAATGTTCTATGGGTGACAAGTCTGGTGACAAAGCAGGCCACGGCAGGGTTTCAATATTGTTTTGCTCCAATAATGTGGTGGAAATCCGAGCAGTATGACACCTGGCGTTGTCCTGTTGGAACAGTGTGACGTTTCTGTTGGCGTTAAAGAACGGCACAACAACTGGCGCAAGGATCTCATCACAGTACCGCTGGGCGTTTGGGTTCCCGTCCACCACTAACAGTTCAGTGCGACTGCCGAAGGTGATACCGCCCCACGCCATAACGCTTCCGCTCACGAACAGATCGACCTGACGTATACATGCGTCGGCGTAACGTTCACCGCGTCTGCGATATACCCGCTCTCTGCCATCCGCTCGACGCAAACAGAACCGCGATTCATAGCTAAACATCACCGAATTCCACTGTAACCGAGTCCAGCGAGCACGTTCCGTCGTCCATTCCCGCCGTACGTCACGGTGACGTCGTGTCAGGATGGGTCCAACGTATGGCCGATAGGCACGAATGCCACGTTCACCGAGCCGGTTCCTGACTGTTTGTGCACTGATGCGATTGTTGGTCATCCCAGGAGTAACGGCAGCTGTGTGCGTAGCAGGTAGGAACCGGTCCCGTGACGTCCGAATGTGACGGTCCTGTTCACGCGTCGTCACACGTGGTCGACCAAATCTTGGACGGTCGTCCACCGATCCATGTGTTCGATAACGTCGAAGTAGATGTGTTTTCGTGATCCGCGTAACCCCGAGTCGATTTGCGACGTCACGCTGACGTAAACCGCCGTCAATCATGCCAATGACACGCATTCTCTGATTGCGGTTTAGCCTAGGCATTTTGTTAGAGGTAACAATGGGTATGTAAGGTGTTTTTCCTTGATGATAATGCAATACCAGTACAATAAACCGGTTTTCCGATTTGTACATGTGTAGGAAGTTGTCTTTGTTGAGGAGCACGTGCAAATCGGAAATTCGGCGTTCCAGGATTATCGGGTGTTTATTTACCTGTGTTTATGGTTGGCTGACGTTCCACTAAGATACCCGGTACTGATACGTAATAATATATTAAACCTTTCTATGGTTTTATCCGTTTTACGTCATTTTTAGTTTGGTATCGTTTCTTTTTTGACTCAGTATATATTTCGATGACAGTTTCTAAATAATGCTCTACATCGTTTGTATTCCGTGTAACTTATTGATTCTGAATTTCTTGGACGATTTTCAGATAACCACTTAATTCTTTTAGTTTGCATATTTTTATGAAGATGAGTCAGTTCGTTGTTCCAATAAATTTAGATTTCGGAATGCATTGATCCGACGCCGACTGTATAGCATTAACAATTATATAGTAGAGTTCATCGATATCGCTTGTCAAGGAAATATCCATATATAGCCCCACTTTTAACCTATCGTCATTATTTAATTGTAGAGCGAATTTGTCAACGCAATAAGGTTTTTTTTCATTTTTCCAATTTATTATGCTATTATTACTTAAACCTTGTATGCTTTCATTCAGTGGCATTGTCAACGTACACAGAATCGGGCGATGATTTGAGACATTTAGATAATTATCGTCTAGAATCGAACACGAATGAATATAGTTTACATCATTTTCAAATATTAAAATGTGATCCACGAGAGTTTCTCGAGTACTGTTATACGATACATTACCGTAAAGCGCACCGGTGCATAAATCTAAGCCGTCTAAAGCGATCAACTGATTTCTGATCATAAGATCAACAAGTAAATTACCACGATTGTCAAACCGAAAACTACGCTTGTGTCTGGTTGGGAGTTCGATGTTATAATCGCCCATCACTATCACCATACCATGTTTTTTATATTGACATATTATATTTTCTACATCATTAATACTATTCTTAAATTGTGCAATGGAATGATTTTTACATGGCAGATACACTTGGAAGATATATAGGTACTCTCCAATGCCTATATTCACCTCAATGCCAATGATATATCTAGAAATCAAAACTAAAGGTGAAACAATATTATTTAATTTTCTATTCCAAAGAATAGCAATCCCGCCTTTTCCCACTCGCCTGTTTCCCGGTAAGCTGAGGTCAGGGTCTGCTATAGCATGACTACTATATTTATTATTAATCTGGTTTAAGAATCGAAGGTTGTGATTGTATAACCAGTGTTCAGAGATTCCGCACACCTGGATATTATAGTTTTCAAGTAAATCACTAAAATAGCTAGCACTTGACATGATACCCGTTGCGTTCCATGTGGCGAGTTTTATATTATTAATCGAGTGAGCCATCATTATATATGTCATCATCTTTGTAATCTAATACCGAGTATCGGTTGTTATCATTATAATATGAATTGGTATTCCATGCTTTAGACATGGTTTTCTTTCGACCACGTTGTAACGTGTAAGTGTCATCATCGTGGATATTACCCGCATTGAACCGCGAGCGATATCGATCATGAGTGAGCCAAGGACGACAACTTACACCATTCGGCCAAAAATGAGGGTCATTCGTCATTTCGCTGGCATTTTCGTCATCCTCAACATTCACGTGTAAGCAGGTTTTATTTACCAGTGATGTGTTCCGTAATATATATATAATTATGTGATACCTATGCATGATGTATCCAAATTGTTATGACTCATTATCATATACGTGTTTTATTGTGTGCATAGGCTTTCGTTATACTAATGGCGCTTACTACAGAATCCTGAAACAGATGTACAAATTAAATAAATAAAAATTAAACTTTTCGTAAAATTAAAATTGTGAATTGGATCTTTTCTTTATAGCCCGACCGCCCCGGTACCTCAACGCCAAGCGAGTTCCCCAACTACACTACAACAAACACGCATACAGGCCGGGAAGTATGTGAGATGGTACGATGGTCGTCAGATCGGACATGTGGGTTTTCTCCGGGTACTCCGGTTTCCTTACACACGAATGACCACACATACGGTTTCAACCGCGCCAACGAAAGTGATTAATATAAGTTGTTAGAACTTGCTTCACAATCGTTGTAAAATAAATAAAGTTTAAACTTTAAACACGCATACAAACAACGAACCATTCAATATAAAGAAATCGGATCCAGATCCAGTTGGTCATATCATATTTGCCTTCATGAATATAATTGGATAATGGTCAGAATACAGAATTGTACATGCATACCTTTCTGTGTGTTTATATAGTGTTGTACATTGTCGTATGCATGGGTTTATAGTCCGATTAATCAGGTCAGTCACCTATTTGCATAACATTCGAAAATCATAACCACTGACGCGTTTAAAACACAATATAAGAAAAACAGCTTGATAATAATACAATTAGTGACATGTATGCTCATTTTAATGATCTTTATGGCAATATATCAGATAGGGAATAGAACAGAATCATTTATTAATGAGTTGCATGTTGTCGAACTAGATGCAGACTTTACTACTGAAACTGAGATGAAAGCTGCCATTTTTTCACAAAATAACTCTTTAAGTGTCCAGGGACTGATCATCTTATAGCTGAGGTGTTTAAGCAGTCTTGTCAGATTATATCTCCATTTCTAGTTAATTTGTATAATAAAATATTCTCTGACGGTGTATTTCTAGAGAGTTGGGGAGAAGGTATCATTGTGCCGATATATAAGGGCGGCAATATAAATGAGGCAAAAACAGACGGATATATAGTCCAGTGGTAATACGCTGGACTGGTAATCCAGTGATCGTAGGTTCGATCCCCCGTCTGGCCCTAATAAAATTAACAGTCTTTCAGGTGGGACGTTAAACCGAGGTCTCGTGTCAGTGCTTTACACCGTGCACGTAAAAGAACCAGAGGAGACTCTGGAATGGGTCTCTCTCTGTATCATTGCACTATCCTCCACAAATCTAAAATGACTAATCTCTCCAGGACATATGGACAACTGGTAGCGACGATAAATAAACGTAAAACAAACAATGAGGCAACATACTACAGGGGTATAACCCTTATTAATATTATTTCCAAAATGTACTCAAAGTTGTTAGTAAATCGTCTCACATTATGGGCTGATAAACATGAAAAACTAATAGATAACCAGTTTTGTTTCACAAAAGAATAAATCTACAGTATATTGCATATTTAAGTAAATAGTGTTTACATTGTCATATACACTGGTTTCCTAAACAATATTAACCACTGTTATATTAGCTGTTCCGGAATTACATGTAATTTTAGCATAGTTAAGTATTCACGGTATGGTTCATGCATTCACTGCCGCTAAGGTCAATAGGCAACGTCTATCGAGCGATGGTGCATGCGATTGGTTAATTCTCGCTCACGCTTACTATGTTCTATTGATTGATGTCATACATGTCAATCATGTATATCATGCAGTTGATGGTGAACTGTGATTCCATGTTGAGTTGTTTCGACGTGAGCCGAGGATCAGTAGCAGGAGATGGCCTGGAAGTAGCATGTTGTGATACGAGCCCGTTTCTGTTCTATCTCTTTCAGTTCGACTTCACTGCCACCAAGGTCTTTGAATGTTTCATAGGCAACATCCATCAAACGATGAAGCATGCGATTGGCTAATTCTCGCTCACGTGATATCACCTGAAATATAATATATCCCGATAATCATTATGTTTACTGCGTGACTGGTAAAACATCAGTGCTCGAGTGGTTCAGTAATAATAATAATAATATATTTATTGTTCCTCCAATATTGAAGATTTTAACATATATACATGCATGACAAATTAATGAACATACATAATTACATAAATGAAGATGTACAAGAATGTCATTTACAACATACATTTTTAACACATAATCGTATCCGACAACACTCGAGTGCAGTTTTATGCACTGACGATAATGAAACTATTTAGTGAGATATTAATTTACACTATCTAAAACTACTGTCAAAAATAAACTCAAGAAAATGAAAGATTGCTTTTAGTATGTAAATTTTAGTAAGTAATATTTATGAAATTTAAATTGCACAAAGCCATTATACTTATGACTTGTTTGTATCAGAGATGAGGAAATAATACCTATTTTAACCAAATCTAGGAAGCCAAAATTAGCCTCGACTTAACGCGAAAACGAAAGTTAAATCTAAAGTATTGGCATTGATTTAATTATTAAATATTCATTTAGTACCATAACTCTTACCGAAATCTTGACCCGAGACGAAATAGCAAGAATATGCGGCACAGACGACTATGTACTAATAGAATGTTTGGTTAGTTGGTGTCAATAACTTACATCGCATAACCAAAACAAAAAGAAACAACTTTAAATTCTTATACGACATTGGCAATATACAACCATTTCGAAGCAATGACATGTTAAGTAATACACATATATTCACTATATACTAATACTATTTAATAATAGAAAATTTACAACTTGTATAAGGCATACACAAAGCACAAACACATCGGATATATGAATTGCCGCAGTTGTGATAGTGACTGTGTATGATGACATTAGAAGTACGTCACATACATCATGTAACTATTGATAATGAGTCATAAATAGTGACCTACTATTCACTATAATTGTTTAATGCATGATGCGCCACAGAAGTTTACCAACGCTATAATTAGACAAGCAGTATCCGTCGGTATCTGCAGCTATTGTAACATAAAACCAACACTGTTCCTTTGGGCTCATGGAGAACGTCTGCGCAAACGTTTCAACGCCGTGATGCTTGATGGTAATATCCCACAATTCAAGTTGAGCGGAACTATTTGCCGTGCAGAAACAAACCAAGTGAACAGTTAGGTCTTCAGTTAGGTAACCACACTAGTGATTCAGTAGCCGAGTGGTTCAGTGACTGAGTGGTTCAGTGGTCGAGTGGTTCAGTGCTCGAGGGGTTCAGTGGTCGAGTGGTTCAGTGACCGAGTGGTTCAGTAGCCGAGTGATTCAGTGACCGAGTGGTTCAGTAGCCGAGTGGTTCAGTGACCGAGTGGTTCAGTAGCCGATTTGTTCTGTGATCGAGTGGTTCAGTGACCCAGTGGTTCAGTGGCCGAGTTGTTCAGTGTCTCGGTGGTTCAGTAGCCGAGTAGTTCAGTGACCCGGCGGTTCAGTAGCCGAGTAGTTCAGTGTCCCGGTGGTTCAGTAGCCGAGTAGTTCAGTGTCCCGGTGGTTCAGTAGCCGAGTAGTTCAGTGTCCCGGTGGTTCAGTAGCCGAGTAGTTCAGTGTCCCGGTGGTTCAGTAGCCGAGTAGTTCAGTGTCCCGGTGGTTCAGTAGCCGAGTAGTTCAGTGTCTCGGTGTTCAGTAGCCGAGTATTTCAGTGTCCCGGTGGTTCAGTAGCCGAGTATTTCAGTGTCCCAGGTGGTTCAGTAGCCGAGTAGTTCAGTGTCCCGGTGGTTCAGTGGCCGAGTGGTTCAGTGACCGAGTGGTTCAGTAGCCGTGTGGTTCAGTGACCGAGTGGTTCAGTAGCCGAGTAGTTCAGTGTCCCGGTGGTTCAGTAGCCGAGTGGTTCAGTAGCCGAGTAGTTCAAGTGACCCGGTGGTTCAGTAGCCGAGTGGTTCAGTAGCCGAGTAGTTCAGTGTCTCGGTGGTTCAGTAGACGAGTAGTTCAGTGTCCCGGTGGTTCAGTAGCCGAGTAGTTCAGTGTCCCGGTGGTTCAGTAGCCGAGTAGTTCAGTGTCCCGGTGGTTCAGTAGCCGAGTAGTTCAGTGTCTCGGTGGTTCAGTAGCCAAGTAGTTCAGTGTCCCGGTGGTTCAGTAGCCGAGTAGTTCAGTGTCCCGGTGGTTCAGTAGCCGAGTAGTTCAGTGTCCCGGTGGTTCAGTAGCCGAGTAGTTCAGTGTCCCGGTGGTTCAGTGGCCGAGTAGTTCAGTGTCCCGGTGGTTCAGTAGCCGAGTAGTTCAGTGTCTCGGTGGTTCATTAGCCGAGTAGTTCAGTGTCCCGGTGGTTCAGTAGCCGAGTAGTTCAGTGTCCCGGTGGTTCAGTAGCCGAGTAGTTCAGTGTCTCGGTGGTTCAGTAGCCGAGTAGTTCAGTGTCCCGGTGGTTCAGTAGCCGAGTAGTTCAGTGTCCCGGTGGTTCAGTAGCCGAGTAGTTCAGTGTCCCGGTGGTTCAGTAGCCGAGTAGTTTAGTGACCCGGTGGTTCAGTAGCCGAGTAGTTCAGTGTCCCGGTGGTTCAGTGGCCGAGTAGTTCAGTGTCTCGGTGGTTCAGTGGCCGAGTAGTTCAGTGTCTCGGTGGTTCAGTAGCCAAGTAGTTCAATGTCCCGGTGGTTCAGTAGCCGAGTAGTTCAGTGTCCCGGTGGTTCAGTAGCCGAGTAGTTCAGTGTCCCGGTGGTTCAGTGACCGAGTAGTTCAGTGACCCGGTGGTTCAGTAGCCGAGTAGTTCAGTGTCCCGGTGGTTCAGTGACCGAGTAGTTCAGTGTCCCGGTGGTTCATTGACCGAGTGGTTCAGTGTCCCGGTGGTTCAGTAGCCGAGTAGTTCAGTGTCCCGGTTGTTCAGTGACCCAGTGATTAAGGTCGTTGACTTCAAATGAAAGCTCATAACCACTGTATGCTTAAATCCCACTGGCAGGGCCCAATTCTCTCATGTGAGAAAGTGGTGTGCGGAAGTTCAATGATTCTACTCAGGAAACAGTGCTTGCAATACTGTCTAGGAACTTTCTCCACGAATGACTTCTGGAGGAAAATACAAGTTGAATGGCAGCTGGACGGAATATAAGCCCAAATGGCAGCTGGATGGAATATAAGCGCAATGGCAGTTGGAGGGATATATAAACTTAATGGCAACTGGAGGAAATATAAGCTTAATGACAGCTGGGGGAAATATAAGCACAATGGCAGCTGGAGGGAAATATAAGCGCAATGATAACTGGAGGGATATATAAACACAATGGCAGCTGGGGGAAATATAAGCAGACTGGCAGCTGGAGGGAAAAATAAGCACAATGGCAGCTGGAGGAAATATAAGCTCAATGACAGCTGGAGGAAATATAAGCTCAATGACAGCTGGAGGAAATATAAGCTCAATGACAGCTGGAGGAAATATAAGCTCAATGGCAGCTGGAGGAAATATAAGCTCAATGACAGCTGGAGGAAATATAAGCGTAATGGCAGCTGGAGGGAAAAATAAGCACAATGGCAGCTGGAGGAAATATAAGCTCAATGACAGCTGGAGGAAATATAAGCTCAATGACAGCTGGAGGAAAAATAAGCTCAATGACAGCTGGAGGAAATATAAGCGCAATGACAGCTGGAGGAAATATAAGCTCAATGACAGCTGGGGGGAATATAAGCGCAATGGCAACTGGAGGAAATATAAGCTCAATGACAGCTTGAGAGAATATAAGCTCAATGACAGCTTGAGAGAATATAAGCTCAATGACAGCTGGATGAAAAATTAGCACAATGACAGCTGGAGAGAATATAAGCTCAATGGCAGCTGGATGAAATATAAGCGCAATGACAGCTGGAGAGAAAATAAGCTCAATGACAGCTGGAGGAAATATAAGCTCAATGACAGCTGGAGAGAATATAAGCTCAATGACAGCTGGATGAAATATAAGCGCAATGACAGCTGGAGAGAAAATAAGCTCAATGACAGCTGGAGGAAATATAAGCTCAATGACAGCTGGAGAGAATATAAGCTCAATGACAGCTGGATGAAATATAAGCGCAATGACAGCTGGAGAGAAAATAAGCTCAATGACAGCTGGAGGAAATATAAGCTCAATGACAGCTGGAGAGAATATAAGCTCAATGACAGCTGGATGAAATATAAGCGCAATGACAGCTGGAGAGAAAATAAGCTCAATGACAGCTGGAGGAAATATAAGCTCAATGACAGCTGGAGAGAATATAAGCTCAATGACAGCTGGATGAAATATAAGATCAATGACAAATGGAGGGAAATATAAGATCAATGACAAATGGAGGGAACTATAAGATCAATGACAAATGGAGGGAAATATAAGATCAATGACAAATGGAGGGAACTATAAGATCAATGACAAATGGAGGGAAATATAAGATCAATGACAAATGGAGGGAACTATAAGATTAATGACAAATGGAGGGAACTATAAGATTAATGACAAATGGAGGGAAATATAAGATCAATGACAAATGGAGGGAAATATAAGATCAATGACAAATGGAGGGAACTATAAGATCAATGACAAATGGAGGGAAATATAAGATCAATGACAAATGGAGGGAACTATAAGATTAATGACAAATGGAGGGAACTATAAGATTAATGACAAATGGAGGGAAATATAAGATCAATGACAAATGGAGGGAAATATAAGATCAATGATAAATGGAGGGAACTATAAGATTAATGACAAATGGAGGGAAATATAAGATCAATGACAAATGGAGGGAAATATAAGCTCACTAATATAATTGGTTTCATTAATCAACGGTTTATTATTAACATTAACCAGTATAATTGAAATAAAACTTCACCAAGTTGTGACATTAAACTTGTGGGAAACCTTTGTCCCCTCACTTTTATACCGGACACTTACAGTGCATTCTGGTTTACAGACCTATGTTTACTTGAAACATACGTTCAGTAGTTAATACGTTAGATCCAGAGGTAGTGAGTTTGATCCTGAGTTTCACCATTAATCCTTTTATAATAAACCGAGTTTCAATAAACGCTCATATAAATTTGATTGATTGGCAACTCTGATAACAGATACATCTATTACAGTTGCTATCCAAAATAGTAATTAAATTAAAGCAAACACTGACATCTAACCTCTTGTCTCGATATGCATGCATTATATAATTGATCGTTTTGAAAATGTATAATAGCACACCATAGAAACTACGTTATCAACAAATAAATGCATACCTGTTTTGGATGAATGCGCTCGAAGTGGTTGATGGCCTCGGGAGCGATGTTTGAAGACTGTACATCTGATGCTATCATAGCAAGGAATACTAACACGACATACCCATGTGCAAACATTATGCGTAATAGTAAGCCAACCGTTACTGTAAGAGAATAGAGATGTTGAACAAAGTGATGTCTGTACAGTTGTGCTAGACGGTTTGTGGTTAGAGAGAAAGCTGTAGGAGTGGGACGTGTCCTGAGACAACACTCGTAAATCTTCATCATACATTATCTATCGCGGACCATTGCGGCAAAACGGACAAAATTAATGCATACAAATAATGCAATTGTCTGTGATTTAGGGAACGTCGTTCCAACAACAATATGGGCAAATGACCAGTGAGTACAGGCAGCTAATTTGTCGCTAACTTCGTTTGTCCACGTACTTGTAAGGCGTCATAGTTTTTGGGTCTCATTAACGAATCGGGCAAGGCTTCTTCTCTGCGGCATCAGTGATGTAGAGAATAATTGTTGGCAATTTCCCACCGGTAAACCGTAACAGTGAACAAATGAGCATATCAAATTGTAAGTATTGAAAGAATGTCATTGTGGGAGAAGAACGTGAAATACAGGGGTATACATTTATTGTGAAATACCGCGGTATACATTTATTGTGAAATACCGCGGTATACATTTATTGTGAAAAACCGCGGTATACATTTATTGTGAAATACCGCGGTATACATTTATTGTGAAATACCGCGGTATACATTTATTGTGAAATACCGCGGTATACATTTATTTTGGAATTCCTTGTCAACAATATCGCCTGTGCGTGTGTGTCCAATTGACTATTGCCAAGACTCACAGTGTAAGCTTGCATCCAATGGTTTAGTTTAACCATATAGTATTGCCTATAAAACATGCATATAGATACACAATACTAATACAACATAACACAAGCACATGGATTGAGCAACCATATAGTATTGCCTATATATACATGCATATAGATACACAATACTAATACAACATAACACAAGCACATGGATTGAGCAACCATATAGTATTGCCTATATATATATGCATATAGATACACAATACTAATACAACATAACAAAAGCACATGGATTGAGCAACCATATAGTATTGCCTATATATACATGCATATAGATACACAATACTAATACAACATAACAAAAGCACATGGATTGAGCAACCATATAGTATTGCCTATATATACATGCATATAGATACACAATACTAATACAACATAACAAAAGCACATGGATTGAGCAACCATATAGTATTGCCTATATATACATGCATATAGATACACAATACTAATACAACATAACAAAAGCACATGGATTGAGCAACCATATAGTATTGCCTATATATACATGCATATAGATACACAATACTAATACAACATAACAAAAGCACATGGATTGAGCAACAAGTTCTAACAACATTACATTAAGCCATAAAATGTATAAAAATATACAGAATTATATAACTGGTGACATACAATTGAGTACTTGTACAAACAGTTAATATTTAAATGGTTCAATTTAATTGGAGGTTCGCTTTTGTAAATGTAAACTGTATCTAAAATATCTTACTAAAGATGAATTTACTGAGATCATTTTTCATAGGTCACTATCCCCGGTTACGTGCTCAAGCTATAACTGCCCAACTAGTAATAATCTGCATGTAGCTACACGGTTGACGAGACATCTGCATGTAGCTACACGGTTGACGAGACATCTGCATGTAGCTACACGGTTGACGAGACATCTGCATGTAGCTACACGGTTGACGAGACATCTGCATGTAGCTACACGGTTGACGAGACATCTGCATGTAGCTACACGGTTGACGAGACATCTGCATGTAGCTACACGGTTGACGAGACATCTGCATGTAGCTACACGGTTGACGAGACATCTGCATGTAGCTACACGGTTGATAAGATCGGTCATACTGATTTTACACTGTCGATCTTGATTAAATCGTTTTGTCAGTTTAATATTTTTTTGCACAGCTTCCTAAATTGACTTTATTGTCGTCGTACCCTAAATGTCTTTATTGTCGTCGTACCCTAAATGTCTTTATTGTCGTCGTACCCTAAATGACTTTATTGTCGTCGTACCTAAATGACTTTATTGTCGTCGTACCCTAAATGTCTTTATTGTCGTCGTACCCTAAATTACTTTATTGTCGTCGTACCCTAAATGTCTTTATTGTCGTCGTACCCTAAATGACTTTATTGTCGTCGTACCCTAAATGACGTTATTGTCGTCGTACCCTAAATTACTTTATTTTCGTCGTACCCTAAATGACTTTATTGTCGTCGTACCCTAAATGACTTTATTGTCGTCGTACCCTAAATGACTTTATTGTCTTCGTACCCTAACTGACTTTATTGTCGTCGTACCCTAAATGACTTTATTGTCGTCGTACCCTAAATGACGTTATTGTCGTCGTACCCTAAATTACTTTATTTTCGTCGTACCCTAAATGACTTTATTGTCGTCGTACCCTAAATGACGTTATTGTCGTCGTACCCTAAATTACTTTATTTTCGTCGTACCCTAAATGACTTTATTGTCGTCGTACCCTAAATGTCCGCGTCCAAATAGTAGTAGATTAGTGTTTAGTGGATGACATGGTCTTGTGTCACGGAATATGTTAATTCCTTGATTGCCAAATTGAATACAACGGAAAAAGTAGTGTTCAGCGTTTTCAATATTGGATCCACACTGGCAAAAATGATCTCTAAGGTGATTAAAAAACAAATTATCATTTAGATTACTGCATTTATTTCCTATACGATATGATGATGTTGAGATAGTACATGTACGTGTGTCCACACCTTTGACCATCTACTACATGTACGTGTGTCCACACCTTTGACCATCTACTACATGTACGTGTGTCCACACCTTTGACCATCTACTACATGTACTTGTGTCCACACCTTTGACCATCTACTACATGTACGTGTGTCCACACCTTTAACCATCTACTACATGTACTTGTGTCCACACCTTTGACCATCTACTACATGTACGTGTGTCCACACCTTTGACCATCTACTACACGTACGTGTGTCCACACCTTTGACCATCTACTACATGTACGTGTGTCCACACCTTTGACCATCTACTACATGTACGTGTGTCCACACCTTTGTACTAGTACGTGCAATATGTACTCAAGTTCTCAAATATGCAAACTAATTTGTAACTGTTTTGCCCCCGTAATTCCTATGTTTCGTTTCGGTAGGCATTGCAATATATAGCAATTAACTCGTATTTAAACCTGAGAACAGGAACCATATGCCATAGAGCGTTTCTTCCGGGAAGGGTATCACATATGTAGCCCAGTTGTTGGGACTTGACCTACGACACTCGGTGATACAATGTTCGGAAGTGTACAGTGGCGATGGCTCCGTGGTCCAGTGGTAGAGCGTCGGATTTGGAATCGAACGGTCCCGGGTTCGATACTCGGTCAGGCCACGTATGTAGTGTCATTGAGCAAGGCACCTCACATACATTGCTTAGTACTGGTTAATCCCTTAGGTCGGCTAAGCCTGCCCAGGAAAACATGTCTAAGTCCCTGCGAGGGGTTTGACATTAAAGGAACATACATACATATTATGTTCTCACAGACAGACGTGTATAATTATATAACAGAATTACATCCATGTCGTATTATCACAGAAACGATCGAACTATTAAGTAATCATGTAATTAAAATATATATCTCCATTCGGTATGATGGTGTCGGTTATCGGCACTGGGTTCAAAATGGCTATTAATTTATGTTAGTGCAGACGATTGACAACATTGTACAATGTAGAATCAATGTAAAAAATAAGATAATAAGATTTTACTATTAAAATCCATATTTTTATAGAACATTGCTGTAATCGCTTTTTGATTTAATTTATTCACGTCATAATATCGTATTGGTGACAAATAGGCCCATTGGGCCGAGTGTTGAATGTTAATTTGTGTTGTTAATATGCTTTTGTCATAATATATGCTGTGTAATATATGCGGTGTAATATACACAGTCATGTCACAATAATAAATCATTTACTTACTTACTTACTGACTTAATTATACGTGCATGCATTACGGATAAATATCGTTGACCCTGGATAATATGTTTTGATATCTCTGGTGCATTGTATTTAAGTTTGAGTTTAAATTAAATTTATTTTAGGGACGACGAGTTTCTTATTTCATGGTCCAGGTTATTCCATAAATCTATAGACGATGGTAATAATGATATATTGTACACCTGGGTGCCCCTGGTTACACCTGTAATAATGATGTATTGTATACCTGGGTGCCCCTGGTTACACCTGTAATAATGATGTATTGTACACCTGGGTGCGCCTGGTTACACCTGTAATAATGATGTATTGTACACATGGGGGCGCCTGGTTACACCTGTAATAATGATGTATTGTACACCTGGGTGCGCCTGGTTACAACTGTAATAATGATGCATTGTACCCCTGGGTGCGCCTGGTTACATCTGTAATAATGATGTATTGTACACCTGGGTGCGCCTGGTTACACCTGTAATAATGATGTATTGTACACCTGGGTGCGCCTGGCTACAACTGTAATAATGATGTATTGTACACCTGGGTGCGCCTGGTTACAACTGTAATAATGATGTATTGTATCCCTGGGAACGCCTGGTTACAACTGTAATAATGATGTATTGTACCCCTGGGTGTGTATGGTTACAACTATAATAATGATATATTGTATCCCTGGGTGCGCCTGGTTACAACTGTAAGAATGATGTATTGTACACATGGGGGCGCCTGGTTACATCTGTAATAATAATGCATTGTACACCTGGGTGCGCCTGGTTACAACTGCATCAATGATGTATTGTACCCCTTGGTGCGCCTGGTTACACCTTTAATAATGATGTATTGTACCCCTGGGTGCGCCTGGTTACAACTGTAGGAATGATGTATTGTACCCCTTGGTGCGCCTGGTTACACCTGTAATAATGATGTATTGTACCCCTGAGTGCGCCTGGTTACAACTGTAATAATAATGTATTGTACACATGGGTGCGCCTGGTTACAACTGTAAAAATGATGCATTGTACCCCTGGGTGCGCCTGGTTATAACTGTAATAATGATGTATTGTACACATGGGTGCGCCTGGTTACAACTGTAAAAATGATGCATTGTACCCCTGGGTGCGCCTGGTTACAACTGTAATAATGATGTATTGCACCCCTGCGTGGGCCTGGCTACAAATGTAATAATGATGTATTGTACCCCTGGGTGCGCCGGTTACACCTGTAATAATGATGTATTGTACCCCTGGGTAGCCTGGTTACAAATGTAATAATGATGAATTGTACCCCTGGGTAGCCTGGTTACAACTATAATAATGATATATTTTACCCCTGGTTACAACTGTAAAACAGATGCATTGTACCCCTGTGTGCGTCCGGTTACAACTGTAATAATAGTGTATTGTACCACTGGCTGCGCCTTGTTACAACTGTAATAATGATGTAGTGTACCCCTGGGTGCGCCTGGTTACAACTGTAATAATGCTGTATTGTACCCCTGTGTGCGCCTGGTTACAACTGTAATAATGATGTACTGTACCCCTGGGTGCGCCTGGTTACAACTGTAATAATGATGTATTGTACACCTGGGTGCGCCTGGTTACAACTGTAATAATGATGTATTGTACCCCTGGGTGTGTATGGTTACAACTGTAATACTGATGTATTGTACCCCTGGGTGCGCCTGGTTACAACTGTAATAATGATGTACTGTACCCCTGGGTGCGCCTGGTTACAACTGTAATAATGATGTATTGTACCCCTGCCTGCGCCTTGTTACAACTGTACTAATGATATATTGTACCCCTGGGTGCGCCTGGTTACAACTGTAATAAAGATGTATTGTACCCCTGCGTACGCCTGGTTACAACTGTACTAATGATGTATTGTACACCTGGGTGCGCCTTGTTACAACTGTAATAATGATGTATTGTACCCCTGGGTGCGCCTGGTTACAACTGTAATAATGCTGTATTGTACCCCTGGGTGCGCCTGGTTACAACTGTAATAATGATATACTGTACCCCTGGGTGCGCCTGGTTACAACTGTAATAATGATGTATTGTACCCCTGGGTGTGTATGGTTACAACTGTAATAATGATGTATTGTACCCCTGGGAGCGCCTGGTTACAACTGTAATAATGATGTACTGTACCCCTGGGTGCGCCTGGTTACAACTGTAATAATGATGTATTGTACCCATGGGTGCGCCTGGTAACAACTGTACCAATGATGTATTGTATCCCTTGGTGCGCCTGGTTCGAACTGTAATAATGCTGTATTGTACCCCTGGGTGCGCCTGGTTACAACTGTAATAATGATGTACTGTACCCCTGGGTGCGCCTGGTTACAACTGTTATAATGATGTATTGTACACCTGGGTGCGCCTGGTTACAACTGTAATAATGATGTATTGTACCCCTGGGTGTGTATGGTTACAACTGTAATAATGATGTATTGTACACCTGGGTGCGTCTGGTTACAACTGTAATAATGATGTACTGTACCCCTGGGTGCGCCTGGTTACAACTGTAATAATGATGTATTGTACCCCTGCCTGCGCCTGGTTACAATTGTACTAATGATATATTGTACCCCTGGGTGCGCCTGGTTACATATGTACTAATGATGTATTGTACCCCTGGGTGCGCCTTGTTACAACTGTAATAATGATGTATTGTACCCCTGGGTGCGCCTGTCTACAACTGTTATAATGCTGTATTGTACCCCTGGGTGCGCCTGGTTACAACTGTAATAATGATGTACTGTACACCTGGGTGCGCCTGGTTACAACTGTACTAATGATGTATTGTACCACTGGGTGCGCCTGGTTACAACTGTAATAATGATGTATTGTACCCCTGCGTACGCCTGGTTACAACTGTAATAATGATGTATTGTACACCTGGGTGCGCCTTGTTACAACTGTAATAATGATGTATTGTACCCATGGGTGCGCCTGGTTACAACTGTAATAATGCTGTATTGTACCCCTGGGTGCGCCTGGTTACAACTGTAATAATGATGTACTGTACCCCTGGGTGCGCCTGGTTACAACTGTAATAATGATGTATTGTACACCTGGGTGCGCCTGGCTACAACTGTAATAATGATGTATTGTACCCTGGGTACGCCTGGTTACAACTGTAATAATGATGTACTGTACCCCTGGGTACGCCTGGTTACAACTGTAATAATGATGTATTGTACACCTGGGTGCGCCTGGTTACAACTGTAATAATGATGTATTGTACCCTGGGTACGCCTGGTTACAACTGTAATAATGATGTACTGTACCCCTGGGTGCGCCTGGTTACAACTGTAATAGTGATGTATTGTACCCATGGGTGCCCCTGATAACAACTGTACCAATGATGTATTGTACCCCTTGGTGCGCCTGGTTAGAACTGTAATAATGATGTATTGTACACCTGGGTGCGCCTTGTTACAACTGTAATAATGATGTATTGTACCCATGGGTGCGCCTGGTTACAACCGTAATAATGCTGTATTGTACCCCTGGGTGCGCCTGGTTACAACTGTAATAATGATGTACTTTACCCCTGGGTGCGCCTGGTTACAACTGTAATAATGATGTATTGTACACCTGGGTGCGCCTGGTTACAACTGTAATAATGATGTATTGTACCCTGGGTACGCCTGGTTAGAACTGTAATAATGATGTATTGTACACCTGGGTACACCTGGTTACAACTGTAATAATGATGTATTGTACCCTGTGTACGGCTGGTTACAACTGTAGGAATGATGTATTGTACACCTGGGTACACCTGGTTACAACTGTAATAATGATGTATTGTACCCTGGGTACGCCTGGTTACAACTGTAGGAATGATGTATTGTACACCTGGGTACACCTGGTTACAACTATAATAATGATGTATTGTACCCTGGGTGCGCCTGGTTACAACTGTAATAATGCTGTATTGTACCCCTGTGTGTGCCTGGTTACAACTGTAATAATGATTCATTGTACCCCTGGGTGCGCCTGGTTACAACTGTAATAATGATGTATTGTACCCCTGTGTGCGCCTTGTTACAACTGTAATAATAGTGTATTGTACCCCTGTGTGCGCCTGGTTATAACTGTAATACTAGTGTATTGTACCCCTGTGTGCGCCTGGTTACAACTGTAATAATAGTGTATAGTACCCCTGTGTGCGCCTGGTTACAACTGTAATAATAGTGTATTGTACCACTGGGTGCGCCTGGTTACAACTGTAATAATGATGTATTGTATCCCTGGGTGCGCTGGGTTACAACTGTAATAATGGTGTATTGTACCCTTGGGTATGCCTGGTTACTACTGTAATAATGATGTATTGTACCCCTGGGTGCGCCTGGTTACAAATGTAATAATGATGTACTGTACCCCTGGGTGCGCCTAGTTACAACTGTAATAATGATGTATTGTACACCTGGGTGTGCCTGGTTACAACTATAATAATGATGTATTGTACCCCTGCCTGCGCCTGGTTACAACTGTACTAATGATATATTGTACCCCTGGGTGCGCCTGGTTACAACTGTAATAATGATGTATTGTACACCTGGGTGCGCCTTGTTACAACTGTAATAATGATGTACTGTACCCCTGGGTGCGCCTGGTTACAACTGTAATAATGATGTATTGTACACCTTGGTGCGCCTGGTTACAACTGTAATAATGATGTATTGTACCCCTGGGTGTGTATGGTTACAACTGTAATAATGATGTACTGTTCCCCTGGGTGCGTCTGGTTACAACTGTAATAATGATGTATTGTACCCACGGGTGCGCCTGGTAACAACTGTACCAATGATTTATTGTACCCCTTGGTGCGCCTGGTTAGAACTGTAATAGTGATGTATTGTACACCTGGGTACACCTGGTCACAACTGTAATAATGATGTATTGTACACCTGGGTGCGCCTGGTAACAACTGTAGGAATGATGTATTGTACCCTGGGTACGCCTGTTTACAACTGTAATAATGATGTATTGTACCCCTGCGTACGCCTGGCTACAACTGTAATAATGATGTATTGTACCCCTGGGTGCGCCTGGTTACAACTGTAGGAATGATGTATTGTACACCTGGGTGCGCCTGGTTACAACTTTAAAAATGATGCATTGTACCCCTGGGTGCGCCTGGGAACAACTGTAATAATGATGTATTGCACCCCTGGGTGGGCCTGGTTACAACTGTAATAACGATGTATTGTACCCCTGGGTAGCCTGGTTACAACTATAATAATGATATATTGTACCCCTGGTTACAACTGTAATAATGATGCATTGTACACCTGTGTGCGCCTGGTTACAACTGTACTAATAGAGTATTGTACCACTGGGTGCGCCTGGCTACAACTGTGATAACAGTGTATTGTGCGCCTGGTTACAACTGTAATAATAGTGTATTGTACCCCTGTGTGCGCCTGGTTACAACTGTAATAATAGTGTATTGTACCCCTGTGTGCCCCTGGTTACAACTGTAATAATAGTGTATTGTACCCCTGTGTGCGCCTGGTTACAACTGTACTAATAGTGTATTGTACCCCTGTGTGCGCCTGGTTACAACTGTAATAATAGTGTATTGTACCCCTGTGTGCGCCTGGTTACAACTGTAATAATAGTGTATTGTACCCCTGGATGCGCCTGGTTACAACTGTAATAATGATGTATTGTACCCCTGGGTGCGCTGAGTTACAACTGTAATAATGGTGTATTGTACCCCTGGATACGTCTGGTTACTACTGTAATAATGATGTAGTGTACCCCTGGGTGCGCCTGGTTACAACTGTAATAATGATGTACTGTACCCCGGGTGCGCCTGGTTACAACTGTAATAATGGTGTATTGTACCCCTGGGTGCGCCTGGTTACAACTGTAATAAAGATGTACTGTACCCCTGGGTGCGCCTGGTTACAACTGTAATAATGATGTATTGTACACCTGGGTGCGCCTGGTTTCAACTATAATAATGATGTATTGTACCCCTGCCTGCGCCTGGTTACAACTGTACTAATGATATATTGTACCCCTGGGTGCGCCTTGTTACAACTGTAATAATGATGTACTGTACCCCTGGGTGCGCCTGGTTACAACTGTAATAATGATGTATTGTACAATTGGGTGTGCCTGGTTAAAACTGTAATAATGATGTATTGTACCCCTGGGTGTGTATGGTTACAACTGTAATAATGATGTACTGTACCCCTGGGTGCGCCTGGTTACAACTGTAATAATGATGTAATGTACCCATGGGTGTGTATGGTTACAAATGTAATAATGATGTACTGTACCCCTGGGTACGCCTTGTTACAAATGTAATAATGATGTACTGTACCCCTGGGTGCGCCTGGTTACAACTGTAATAATGATGTACTGTACCCATGGGTGTGTATGGTTACAACTGTAATAATGATGTACTATACCCCTGGGTGCGCCTGGTTACAACTGTAATAATGATGTATTGTACACCTGGGTGCGCCTGGTTACAACTGAAATAATGATGTATTGTACCCCTGGGTGTGTATGGTTGCAACTGTAATAATGATGTATTGTACCCCTGGGTGCGCCTGGTTACAACTGTAATAATGATGTACTGTACCCCTGGGTGCGCCTGGTTACAACTGTAATAATGATGTATTGTACCCCTGCCTGCGCCTGGTTACAACTATACTAATGATATATTGTACCCCTTGGGTGCGCCTGGTTACAACTGTACTAATGATGTATTGTACCCCTGGGTGCGCCTTGTTACAACTGTAATAATGATGTATTGTACCCCTGGTTGCGCCTGGTTACAACTGTAATAATGCTGTATTGTACCCCTGGGTGCGCCTGGTTACAACTGTAATAATGATGTATTTTACACCTGGGTGCGCCTGGTTACAACTGTAATAATGATGTATTGTACCCCTGGGTGTGTATGGTTACAACTGTAATAATGATGTATTGTACCCCTGGGTGCGCCTGGTTACAACTGTAATAATAGTGTATTGTACCCCTGTGTGCGCCTGGTTACAACTGTACTAATAGTGTTTTGTACCCCTGTGTGCGCCTGGTTACAAATGTAATAATGATGTACTGTACCCCTGGGTACGCCTTGTTACAAATGTAATAATGATGTATTGTACAATTGGGTGTGCCTGGTTAAAACTGTAATAATGATGTATTGTACCCCTGGGTGTGTATGGTTACAACTGTAATAATGATGTACTGTACCCCTGGGTGCGCCTGGTTACAACTGTAATAATGATGTAATGTACCCATGGGTGTGTATGGTTACAAATGTAATAATGATGTACTGTACCCCTGGGTACGCCTTGTTACAAATGTAATAATGATGTACTGTACCCCTGGGTGCGCCTGGTTACAACTGTAATAATGATGTACTGTACCCATGGGTGTGTATGGTTACAACTGTAATAATGATGTACTATACCCCTGGGTGCGCCTGGTTACAACTGTAATAATGATGTATTGTACACCTGGGTGCGCCTGGTTACAACTGAAATAATGATGTATTGTACCCCTGGGTGTGTATGGTTGCAACTGTAATAATGATGTATTGTACCCCTGGGTGCGCCTGGTTACAACTGTAATAATGATGTACTGTACCCCTGGGTGCGCCTGGTTACAACTGTAATAATGATGTATTGTACCCCTGCCTGCGCCTGGTTACAACTATACTAATGATATATTGTACCCCTTGGGTGCGCCTGGTTACAACTGTACTAATGATGTATTGTACCCCTGGGTGCGCCTTGTTACAACTGTAATAATGATGTATTGTACCCCTGGTTGCGCCTGGTTACAACTGTAATAATGCTGTATTGTACCCCTGGGTGCGCCTGGTTACAACTGTAATAATGATGTATTTTACACCTGGGTGCGCCTGGTTACAACTGTAATAATGATGTATTGTACCCCTGGGTGTGTATGGTTACAACTGTAATAATGATGTATTGTACCCCTGGGTGCGCCTGGTTACAACTGTAATAATAGTGTATTGTACCCCTGTGTGCGCCTGGTTACAACTGTACTAATAGTGTTTTGTACCCCTGTGTGCGCCTGGTTACAAATGTAATAATGATGTACTGTACCCCTGGGTACGCCTTGTTACAAATGTAATAATGATGTACTGTACCCCTGGGTGCGCCTGGTTACAACTGTAATAATGATGTACTGTACCCCTGGGTGTGTATGGTTACAACTGTAATAATGATGTACTATACCCCTGGGTGCGCCTGGTTACAACTGTAATAATGATGTATTGTACACCTGGGTGCGCCTGGTTACAACTGTAATAATGATGTATTGTACCCCTGGGTGTGTATGGTTACAACTGTAATAATGATGTATTGTACCCCTGGGTGCGCCTGGTTACAACTGTAATAATGATGTACTGTACCCCTGGGTGCGCCTGGTCACAACTGTAATAATGATGTATTGTACCCCTGCCTGCGCCTGGTTACAACTGTACTAATGATATATTGTACCCCTGGGTGCGCCTGGTTACAACTGTACTAATGATGTATTGTACCCCTGGGTGCGCCTTGTTACAACTGTAATAATGATGTATTGTACCCCTTGGTGCGCCTGGTTACAACTGTAATAATGCTGTATTGTACCCCTGGGTGCGCCTGATTACAACTGTAATAATGATGTACTGTACCCCTGGGTGCGCCTGGATACAACAGTAATAATGATGTATTGTACACCTGGGTGCGCCTGGTTACAACTGTAATAATGATGTATTGTACCCCTGGGTGTGTATGGTTACAACTGTAATAATGATGTATTGTACCCCTGGGTGCGCCTGGTTACAACTGTAATAATGATGTACTGTACCCCTGGGTGCGCCTGGTTACAACTGTAATAATGATGTATTGTACCCCTGCCTGCGCCTGGTTACAACCGTACTAATGATATATTGTACCCCTGGGTGCGCCTGGTTACAACTGTAATAATGATGTATTGTACCCCTGAGTACGCCTGGTTACAACTGTAATAATGATGTATTGTACACCTGGGTGCGCCTTGTTACAACTGTAATAATGCTGTATTGTACCCCTGTGTGCGCCTGGTTACAACTGTAATAATGATGTACTGTACCCCTGGGTGCGCCTGGGTACAACTGTAATAATGATGTATTGTACACCTGGGTGCGCCTGGTTACAACTGTAATAATGATGTATTGTACCCTGGGTACGCCTTGTTACAACTGTAATAATAATGTACTGTACCCCTGGGTGTGTATGGTTACAACTGTAATAATGATGTACTGTACCCCTGGGTGCGCCTGGTTACAACTGTAATAATGATGTATTGTACCCATGGGTGCGCCTGGTAACAACTGTACCAATGATGTATTGTACCCCTTGGTGCGCCTGGTTAGAACTGTAATAATGATGTATTGTACAGCTGGGTACACCTGGTTACAACTGTAATAATGATGTATTGTACACCTGGGTACACCTGGTTACAACTGTAATAATGATGTATTGTACCCTGGGTACGCCTGGGTACAACTGTAATAATGATGTATTGTACCCTGGGTACGCCTGGTTACAACTGTAATAATGATGTATTGTACAGCTGGGTACACCTGGTTACAACTGTAATAATGATGTATTGTACACCTGGGTACGCCTGGTTACAACTGTAATAATGATGTATTGTACCCTGGGTACGCCTGGTTACAACTTTAATAATGATGTATTGTACAGCTGGGTACACCTGGTTACAACTGTAATAATGATGTATTGTACACCTGGGTGCGCCTGGTTACAACTGTATGAATGATGCATTGTACCCCTGGGTGCGCCTTGTTACAACTGTAATAATAGTGTTTTGGACCCCTGTGTGCGCCTGGTTACAACTGTAATAATGGTGTATTGTACCCTTGGGTACGCCTGGTTACTACTGTAATAATGATGTATTGTACCCCTGGGTACGCCTGGTTACAACTGTAATAATGATGTACTGTACCCCTGGGTGCGCCTGGTTACAACTGTAATAATGATGTATTGTACACCTGGGTGCGCCTGGTTACAACTATAATAATGATGTATTGTACCCCTGGGTGTGTATGGTTACAACTGTAATAATGATGTACTGTACCCCTGGGTGCGTCTGGTTACAACTGTAATAATGATGTATTGTACCCATGGGTGCGCCTGGTAACAACTGTACCAATGATGTATTGTACCCCTTGGTGCGCCTGGTTAGAACTGTAATAATGATGTATTGTACACCTGGGTACACCTGGGTACACCTGGTTACAACTGTAATAATGATGTATTGTACCCTGGGTACGCCTGGTTACAACAATAATAATAATATATTGTACACCTGTGTGCGCCTGGTTACAACTGATGTATTGTACCCTGGGTACGCCTGTTTACAACTGTAATAATGATGTATTGTACCCCTGCGTACGCCTGGTTACAACTGTAATACTGATGTATTGTACCCCTGGGTGCGCCTGGTTACAACTGTAGGAATGATGTATTGTACACCTGGGTGCGCCTGGTAACAACTGTAAAAATGATGCATTGTACCCCTGGGTGCGCCTGGGTACAATTGTAATAATGATGTATTGCACCCCTGGGTGGGCCTGGTTACAAATGTAATAATGATGTATTTAACCCCTGGGTGCGCCTGGTTACAACTGTAATAACGATGTATTGTACCCCTGGGTAGCCTGGTTACATCTATAATAATGATATATTGTACCCCTGGTTACAACTGTAATAATGATGCATTGTACCCCTGTGTGCGCCTGGTTACAACTGTAATAATAGTGTATTGTACCACTGGGTGCGCCTGGCTACAACTGTGATAATAGTGTATTGTGCGCCTGGTTACAACTGTAATAATAGTGTATTGTACCCCTGTGTGCGCCTGGTTACAACTGTAATAATATTGTATTGTACCCCTGTGTGCGCCTGGATACAACTGTAATAATAGTGTATTGTACCCCTGTGTGCGCCTGGTTACAACTGTACTAATAGTGTATTTTACCCCTGGGTACGCCTGGGTACAACTGTAATAATGATGTATTGTACCCTGGGTACGCCTGGTTACAACTGTAATAATGATGTATTGTACAGCTGGGTACACCTGGTTACAACTGTAATAATGATGTATTGTACACCTGGGTACGCCTGGTTACAACTGTAATAATGATGTATTGTACCCTGGGTACGCCTGGTTACAACTGTAATAATGATGTATTGTACAGCTGGGTACACCTGGTTACAACTGTAATAATGATGTATTGTACACCTGGGTGCGCCTGGTTACAACTGTATGAATGATGCATTGTACCCCTGGGTGCGCCTTGTTACAACTGTAATAATAGTGTTTTGAACCCCTGTGTGCGCCTGGTTACAACTGTAATAATGATGTATTGTATCCCTGGGTGCGCTGGGTTACAACTGTAATAATGGTTTATTGTACCCTTGGGTACGCCTGGTTACTACTGTAATAATGATGTATTGTACCCCTGGGTACGCCTGGTTACAACTGTAATAATGATGTACTGTACCCCTTGGTGCGCCTGGTTACAACTGTAATAATGATGTATTGTACCCATGGGTGAGCCTGGTAACAACTGTACCAATGATGTATTGTACCCCTTGGTGCGCCTGGTTAGAACTGTAATAATGATGTATTGTACACCTGGGTACACCTGGTTACAACTGTAATAATGATGTATTGTACACCTGGGTGCGCCTGGTTACAACTGTAATAATGATGTATTGTACCCCTGGGTGCGCCTGGTTACAACTGTAATAATGATGTATTGTACACCTGGGTGCGCCTGGCTAAGACTGTATGAATGATGTATTGTACCCCTGGGTGCGCCTGGTAACAACTGTAGGAATGATGTATTGTACACCTGGGTGCGCCTGGTTACAACTGTAAAAATGATGCATTGTACCCCTGGGTGCTCCTGATTACAACTGTAATAATGATGTATTGCACCCCTGGGTGGGCCTGGTTACACATGTAATAATGATGTATTGTACCCCTGGTTGCGCATGGTTACAAATGTAATAATGATGTATTGTACCCCTGGGTGCGCCTGGTTACAACTGTAATAACGATGTATTGTACCCCTGGGTAGCCTGGTTACAACTATACTAATGATATATTGTACCCCTGGTTACAACTGTAATAATGATGCATTGTACCCCTGTGTGCGCCTGGTTACAACTGTAATAATAGTGTATTGTACCACTGGGTGCGCCTGGTTACAACTGTAATAATGATGCTTTGTGCCTATGGGTGCGCCTGGTTACAACTGTATAATTGGCATTGTTTCTCAGAGGATAATGGGTTGTTTCTAAAATTAATGGAGGGAATTTATTTGCGTCCATACTTCTTTAAATCATAGTGTGTCTTAACATTAGCGTTATGTACCATTCAAATAGAAATATGCATACCTTAAAGTCTAATTTGCATATTATAAGGATTATCCTCTCAACCAATCAGAATCCTTCCAGGTGTTATTACACGTGTGTACATATATGACATTATGAGGTGACTGTATGCCACTGAATACAAGCAAAATTATGTGATAAAAATGGTTATTATATCTGTAATAAAATAAAATGTTGTACTACCCTTCATAACTTGTGCATAACATATGTTATGTTCAAGAACATCTTTCAAAATGGACTTCGAGATTCCCTAGATATATGATACCAACGTATCGCGAGCAACGTTAACACTAACGTTTATCCAACTTTTCCTTCAATTAATTTCTTCTTTTAGTGCTTGCTATACTATGTTCTTGAACTTTCTAAAAATATTTATTTAAATGTTAACCATTTTCTTTTTAACATTTTTTTTAATAATAATTTTTTATAAACTTTTTCTGTGTTTTTAACATTGACAACCATATGATTGTTTAACTTTGTCTGTGTTTTTAACATCCACAACCATATGATTGTTTAACTTTGTCTGTGTTTTTAACATCCACAACCATATGATTGTTTAACTTTGTCTGTATTTTTAACATCCACAACCATATGATTGTTTAACTTTGTCTGTGTTTTTAATATCCACAACCATTTTGTGCTGTGTGGGTCGTGTATGCGAGCTCTTAATGAACACCTGATGTATTTGTATTATGATTATAATTAGACGAATATCCTATCCGGTGTCTCGGGTTTTAAGGACAATGGAGATCTACGTTGTGTGGTGCAGGGTCGCACGAATGTACATTTTGATACGTAGTTGCGTACGCACATATACCGTATATGGGGCTCTTCATATATTGTAATTATGATCCAATTTAAGGATGTTCCAGATGAATATTTCGAAATTGTGTATATACAGACCCAGGTGTGTAAATACGATGTTTAATGTTATTCGTCTGCCAACATAACTGCTTGATTGTGGTGCTGCGATGGTTGGTATTGACAACCTATTAACACATTAATACAACTCCACTCATCTTGACTGTCAACCATATCATTGGTAACGCCTCGCAACATCACTGTGTACTCGCTGACCAATAGCATCATGTTTTAAGCAGACGTCAAATTACATTAGATGACAAGGCAAGCTGCTTTCATAGTTCATTCTCTCAATCTGCCTCATTTCATAAGTTAACATCCATTTTCGATCAGCGTTTAAATATTCCATGCTTAATGAAACTGCTCAATCTCTTCTTCATAAATTAAACAAGCAAATTAATGTTAACATAACAAAGAGATTATCAAGAAATTGTACCAAGCAAACATTATATTAACGCGCTATTAGAGTTAGCAGTCACGTTGTGTGTTTCTGTCATCGGTGGAGCTTCAATCTGTACAAGAAGCCTATATATTTAATATTTGGATATATACTACTAATTGAAACATGCCAAGTTTGGAGTATATGGTATCGTGTGTACTGGTTATATTGCTCTCGCTCACGGTGATATTGGCGTCTCCCGGGCGGCCAATGAGTGACCGCTACAACTTACTGTTGCAGAACAAGAGAGCTGAAACACAGGTAATTAACGTAGATTAGTTTAGATAATACCCGCTTCGGAAACTTTCTTTGCAACATCAGTATTCATGAACAAATATCCCCAAACTATCTTTGACCATGCTTAATTCAACATCAGTATTCATGAACAAATATCCCCCAAACTATCTTTGACCATGCTTAATTCAACATCAGTATTCATGAACAAATATCCCCCAAACTATCTTTGACCATGCTTAATTCAAACATCAGTATTCATGAACAAATATCCCCCAAACTATCTTTGACCATGCTTAATTCAACATCAGTATTCATGAACAAATATCCCCCAAACTATCTTTGACCATGCTTAATTCAACATCAGTATTCATGAACAAATATCCCCCAAACTATCTTTGACCATGCTTAATTCAATATCAGTATTCATGAACAAATATCCCCAACACCCCCAAACTATCTTTGACCATGCTTAATTCAACATCAGTATTCATGAACAAATATCCCCCAAACTATCTTTGACCATGCTTAATTCAACATCAGTATTCATGAACAAATATCCCCCAAACTATCTTTGACCATGCTTAATTCAACATCAGTATTCATGAACAAATATTCCCCAAACTATCTTTGACCATGCTTAATTCAACATCAGTATTCATGCACAAATATCCCCCAAACTATCTTTGACCATGCTTAATTCAACATCAGTATTCATGAACAAATATCCCCCAAACTATCTTTGACCATGCTTAATTCAACATCAGTATTCATGAACAAATATCCCCCAAACTATCTTTGACCATGCTTAATTCAACATCAGTATTCATGAACAAATATCCCCCAAACTATCTTTGACCATGCTTAATTCAACATCAGTATTCATGAACAAATATCCCCCAAACTATCTTTGACCATGCTTAATTCAACATCAGTATTCATGAACAAATATCCCCCAAACTATCTTTGACCATGCTTAATTCAACATCAGTATTCATGAACAAATATCCCCCAAACTATCTTTGACCATGCTTAATTCAACATCAGTATTCATGAACAAATATCCCCCAAACTATCTTTGACCATGCTTAATTCAACATCAGTATTCATGAACAAATATCCCCCAAACTATCTTTGACCATGCTTAATTCAACATCAGTATTCCTGAACAAATATCCCCCAAACTATCTTTGACCATGCTTAATTCAACATCAGTATTCATGAACAAATATCCCCCAAACTATCTTATTCAATTCAAATTACCATGGGTTTGAATGTGAATACCTTCTAGTCATTATAAGAGATGAAATAATATTGCTATGTACTTTAGTGATCATTATTGCTGCATTTAATATGCTTGATTAAACACATATTGCATAACATCTTTTAAAATAAAACCACAATTGTACTCACATGTGAATTAAACATGGCGTAAAAAAGGACCTAAGTGTCGGACACCAATCAAATTGTATGTACCATAAATGTATTTTCCAGTATTGTCACATGATTGACACGTGACATTGTAAAGCCAAGCTTTGTCTTCCCCCGTTACAAAAATAAACACATATTTCTTTGCCTATATCGCTAAGTGATTTTTAGAGTACTCGTGAATATTGATCGGTTTTTGCTCATTTTCGTATTTGGCAGTTTTAGCGTCTACCAAGTACCATATTCGAAAACAGGTGGTGTCCACAGAGGCTTGGTGTCTGGGCGAATGTTTCGGGTATTTTATTTTGATTTTTAAGAACACTATGATACACTATAGGCTTGACACTATACATAACATTTTTAGGCCATATCCAAGCAAGTTTAAAAATGACACCCCATCACTATCAAGGGTGAGGGAGGGGAGGGCCAATTACTAATGTTGATAGAACTTGTGGCCCAACCCATTTGCTTCCATGTGTGTGTCAATCTTATTAAATATTGTCCATTTTAGTAATGTCATACAAATAACGTAGATTATGTTAATGTTCCAATTAAACTGCAACTATCTATTATATAATGATTAGCTTAGTGCGATGAATATTATATATATTTAAAAAAAGATGTTCCTGTAAAAGATGTTTGTTTAATCCATATATATTTCTATTAGTTTTACTAATTAAGTCATTGATTTACTAGGTTAATATTCTTTATTGCTAACAAGCACACTTGTCTTACCTACATAACTTAATTATGTTTTAACATTTGTCAGCATTTATCTTAGAAACAAATTAATAATAAAGATGCATACTATTATCAGTGATTCTAATTTTATAGCCGTTACCATCATTTTATGTTATATAGTCGGTTCAAAAGCTCACTCAGAGCTTGTGTTGTACTGTTGCTATCTTAGCTAACTCAGAGCTTGTGTTGTACTGTTGCTATCTTAGCTCACTCAGAGCTTGTGTTGTACTGTTGCTATCTTAGCTCACTCAGAGCTTGTGTTGTACTGTTGCTATATTAGCTCACTCAGAGCTTGTGTTGTACTGTTGCTATCTTAGCTCACTCAGAGCTTGTGTTGTACTGTTGCTATCTTAGCTCACTCAGAGCTTGTGTTGTACTGTTGCTATCTTAGCTCACTCAGAGCTTGTGTTGTAATGTTGCTATCTTAGCTCACTCAGAGCTTGAGTTGTACTGTTGCTATCTTAGCTCACTCAGAGCTTGTGTTGTAATGTTGCTATCTTAGCTCACTCAGGGCTTGTGTTGTACTGTTGCTATCTTAGCTCACTCAGAGCTTGTGTTGTAATGTTGCTATCTTAGCTCACTCAGAGCTTGTGTTGTACTGTTGCTATCTTAGCTAACTCAGAGCTTGTGTTGTAATGTTGCTATCTTAGCTCACACATAGCTTGTGTTGTACTGTTGCTATCTTAGCTCACACAGAGCTTGTGTTGTAATGTTGCTATCTTAGCTCACACAGAGCTTGTGTTGTACTGTTGCTATCTTAGCTCACACAGAGCTTGTGTTGTACTGTTGCTATCTTAGCTCACTCAGAGCTTGTGTTGTACTGTTGCTATCTTAGCTCACTAAGAGCTTGTGTTGTACTGTTGCTATCTTAGCTCACTCAGAGCTTGTGTTGTACTGTTGCTATCTTAGCTCAGTCAGAGCTTGTGTTGTACTGTTGCTATCTTAGCTCACTCAGAGCTTGTGTTGTACTGTTGCTATCTTAGCTCACTCAGAGCTTGTGTTGTACTGTTGCTATCTTAGCTCACTCAGAGCTTGTGTTGTAATGTTGCTATCTTAGCTCACTCAGAGCTTGTGTTGTACTGTTGCTATCTTAGCTCACTCAGAGCTTGTGTTGTAATGTTGCTATCTTAGCTCACTCAGGGCTTGTGTTGTACTGTTGCTATCTTAGCTCACTCAGAGCTTGTGTTGTAATGTTGCTATCTTAGCTCACTCAGAGCTTGTGTTGTACTGTTGCTATCTTAGCTAACTCAGAGCTTGTGTTGTAATGTTGCTATCTTAGCTCACACAGAGCTTGTGTTGTACTGTTGCTATCTTAGCTCACACAGAGCTTGTGTTGTAATGTTGCTATCTTAGCTCACACAGAGCTTGTGTTGTACTGTTGCTATCTTAGCTCACACAGAGCTTGTGTTGTACTGTTGCTATCTTAGCTCACTCAGAGCTTGTGTTGTACTGTTGCTATCTTAGCTCACTAAGAGCTTGTGTTGTACTGTTGCTATCTTAGCTCACTCAGAGCTTGTGTTGTACTGTTGCTATCTTAGCTCAGTCAGAGCTTGTGTTGTACTGTTGCTATCTTAGCTCACACAGAGCTTGTGTTGTACTGTTGCTATCTTAGCTCACTCAGAGCATGTGTTGTAATGTTGCTATCTTAGCTCACTCAGAGCTTGTGTTGTAATGTTGCTATCATAGCTCACTCACAGCTTGTGTTGTAATGTTGCTATCTTAGCTCACTCAGAGCTTGTGTTGTACTGTTGCTATCTTAGCTCACTCAGAGCTTGTGTTGTACTGTTGCTATCTTAGCTCACTCAGAGCTTGTGTTGTAATGTTGCTATCTTAGCTCACTCAGAGCTTGTGTTGTACTGTTGCTATCTTAGCTCACTCAGAGCTTGTGTTGTAATGTTGTTATCTTATCTCACTCAGAGCTTGTGTTGTACTGTTGCTATCTTGCCTCACTCAGAGCTTGTGTTGTAATGTTGCTATCTTAGCTCACACAAAGCTTGTGTTGTAATGTTGCTATCTTGCCTCACTCAGAGCTTGTGTTGTAATGTTGCTATCTTGCCTCACTCAGAGCTTGTGTTGTACTGTTGCTATCTTGCCTCACTCAGAGCTTGTGTTGTAATGTTGCTATCTTGCCTCACTCAGAGCTTGTGTTGTAATGTTGCTATCTTAGCTCACTCAGAGCTTGTGGTGTAATGTTGCTATCTTGCCTCACTCAGAGCTTGTGTGTACTGTTGCTATCTTGCCTCACTCAGAGCTTGTGTTGTACTGTTGCTATCTTGCCTCACTCAGAGCTTGTGTTGTACTGTTGCTATCTTGCCTCACTCAGAGCTTGTGTTGTAATGTTGCTATCTTAGCTCACACAGAGCTTGTGTTGTAATGTTGCTATCTTAGCTCACACATATCTTGTGTTGTAATGTTGCTATCTTAGCTCACACAGAGCTTGTGTTGTACTGTTGCTATCTTGCCTCACTCAGAGCTTGTGTTGTACTGTTGCTATCTTGCCTCACTCAGAGCTTGTGTTGTAATGTTGCTATCTTAGATCACACAGAGCTTGTGTTGTAATGTTGCTATCTTAGCTCACACAGAGCTTGTGTTGTAATGTTGCTATCTTAGCTCACACAGAGCTTGTGTTGTACTGTTGCTATCTTGCCTCACCCAGAGCTTGTGTTGTACTGTTGCTATCTTGCCTCACTCAGAGCTTGTGTTGTACTGTTGCTATCTTAGCTCACTCAGAGCTTGTGTTGTACTGTTGCTATATTGCCTCACTCAGAGCTTGTGTTGTACTGTTGCTATCTTGCCTCACTCAGAGCTTGTGTTGTAATGTTGCTATCTTAGCTCACTCAGGGCTTGTGTTGTACTGTTGCTATCTTAGCTCACTCAGAGCTTGTGTTGTACTGTTGCTATCTTAGCTCACTCAGAGCTTGTGTTGTAATGTTGCTATCTTAGCTCACTCAGAGCTTGTGTTGTACTGTTGCTATCTTAGCTCACTCAGAGCTTGTGTTGTAATGTTGTTATCTTATCTCACTCAGAGCTTGTGTTGTACTGTTGCTATCTTGCCTCACTCAGAGCTTGTGTTGTAATGTTGCTATCTTAGCTCACACAAAGCTTGTGTTGTAATGTTGCTATCTTGCCTCACTCAGAGCTTGTGTTGTAATGTTGCTATCTTGCCTCACTCAGAGCTTGTGTTGTACTGTTGCTATCTTGCCTCACTCAGAGATTGTGTTGTAATGTTGCTATATTGCCTCACTCAGAGCTTGTGTTGTAATGTTGCTATCTTAGCTCACTCAGAGCTTGTGGTGTAATGTTGCTATCTTGCCTCACTCAGAGTTTTTGTGTGTACTGTTGCTATCTTGCCTCACTCAGAGCTTGTGTTGTACTGTTGCTATCTTGCCTCACTCAGAGCTTGTGTTGTACTGTTGCTATCTTGCCTCACTCAGAGCTTGTGTTGTAATGTTGCTATCTTAGCTCACACAGAGCTTGTGTTGTAATGTTGCTATCTTAGCTCACACATAGCTTGTGTTGTAATGTTGCTATCTTAGCTCACACAGAGCTTGTGTTGTACTGTTGCTATCTTGCCTCACTCAGAGCTTGTGTTGTACTGTTGCTATCTTGCCTCACTCAGAGCTTGTGTTGTAATCTTGCTATCTTAGATCACACAGAGCTTGTGTTGTAATGTTGCTATCTTAGCTCACACAGAGCTTGTGTTGTAATGTTGCTATCTTAGCTCACACAGAGCTTGTGTTGTACTGTTGCTATCTTGCCTCACTCAGAGCTTGTGTTGTACTGTTGCTATCTTGCCTCACTCAGAGCTTGTGTTGTACTGTTGCTATCTTAGCTCACTCAGAGCTTGTGTTGTACTGTTGCTATATTGCCTCACTCAGAGCTTGTGTTGTACTGTTGCTATCTTGCCTCACTCAGAGCTTGTGTTGTACTGTTGCTATCTTGCCTCACTCAGAGCATGTGTTGTAATGTTGCTATCTTGCCTACTCAAAATAAAATGTTATCTTATCTTAATCTTTTTATTGTTGTATTTATGTAGTACTAGTATTATTAAACTAAACGGAAATATAAACAAACAGCGTCCTACACAAAGCAACGGCCAGTATCTAAACTTACTAGTAAAGCTACATATGGTCTACCATCGCCTGTTTACACTGTCAATTAAGCAAAATAAACACATTTCTTGCGATTTCGCCATCTTGGCCAGACTCTTATAGAATGGATACCGGTAATCTATTCGACCCACGCTAAAATTTAAAACTGCACAATAAAATGTTTAGGTGTCCGGAAATATGGCGACTAACGATTTATTCTACGGCTGTATCATCGGTTTATACCTGGGATTATATACGTGCATATACGTGGGATTATATACGTGCATATACGTGGGATTATATACGTGCATATACGTGGGATTATATACGTGCATATACGTGGGATTATATACGTGGGATTATATACATGCATATACGTGGTATTATATACATGCATATACGTGGGATTATATACGTGGGATTATATACGTGCATATACGTGCATATACGTGGGATTATATACGTGCATATACGTGGGATTATATACATGCATATACGTGGGATTATATACGTGCATATACGTGGGATTATATACGTGGGATTATATACGTGCATATACGTGGGATTATATACATGCATATACGTGGGATTATATACGTGGGATTATATACATGCATATACGTGGGATTATATACGTGGGATTATATACGTGCATATACGTGGGATTATATACATGCATATACGTGGGATTATATACGTGTGATTATATACATGCATATACGTGGGATTATATACGTGCATATACGTGGGATTATATACATGCATATACGTGGGATTATATACGTGGGATTTATATACGTGGGATTATATACATGCATATACGTGGGATTATATACGTGCATATACGTGGGATTATATACATGCATATACGTGGGATTATATACATGCATATACGTGGGATTATATACATGCATATACGTGGGATTATATACATGCATATACGTGGGATTATATACATGCATATACGTGGGATTATATACATGCATATACGTGGGATTATATACATGCATATACGTGGGATTATATACATGCATATACGTGGGACTATATACATGCATATACGTGGGAGTATATACGTGGAATTATATACATGCATATACGTGGGATTATATACATGCATATACGTGGGATTATATACATGCATATACGTGGGATTATATACATGCATATACGTGGGATTATATACATGCATATACGTGGGATTATATACATGCATATACGTGAGATTATATACATGCATATACGTGGGATTATATACGTGCATATACGTGGGATTATATACATGCATATACGTGGGATTATATACGTGCATATACGTGGGATTATATACATGCCTATACGTGGGTTATATACGTGTATATACGTGGGATTATATACATGCATATACGTGGGATTATATACATTCATATACGTGGGATTATATACGTGCATATACGTGCATATACGTGGGATTATATACATGCATATACGTGGGATTATATACATGCATATACATGGGATTATATACATGCATATACGTGCATATACGTGGGATTATATACATGCATATACGTGGGATTATATACGTGGGATATACATGCATATACATGGGATTATATACATGCATATACGTGGGATTATATACATGCATATACGTGGGATTATATACATGCATATACGTGGGATTATATACATGCATATACGTGGGATTATATACATGCATATACGTGGGATTATATACATGCATATACGTGGGATTATATACATGCATATACGTGGGATTATATACATGCATATACGTGGGACTATATACATGCATATACGTGGGATTATATACATGCATATACGTCGGATTATATACGTGCATATACGTGGGATTATATACATGCATATACGTGGGATTATATACGTGCATATACGTGGGATTATATACGTGGGATTATATACATGCATATACGTGGGATTATATACATGCATATACGTGGGATTATATACGTGGGATTATATACATGCATATACGTGGGATTATATACGTGGGATTATATACATGCATATACGTGGGATTATATACATGCATATACGTGGGATTATATACATGCATATACGTGGGATTATATACGTGCATATACGTGGGATTATATACATGCATATACGTGGGATTATATACATGCATATACGTGCATACACGTGTGATTATATACATGCATATACGTGCATATACGTGGGATTATATACATGCATATACGTGGGATTATATACGTGCATATACGTGGGATTATATATATGCATATACGTGCATATACGTGGGATTATATAAATGCATATACATGGGATTATATACATGCATATACGTGGGATTATATACATGCATATACGTGCATATACGTGGGATTATATACATGCATTTACGTGGGATTATATACGTGGGATTATATACATGCATATACGTGGGATTATATACGTGGGATTATATACATGCATATACGTGGGATTATATACATGCATATACGTGGGATTATATACATGCATATACGTGGGATTATATACATGCATATACGTGGTATTATATACATGCATATACGTGGGATTATATACATGCATATACGTGGGATTATATACATGCATATACGTGGGATTATATACGTGCATATACGTGGAATTATATACGTGGGATTATATACGTGCATATACGTGGGATTATATACGTGGGATTATATACGTGGGATTATTTACATGCATATACGTGGGATTATATACGTGGGATTATATACGTGGGATTATATACATGCATATACGTAGGATTATATACATGCATTTTCGTGGGATTATATACGTGCATATACGTGGGATTATATACATGCATATACGTGGGATTATATACGTGGGATTATATACGTGGGATTATATACGTGGGATTATATACATGCATATACGTAGGATTATATACATGCATTTTCGTGGGATTATATACGTGCATATACGTGGGATTATATACATGCATATACGTGCATATACGTGGGATTATATACGTGGGATTATATACGTGGGATTATATACATGCATATACGTAGGATTATATACATGCATATACGTGGGATTATATACGTGCATATACGTGGGATTATATACATGCATATACGTGGGATTATATACATGCATATACGTGGGATTATATACATGCATATACGTGGGATTATATACATGCATATACGTGGGATTATATACATGCATATACGTGGATTATATACATGCATATACGTGGATTATATACGTGCATATACGTGGGATTATATACATGCATATACGTGGATTATATACATGCATATACGTGGATTATATACGTGCATATACGTGGGATTATATACATGCATATACGTGCATAACGTGGGATTATATACGTGGATTATATACATGCATATACGTGGATTATATACGTGCATATACGTGGGATTATATACGTGCATATACGGGATTATATACATGCATATACGTGGGATTAAACCATATACGTGGGATTATATACATGCATATACGTGGGATTATATACGTGCATATACGTGGGATTATATACATGCATATACGTGGGATTATATACATGCATATACGTGGGATTATATACATGCATATACGTGGGATTATATACATGCATATACGTGGGATTATATACATGCATATACGTGGGACTATATACATGCATATACGTGGGATTATATACATGCATATACGTGGGATTATATACATGCATATACGTGGGATTATATACATGCATATACGTGGGATTATATACATGCATATACGTGGGATTATATACATGCATATACGTGGGATTATATACATGCATATACGTGAGATTATATACATGCATATACGTGGGATTATATACGTGCATATACGTGGGATTATATACATGCATATACGTGGGATTATATACGTGCATATACGTGGGATTATATACACCTATACGTGGGTTATATACGTGTATATACGTGGGATTATATACATGCATATACGTGGGATTATATACATTCATATACGTGGGATTATATACGTGCATATACGTGCATATACGTGGGATTATATACATGCATATACGTGGGATTATATACATGCATATACATGGGATTATATACATGCATATACGTGCATATACGTGGGATTATATACATGCATATACGTGGGATTATATACGTGGGATTATATACATGCATATACATGGGATTATATACATGCATATACGTGGGATTATATACATGCATATACGTGGGATTATATACATGCATATACGTGGGATTATATACATGCATATACGTGGGATTATATACATGCATATACGTGGGATTATATACATGCATATACGTGGGATTATATACATGCATATACGTGGGATTATATACATGCATATACGTGGGACTATATACATGCATATACGTGGGATTATATACATGCATATACGTCGGATTATATACGTGCATATACGTGGGATTATATACATGCATATACGTGGGATTATATACGTGCATATACGTGGGATTATATACGTGGGATTATATACATGCATATACGTGGGATTATATACATGCATATACGTGGGATTATATACGTGGGATTATATACATGCAAACAAAAACATTATATACGTGGGATTATATACATGCATATACGTGGGATTATATACATGCATATACGTGGGATTATATACATGCATATACGTGGGATTATATACGTGCATATACGTGGGATTATATACATGCATATACGTGGGATTATATACATGCATATACGTGCATACACGTGTGATTATATACATGCATATACGTGCATATACGTGGGATTATATACATGCATATACGTGGGATTATATACGTGCATATACGTGGGATTATATATATGCATATACGTGCATATACGTGGGATTATATAAATGCATATACATGGGATTATATACATGCATATACGTGGGATTATATACATGCATATACGTGCATATACGTGGGATTATATACATGCATTTACGTGGGATTATATACGTGGGATTATATACATGCATATACGTGGGATTATATACGTGGGATTATATACATGCATATACGTGGGATTATATACATGCATATACGTGGGATTATATACATGCATATACGTGGGATTATATACATGCATATACGTGGTATTATATACATGCATATACGTGGGATTATATACATGCATATACGTGGGATTATATACATGCATATACGTGGGATTATATACGTGCATATACGTGGAATTATATACGTGGGATTATATACGTGCATATACGTGGGATTATATACGTGGGATTATATACGTGGGATTATTTACATGCATATACGTGGGATTATATACGTGGGATTATATACGTGGGATTATATACATGCATATACGTAGGATTATATACATGCATTTTCGTGGGATTATATACGTGCATATACGTGGGATTATATACATGCATATACGTGGGATTATATACGTGGGATTATATACGTGGGATTATATACGTGGGATTATATACATGCATATACGTAGGATTATATACATGCATTTTCGTGGGATTATATACGTGCATATACGTGGGATTATATACATGCATATACGTGCATATACGTGGGATTATATACGTGGGATTATATACGTGGGATTATATACATGCATATACGTGGGATTATATACGTGCATATACGTGGGATTATATACGTGCATATACGTGGGATTATATACACACATATACGTGGGATTATATACGTGCATATACGTGGGATTATATACATGCATATACGTGGGATTATATACATGCATATACGTGCATACACGTGGGATTATATACATGCATCTACGTGCATATACGTGGGATTATATACGTGCATATACGTGGGAGTATATACGTGGGATTATATACGTGCATATACGTGGGATTATATACGTGGGATTATATACATGCATATACGTGGGATTATATACGTGCATATACGTGGGATTATATACGTACATATACGTGGGATTATATACATGCATATACGTGGGATTATATACATGCATATACGTGGGATTATATACATGCATATACGTGGGATATATACATGCATATACGTGGGATTATATACATGCATATACGTGGGATTATATACATGCATATACGTGGGATTATATACATGCATATACGTGGGATTATATACATGCATATACGTGGGATTATATACGTGCATATACGTGGGATTATATACATGCATATACGTGGATATACGTGCATATACGTGGGATTATATACATGCATATACGTGTGATTATACATGCATATACGTGTGATTATATACGTGCATATACGTGGGATATATACATGCATATACGTGCATATACGTGGGATTATATACGTGGGATTATATACATGCATATACGTGGGATTATATACGTGCATATACGTGGGATTATATACGTGCATATACGTGGGATTATATACATGCATATACGTGGGATATATACTGCATATACGTGGGATTATATACATGCATATACGTGGATTATATACGTGCATATACGTGGGATTATATACATGCATATACGTGGGATTATATACGTGCATATACGTGGGATTATATACGTGGGATTATATACATGCATATACGTGGGATTATATACATGCATATACGTGGGATTATATACGTGGGATTATATACATGCATATACATGGGATTATATACGTGGGATTATATACGTGGGATTATATACATGCATATACGTGGGATTATATACATGCATATACGTGGGATTATATACATGCATATACGTGGGATTATATACGTGCATATACGTGGGATTATATACATGCATATACGTGGGATTATATACATGCATATACGTGCATACACGTGTGATTATATACATGCATATACGTGCATATACGTGGGATTATATACATGCATATACGTGGGATTATATACGTGCATATACGTGGGATTATATATATGCATATACGTGCATATACGTGGGATTATATAAATGCATATACATGGGATTATATACATGCATATACGTGGGATTATATACATGCATATACGTGCATATACGTGGGATTATATACATGCATTTACGTGGGATTATATACGTGGGATTATATACATGCATATACGTGGGATTATATACGTGGGATTATATACATGCATATACGTGGGATTATATACATGCATATACGTGGGATTATATACATGCATATACGTGGGATTATATACATGCATATACGTGGGATTATATACATGCATATACGTGGGATTATATACATGCATATACGTGGGATTATATACATGCATATACGTGGGATTATATACGTGCATATACGTGGAATTATATACGTGGGATTATATACGTGCATATACGTGGGATTATATACGTGGATTATATACGTGGGATTATACATGCATATACGTGGGATTATATACGTGGGATTATATACGTGGGATTATATACATGCATATACGTAGGATTATATACATGCATTTTCGTGGGATTATATACGTGCATATACGTGGGATTATATACATGCATATACGTGGGATTATATACGTGGGATTATATACGTGGGATTATATACGTGGGATTATATACATGCATATACGTAGGATTATATACATGCATTTTCGTGGGATTATATACGTGCATATACGTGGGATTATATACATGCATATACGTGCATATACGTGGGATTATATACGTGGGATTATATACGTGGGATTATATACATGCATATACGTGGGATTATATACGTGCATATACGTGGGATTATATACGTGCATATACGTGGGATTATATACACACATATACGTGGGATTATATACGTGCATATACGTGGGATTATATACATGCATATACGTGGGATTATATACATGCATATACGTGCATATACGTGGGATTATATACATGCATCTACGTGCATATACGTGGGATTATATACGTGCATATACGTGGGAGTATATACGTGGGATTATATACGTGCATATACGTGGGATTATATACGTGGGATTATATACATGCATATACGTGGGATTATATACGTGCATATACGTGGGATTATATACGTACATATACGTGGGATTATATACATGCATATACGTGGGATTATATACATGCATATACGTGGGATTATATACATGCATATACGTGGGATTATATACATGCATATACGTGGGATTATATACATGCATATACGTGGGATTATATACATGCATATACGTGGGATTATATACATGCATATACGTGGGATTATATACATGCATATACGTGGGATTATATACGTGCATATACGTGGGATTATATACATGCATATACGTGTGATTATATACGTGCATATACGTGGGATTATATACATGCATATACGTGTGATTATATACATGCATATACGTGTGATTATATACGTGCATATACGTGGGATTATATACATGCATATACGTGCATATACGTGGGATTATATACGTGGGATTATATACATGCATATACGTGGGATTATATACGTGCATATACGTGGGATTATATACGTGCATATACGTGGGATTATATACATGCATATATGTGGGATTATATACGTGCATATACGTGGGATTATATACATGCATATACGTGGGATTATATACGTGCATATATGTGGGATTATATACATGCATATACGTGGGATTATATACATGCATATACGTGGGATTATATACATGCATATACGTGGGATTATATACATGCATATACGTGGGATTATATACATGCATATACGTGGGATTATATACATGCATATACGTGGGATTATATACGTGCATATACGTGGGTTATATACGTGCATATACGTGAGATTATATACATGCATATACTTGCATATACGTGGGATTATATACATGCATATACGTGGGATTATATACGTGCATATACGTGGGATTATATACATGCATATACGTGGGATTATATACGTGCATATACGTGGGATTATATACATGCATATACGTGTGATTATATACATGCATATACGTGGGATTATATACATGCATATACGTGGGATTATATACATGCATATACGTGGGATTATATACATGCATATACGTGGGATTATATACATGCATATACGTGGGATTATATACGTGGGATTATATACGTGATATATACGTGGGATTATATACATGCATATACGTGGGATTATATACATGCATTTTCGTGGGATTATATACGTGCATATACGTGGGATTATATACATGCATATACGTGGGATTATATACGTGGGATTATATACGTGGGATTATATACGTGGGATTATATACATGCATATACGTAGGATTATATACATGCATTTTCGTGGGATTATATACGTGCATATACGTGGGATTATATACATGCATATACGTGGGATTATATACGTGGGATTATATACGTGGGATTATATACGTGGGATTATATACATGCATATACGTAGGATTATATACATGCATTTTCGTGGGATTATATACGTGCATATACGTGGGATTATATACATGCATATACGTGCATATACGTGGGATTATATACGTGGGATTATATACGTGGGATTATATACATGCATATACGTGGGATTATATACGTGCATATACGTGGGATTATATACGTGCATATACGTGGGATTATATACACACATATACGTGGGATTATATACGTGCATATACGTGGGATTATATACATGCATATACGTGGGATTATATACATGCATATACGTGCATACACGTGGGATTATATACATGCATCTACGTGCATATACGTGGGATTATATACGTGCATATACGTGGGAGTATATACGTGGGATTATATACGTGCATATACGTGGGATTATATACGTGGGATTATATACATGCATATACGTGGGATTATATACGTGCATATACGTGGGATTATATACGTACATATACGTGGGATTATATACATGCATATACGTGGGATTATATACATGCATATACGTGGGATTATATACATGCATATACGTGGGATTATATACATGCATATACGTGGGATTATATACATGCATATACGTGGGATTATATACAATATACGTGGGATTGCATATACGTGGGATTATATACATGCATATACGTGGGATTATATACATGCATATACGTGGGATTATATACGTGCATATACGTGGGATTATATACATGCATATACGTGGGATTATATACGTGCATATACGTGGGATTATATACATGCATATACGTGTGATTATATACATGCATATACTTGTGATTATATACGTGGGATTATATACGTGGGATTATATACATGCATATACGTGGGATTATATACGTGGGATTATATACGTGGGATTATATACGTGGGATTATATACATGCATATACGTGGGATTATATACGTGCATATACGTGGGATTATATACGTGCATATACGTGGGATTATATACATGCATATATGTGGGATTATATACGTGCATATACGTGGGATTATATACATGCATATACGTGGGATTATATACGTGCATATATGTGGGATTATATACATGCATATACGTGGGATTATATACATGCATATACGTGGGATTATATACATGCATATACGTGGGATTATATACATGCATATACGTGGGATTATATACATGCATATACGTGGGATTATATACATGCATATACGTGGGATTATATACATGCATATACGTGGGATTATATACATGCATATACGTGGGATTATATACGTGCATATACGTGGGTTATATACGTGCATATACGTGAGATTATATACATGCATATACTTGCATATACGTGGGATTATATACATGCATCTACGTGCATATACGTGGGATTATATACGTGCATATACGTGGGAGTATATACGTGGGATTATATACGTGCATATACGTGGGATTATATACGTGGGATTATATACATGCATATACGTGGGATTATATACGTGCATATACGTGGGATTATATACGTACATATACGTGGGATTATATACATGCATATACGTGGGATTATATACATGCATATACGTGGGATTATATACATGCATATACGTGGGATTATATACATGCATATACGTGGGATTATATACATGCATATACGTGGGATTATATACGTGCATATACGTGGGTTATATACGTGCATATACGTGAGATTATATACATGCATATACGTGGGATTATATACGTGCATATACGTGGGATTATATACATGCATATACGTGTGATTATATACGTGCATATACGTGGGATTATATACATGCATATACGTGGGATTATATACATGCATATACGTGTGATTATATACGTGCATATACGTGGGATTATATACATGCATATACGTGCATATACGTGGGATTATATACGTGGGATTATATACATGCATATACGTGGGATTATATACGTGCATATACGTGGGATTATATACGTGCATATACGTGGGATTATATACATGCATATATGTGGGATTATATACGTGCATATACGTGGGATTATATACATGCATATACGTGGGATTATATACGTGCATATATGTGGGATTATATACATGCATATACGTGAGATTATATACATGCATATACTTGCATATACGTGGGATTATATACATGCATATACGTGGGATTATATACGTGCATATACGTGGGATTATATACATGCATATACGTGGGATTATATACGTGCATATACGTGGGATTATATACATGCATATACGTGATTATATACATGCATATACGTGGGATTATATACATGCATATACGTGGGATTATATACATGCATATACGTAGGATTATATACATGCATTTTCGTGGGATTATATACGTGCATATACGTGGGATTATATACATGCATATACGTGGGATTATATACGTGGGATTATATACGTGGGATTATATACGTGGGATTATATACATGCATATACGTAGGATTATATACATGCATTTTCGTGGGATTATATACGTGCATATACGTGGGATTATATACATGCATATACGTGGGATTATATACGTGGGATTATATACGTGGGATTATATACGTGGGATTATATACATGCATATACGTAGGATTATATACATGCATTTTCGTGGGATTATATACGTGCATATACGTGGGATTATATACATGCATATACGTGGGATTATATACGTGGGATTATATACGTGGGATTATATACGTGGGATTATATACATGCATATACGTAGGATTATATACATGCATTTTCGTGGGATTATATACGTGCATATACGTGGGATTATATACATGCATATACGTGCATATACGTGGGATTATATACGTGGGATTATATACGTGGGATTATATACATGCATATACGTGGGATTATATACGTGCATATACGTGGGATTATATACGTGCATATACGTGGGATTATATACACACATATACGTGGGATTATATACGTGCATATACGTGGGATTATATACATGCATATACGTGGGATTATATACATGCATATACGTGCATACACGTGGGATTATATACATGCATCTACGTGCATATACGTGGGATTATATACGTGCATATACGTGGGAGTATATACGTGGGATTATATACGTGCATATACGTGGGATTATATACGTGGGATTATATACATGCATATACGTGGGATATAACGTGCATATACGTGGGATTATATACGTACATATACGTGGGATTATATACATGCATATACGTGGGATTATATACATGCATATACGTGGGATTATATACATGCATATACGTGGGATTATATACATGCATATACGTGGGATTATATACATGCATATACGTGGGATTATATACATGCATATACGTGGGATTATATACATGCATATACGTGGGATTATATACATGCATATACGTGGGATTATATACGTGCATATACGTGGGATTATATACATGCATATACGTGGGATTATATACGTGCATATACGTGGGATTATATACATGCATATACGTGTGATTATATACATGCATATACGTGTGATTATATACGTGTATATACGTGGGATTATATACATGCATATACGTGCATATACGTGGGATTATATACGTGGGATTATATACATGCATATACGTGGGATTATATACATGCATATACGTGGGATTATATACGTGCATATACGTGGGATTATATACATGCATATATGTGGGATTATATACGTGCATATACGTGGGATTATATACATGCATATACGTGGGATTATATACGTGCATATATGTGGGATTATATACATGCATATACGTGGGATTATATACATGCATATACGTGGGATTATATACGTGCATATACGTGGGATTATATACATGCATATACGTGGGATTATATACGTGCATATACGTGGGATTATATACATGCATATACGTGTGATTATATACATGCATATACGTGGGATTATATACATGCATATACGTGGGATTATATACATGCATATACGTGGGATTATATACGTGCATATACGTGGGATTATATACATGCATATACGTGGGATTATATACGTGCATATACGTGGGATTATATACATGCATATACGTGTGATTATATACATGCATATACGTGGGATTATATACATGCATATACGTGGGATTATATACATGCATATACGTGGGATTATATACGTGCATATACGTGGGATTATATACATGCATATACGTGGGATTATATACATGCATATACGTGCATATACGTGGGATTATATACATGCATATACGTGGGATTATATACATGCAGATACGTGGGATTATATACATGCATATACGTGGGATTATATACGTGCATATATGTGGGATTATATAATTGCATATACGTGCATATACGTGGGATTATATACATGCATATACGTGGGATTATATACGTGCATATACGTGGGATTATATACATGCATATACGTGGGATTATATACGTGTATATACGTGGGATTATATACATGCATATACGTGAGATTATATACATGCATATACGTGGGATTATATACATGCATATACGTGGGATTATATACATGCATATACGTGGGATTATATACCTGCATATACGTGCATATACGTTGGATTATATACATGCATATACGTGCATATACGTGGGATTATATACATGCATATACGTGGGATTATATACGTGCATATACGTGGGATTATATAGGTGGGATTATATACATGCATATCCGTGGGATTATATACATGCATGTACGTGGGATTATATACGTTGGATTATATACATGCATATACGTGGGATTATGTACGTGCATATACGTGGGATTATATACATGCATATACGTGGGATTATATACGTGCATATACGTGGGATTATATACGTGGGATTATATACATGCATATACGTGGGATTATATACATGCATATACGTGGGATTATATACGTGGGATTATATACATGCATATACGAGGTATTATATACATGCATATACGTGGGATTATATACATGCATATACGTTGGATTATATACGTGCATATACGTGGGATTATATACGTGGGATTATATACGTGCATATACGTGGGATTATATACGTGGGATTATATACGTGCATATACGTGGGATTATACACCTGGGATTATATACGTGCATATACGTGGGATTATATACGTGGGATTATATACATGCATATACGTGGGAATATATACGTGGGATTATATACGTGGGATTATATACATGCATATACGTGGGATTATATACATGCATATACGTGGGATTATATACATGCATATACGTGGGATTATATACATGCATATACGTGGGATTATATACGTGCATATACGTGGGATTATATACATGCATATACGTGGGATTATATACGTGCATACACGTGGGATTATATACATGCATATACGTGGGATTATATACATGCATATACGTTGGATTATATACGTGCATATACGTGGGATTATATACGTGGGATTATATACATGCATATACGTGGGATTATATACATGGGATTATATACATGCATATACGTGGGATTATATACGTGCATATACGTGGGATTATATACATGCATATACGTGGGATTATATACATGCATATACGTGGGATTATATACGTGCATATACGTGGGATTATATACGTGGGATTATATACATGCATATACGTGGGATTATATACATGGGATTATATACATGCATATACGTGGGATTATATACGTGCATATACGTGGGATTATATACATGCATATACGTGGAATTATATACATGCATATACGTGGGATTACATACGTGCATATACGTGGGATTATATTCGTGGAATTATATACATGCATATACGTGGTATTATATACGTGGGATTATATACATGCATATACGTGGGATTATATACATGCATATACGTGGGATTATATACGTGCATATACGTGGGATTATATACGTGGGATTATATACATGCATATACGTGGGATTATATACATGGGATTATATACATGCATATACGTGAGATTATATACATGCATATACATGGGATTATATACGTGCATATACGTGAGATTATATACATGGGATTATATAAGTGCATATACGTGAGATTATATACATGCATATACGTGCATATACGTGGGATTATATACATGCATATACGTGGGATTATATACGTGCATATACGTGCATATACGTGGGATTATATACATGCATATACGTGGGATTATATACGTGGGATTATATACATGCATATACGTGGGATTATATACATGCATATACGTGGGATTATATACATGCATATACGTGGGATTATATACATGCATATACTTGGGATTATATACATGCATATACGTGGGATTATATACATGCATATACGTGGGATTATATACATGCATATACGTGGGATTATATACATGCATATACGTGGGATTATATACATGCATATACGTGGGATTATATACGTGCATATACGTGGGATTATATACATGCATATACGTGGGATTATATACATGCATATACGTTGGATTATATACGTGCATATACGTGGAATTATATACGTGGGATTATATACGTGCATATACGTGGGATTATATACGTGGGATTATATACGTGCATATACGTGGGATTATACACCTGGGATTATATACTTGCATATACGTGGGATTATACACCTGGGATTATATACGTGCATATTCGTGGGATTATATACGTGGGATTATATACATGCATATACGTGGGTTTATATACGTGCATATACGTGGGATTATATACATGCATATACGTGGGATTATATACATGCATATACGTGGGATTATATACATGCATATACGTGGGATTATATACGTGCATATACGTGGGATTATATACGTGCATATACGTGGGATTATATACGTGCATATACGTGGGATTATATACATGCATATACGTGGATTATATACATGCATATACGTGGGATTATATACGTGCATATACGTGGGATTATATACGTGGGATTATATACATGCATATACGTGGAATTATATACATGCATATACGTGGGATTATATACATGCATATACGTGGGATTATATACATGCATATACGTGGAATTATATACATGCATATACGTGGAATTATATACATGCATATACGTGGAATTATATACATGCATATACGTGGGATTATATACGTGCATATACGTGGGATTATATTCGTGGGATTATATACATGCATATACGTGGGATTATATACGTGCATATACGTGGGATTATATACATGCATATACGTGGAATTATATACATGCATATACGTGGGATTATATACGTGCATATACGTGGGATTATATTCGTGGGATTATATACATGCATATACGTGGTATTATATACGTGGGATTATATACATGCATATACGTGGGATTATATACATGCATATACGTGGGATTATATACATGCATATACGTGGGATTATATGCATGCATATACATGGGATTATATACGTGCATATACGTGAGATTATATACATGCATATACGTGCATATACGTGGGATTATATACATGCATATACGTGGGATTATATACGTGCATATACGTGCATACACGTGGGATTATATACATGCATATACGTGGGATTATATACATGCATATACGTGGGATTATATACATGCATATACGTGGGATTATATACATGCATATACTTGGGATTATATACATGCATATACGTGGGATTATATACATGCATATACGTGGGATTATATACATGCATATACGTGGGATTATATACATGCATATACGTGGGTTATATACGTGCATATACGTGGGATTATATACATGCATATACGTGGGATTATATACATGCATATACGTGGGATTATATACGTGCATATACGTGGGATTATATACGTGGGATTATATACGTGCATATACGTGGGATTATATACGTGGGATTATATACGTGTGATTATATACATGCATATACGTGGGATTATATATGTGCATATACGTGGGATTATATACGTGCATATACGTGGGATTATATACATGCATATACGTGGGACTATATACGTGCATATACGTGGGATTATATACGTGCATACACGTGGGATTATATACATGCATATACGTGGGATTATATACATGCATATACGTGGGATTATATACATGCATATACGTGGGATTATATACATGCATATACGTGGGATTATATACATGCATATACGTGGGACTATATACATGCATATACGTGTGATTATATACATGCATATACGTGGGATTATATACATGCATATACGTGCGATTATATACATGCATATACGTGCATATACGTGGGATTATATACGTGGGATTATATACATGCATATACGTGGGATTATATACGTGCATATACGTGGGATTATATACGTGGGATTATATGCGTGCATATACGTGGGATTATATACGTGCATATACGTGGGATTATATACATGCATATACGTGGGATTATATACGTGCATATACGTGGAATTATATACATGCATATACGTGGGATTATATACGTGCATATACGTGGGATTATATACATGCATATACGTGGGATTATATACATGCATATACGTGGGATTATATACGTGCATATACGTGGGATTATATACGTGCATATACGTGGGATTATATACATGCATATACGTGGGATTATATACGTGCATATACGTGGGATTATATACATGCATATACGTGGGATTATATACGTGGGATTATATACATGCATATACGTGGTATTATATACATGCATATACGTGGGATTATATACATGCATATAAGTGGGATTATATACATGCATATACGTGGAGATTGTATACGTGGGATTATATACATGCATATACGTGGTATTATATACATGCATATACGTGGGATTATATACATGCATATACGTGGGATTATATACGTGCATATACGTGCATATACGTGGGATTATATACATGCATATACGTGGGATTATATACATGCATATACGTGGGATTGTATACGTGGGATTATATACATGCATATACGTGGTATTATATACGTGGGATTATATACATGCATATACGTGGAATTATATACATGCATATACGTGGGATTATATACATGCATATACGTGGGATTATATACGTGCATATACGTGAGATTATATACATGCATATACGTGCATATACGTGGGATTATATACATGCATATACGTGGGACTATATACGTGCATATACGTGGGATTATATACGTGGGATTATATACATGCATATACGTGGGATTATATACATGCATATACGTGGGATTATATACATGCATATATTTGGGAATATATACATGCATATACGTGGGATTATATACGTGGGATTATATACATGCATATACGTGGGATTATATACATGGGATTATATACATGCATATACGTGGGATTATATACGTGCATATACGTGGGATTATATACATGCATATACGTGGGATTATATACATGCATATACGTGGGATTATATACATGCATATACGTGGGATTATATACATGCATATACGTGGGTTATATACGTGCATATACGTGGGATTATATACATGCATATACGTGGGATTATATACATGCATATACGTGGGATTATATACATGCATATACGTGGGATTATATACATGCATATACGTGGGATTATATACGTGCATATACGTGGGATTATATACATGCATATCCGTGGGATTATATACATGCATATACGTGGAGATTGTTGCATCAGGCATGCGCAGTGAATTTAAACATAGCTATAAATGGGAACCATGCGCAACATTAAATGGAAATGCAGAGCATTAAGTAATAAGTACAACATAAATTAAGTCATCCGGTTATCATGCTCGTTTCAATATTTCCGGTAAGACACAACTCACATATCTACTGCAAGAAAGCTATCAACCAACACTGCACACATATCTACTGCAAGAAAGGTATCTACCAACACTACACACATATCTACTGCAAGAAAGCTTTCTACCAACACTGCACACACATATATTGCAAGAAAGCTATCTACCAGCATTGCACATATATCTACTGCATGAAAGCTATCTACCAACACTGCACACATATATACTGCAAGAAAGCTATCTACCAACACTGCACACATATATACTGCAAGAAAGCTATCTACCAACACTGCACACATATATACTGCAAGAAACCTATCTACCAACACTGCACACATATATACTGCAAGAAAGCTATCTACCAACACTGCACACATATATACTGCAAGAAAGCTATCTACCAACACTGCACACATATATACTGCAAGAAAGCTATCTACCAACATTGCACACATATATACTGCAAGAAAGCTATATACCAACACTGCACACATATATACTGCAAGAAAGATATCTACCAACACTACACGCATATCTACTGCAAGAAAGATACCTACCAACACTACACGCATATCTACTGCAAGAAAGCTATCTACCAACACTGCATACATACCTACTGCAAGAAAGCTATCTACCAACACTGCATACATACCTACTGCAAGAAAGCTATCTACCAACACTGCACACATATCTACTGCAAGAATGCTATCAACCAACACTGTACACATATATATTGCAAGTAAGCTATCTACCAACACTGCACACATATCTATTGCAAGAAAGCTATCTACCAACACTGTACACATATCTACTGCAAAAAAGCTATCTACCAACACTGCACACATATCTACAGCAAGAAAGCTATCTACCAACACTGCACACATATCTACTGCAAGAAAGCTATCTACCAACACTGTACACATATCTACTGCAAGAAAGCTATCTACCAACACTGCACACATATCTACTGCAAGAAAGCTATCTACCAACACTACACACATATCTACTGCAAGAAAGCTATCTACCAACACTGCACACATATATACTGCAAGAAAGCTATCTACCAACACTGCACACATATATACTGCAAGAAAGCTATCTACCAACACTGCACACATATATACTGCAAGAAAGCTATCTACCAACACTGCACACATATATACTGCAAGAAAGCTATCTACCAACACTGCACACATATATACTGCAAGAAAGCTATCTACCAACACTGCACACATATATACTGCAAGAAAGCTATCTACCAACACTGCACACATATATACTGCAAGAAAGCTATCTACCAACACTGCACACATATATACTGCAAGAAAGCTATCTACCAACACTGCACACATATATACTGCAAGAAAGCTATCTACCAACACTGCACACATATATACTGCAAGAAAGCTATCTACCAACACTGCACACATATATACTGCAAGAAAGCTATCTACCAACACTGCACACATATATACTGCAAGAAAGCTATCTACCAACACTGCACACATATATACTGCAAGAAAGCTATCTACCAACACTACACAAATATCTACTGCAAGAAAGATATCTACCAACACTACACGCATATCTACTGCAAGAAAGATATCTACCAACACTACACGCATATCTACTGCAAGAAAGCTATCTACCAACACTGCATACATACCTACTGCAAGAAAGCTATCTACCAACACTGCATACATATCTACTGCAAGAAAGCTAACTACCAACACTGCACACATATCTACTGCAAGAAAGCTATCTACCAACACTGTACACATATATATTGCAAGAAAGCTATCTACCAACACTGCACACATATCTATTGCAAGAAAGCTATCTACCAACACTGTACACAAATCTACTGCAAAAAAGCTATCTACCAACACTGCACACATATCTACTGCAAGAAAGCTATCTACCAACACTGCACACATATCTACTGCAAGAAAGCTATCTACCAACACTGTACACATATCTACTGCAAGAAAGCTATCTACCAACACTGCACACATATCTACTGCAAGAAAACTATCTACCAACACTGTACACATATATATTGCAAGAAAGCTATATACCAACACTACACGCATATCTACTGCAAGAAAGCTATATACCAACACTGTACACATATATATTGCAAGAAAGCTATCTAACAACACTACACGCATATCTACTGCAAGAAAGGTATCTACCAACACTACACACATATCTACTGCAAGAAAGCTATCTACCAACACTGTACACATATATACTGCAAGAAAGCCATCTACCAACACTGCACACATATCTACTGCAAGAAAGCTATCTACAAACACTGTACACATATATACTGCAAGAAAGCTATCTACCAACACTACACGCATATCTACTGCAAGAAAGCTATATGCCAACACTGTACACATATATATTGCAAGAAAGCTATCTACCAACACTACACGCATATCTACTGCAAGAAAGCTATATACCAACACTGTACACATATATATTGCAAGAAAGCTATCTACCAACACTACACGCATATCTACTGCAAGAAAGCTATCTACCAACACAGTACACATATATATTGCAAGAAAGCTATATACCAACACTACACGCATATCTACTGCAAGAAAGCTATATACTAACACTGTACACATATATATTGCAAGAAAGCTATCTACCAACACTACACGCATATCTACTGCAAGAAAGCTATCTACCAACACTGTACACATATATATTGCAAGAAAGCTATCTAATAACACTGTACACATATATATTGCAAGAAAGCTATCTACCAACACTACACGCATATCTACTGCAAGAAAGCTATCTACCAACACTACACACATATCTACTGCAAGAAAGGTATCTACCAACACTGTACACATATATACTGCAAGAAAGCCATCTACCAACACTGCACACATATCTACTGCAAGAAAGCTATCTACAAATACTGTACACATATATACTGCAAGAAAGCTATCTACCAACACTACACGCATATCTACTGCAAGAAAGCTATATACCAACACTGTACACATATATTTTGCAAAAAAGCTATCTACCAACACTACACGCATATCTACTGCAAGAAAGCTATAAACCAACACTGTACACATATATATTGCAAGAAAGCTATCTATCAACACTGCACACATATCTACTGCAAGAAATCTATCTATCAGCACTACATACAGATCTACTGAAAGAAAGCTATCTATTAACACTGCACACAGATCTACTGAAAGAAAGCTATCTATTAACATTACACATAGATCTACTGAAAGAAAGCTATCTATTAACACTGCACACATATCTACTGCAAGAAAGCTATCTATCAGCACTACACACATATATCCTGCAAGAAAGCTATCTACCAGCACTACACACAGATCTACTGAAAGAAAGCTATCTACCAACACTACACACATATCTACTGCAGGAAAACTATCTTCCAACACTGAACACATATCTACTGCAAGAAAGCTATATACCAGCACTACACACATATCTACTGCAAGAAAGCTATCTATCAACACTGCACACATATCTACTGCAAGAAAGCTATATATCAGCACTACACACAGATATACTGCAAGAAAGCTATCTACCAGCACTACACACATATCTACTGAAAGAAAGCTATATATTAACACTACACATAGATCTACCGAAAGAAAGCTATCTATTAACACTGCACACATATCTACTTCAAGAAAGCTATATACCAATGCTGCACACATATCTACTGTAAGAATGCTATCTATCAACACTACACACATATCTACTTCAAGAAAGCTATCTACCAACACACACACATATCTACTGCAAGAAAGCTATCTACCAACACTACACACATATCTGCTGCAAGAAAGCTATCTACCAACACTACACACATATCTACTGCAAGAAAGCTATCTACCAACCCTAAACACATATCTACTGCAAGAAAGCTATCTACCAACACTACACACATATCTACTGCAAGAAAGATATCTACCAACACTGCACACAGATCTAGTGCAAGAAAGATATCTACCAACTCTACACACATATCTACTGCAAGAAAGATATATACCAACACTGCACACAGATCTAGTGCAAGAAAGATATCTACCAACTCTACACACAGATCTAGTGCAAGAGAGATATCTACCAACACTACACATATATCTACTACAAGAACGCTTCCAACCAACACTTACACACAGATCTGCCACAATATAGTTATCTACAAACACTACACACAGATCTACTGCAAGAAAACTATCTACCAACACTGCACACATATCTACTGCAAGAAAGCTACCTACTAGCACTACACACATATCTACTGCAAGAAAGCTATCTACCAGCACTGCACACATATCTACTGGAAGAAAGCTAGCTACCAGCACTACACACATATCTACTGAAAGAAAGCTATCTATTAACACTGCACACAGATCTACTGAAAGAAAGCTATATATTAACACTACACATAGATCTACTGAAAGAAAGCTATCTACCAACACTTACACACAAATCTGCCACAATATAGTTATCTACAAACACTACACACAGATCTACTGCCAGAAAACTATCTACCAACACTGCACACATATCTACTGCAAGAAAGCTACCTACTAGCACTACACACATATCTACTGCAAGAAAGCTTGCTACCAGCACTACACACATATCTACTGCAAGAAAGCTATCTACCAACACTGTGCACATATATACTGCAAGAAAGCTATCTACCAACACTGTACACATATATACTGCAAGATAGCTATCTACCAACACTACACACATATATACTGCAAGATAGCTATCTACCAACACTACACACATATATACTGCAAGAAAGCTATCTACCAACACTACACACATATATCCTGCAAGACAGCTATGTACCAACACTACACACATATATCCTGCAAGAAAGCTATGTACCAACACTACACACATATATCCTGCAAGACAGCTATCTGCCAACACTGCACACATATATACTGCAAGATAGCTATCTACCAACACTACACACATATATACTGCAAGAAAGCTATCTACCAACACTACACACATATATCCTGCAAGACAGCTATGTACCAACACTACACACATATATCCTGCAAGAAAGCTATGTACCAACACTACACACATATATCCTGCAAGACAGCTATCTGCCAACACTGCACACATATCTACTGCAAGATAGCTATCTACCAACACTACACACATATATACTGCAAGAAAGCTATCTACCAACACTACACACATATATCCTGCAAGACAGCTATGTACCAACACTACACACATATATCCTGCAAGAAAGCTATGTACCAACACTACACACATATATCCTGCAAGACAACTATCTGCCAACACTGCACACATATCTACTGCAAGAAAGCTATCTACCAACACTGCACACATATCTATTGCAACTACCAGAACTACACACATATCTACTGCAAGAAAGCTATCTACCAAAACTGCACACAGATCTAGTGCAAGAAAGTTATCTATCAACACTGCACACAGATCTACTGCAAGAAAGCTATCTACCAGCACTACACACATATCTATTGCAAGAAAGCTACCTACTAGCACTACACACATATTTACTGCAAGAAAGCTATCTACCAGCAATATACACAGATCTACTGCAATAAAGTTATCTACCAACACTACACAGATATATACTACAAGAAAGCTATCTATCAACAATGCATACATAGCTACTGCAAGAAAGCTATCTACCACCACTGTACACATCTCTACTGCAAGAACGCTATCTACCAGCAATACACTATATTGAAGTGTAGTGCATATATTGAAATGTAGTGTATATATTGAAGTGTAGTGTATATATTGAAATGTAGTGTATGATGGGTAGTGCATATATTGAAGTGTAGTATATGAAGTGTAGTGCATATATTGAAGTGTAGGGCATATATTGAAGTGTAGTGATTATATAGAAGTCTAGTGTATGAAGTGTGGTGCATATATTGAAGTGTAACGCATATATTGAAGGTCAGTGCATATATAGAAGTGTAGTACATGTAGTGCATATACTGAGGTGTAGTGCATGTAGTGTAGTGCATATACTGAAGTATAGTGCATGTAAGGTAGTGCATGAAGTGTAGTACATGTAGTGCATATACTGAAGTGTAGTACATGTAGTGTAGTGCATATACTGAAGTGTAGTGTATGCAATGTAGTGCATATACTGAAGTGTAGTGTATGTAATGTAGTGCATATACTGAAGTGTAGTGTATGTAATGTAGTGCATATACTGAAGTGGTGTGCATGTAGTGTAGTGCATATACTGAAGTGTTGTGCATGTATTGTAGTACATGTAGTGTAGTGTATGTAGTGTAGTGCATATACTGAAGTGTTGTGCATGTATTGTAGTACATGTAGTGTAGTATGTGTAGTATAGTGCATATACTGAAGTGTTGTGCATGTATTGTAATACATGTAGTGTAGTGTATGTAGTGTAGTGCATATACTGAAGTGTTGTGCATGTATTGTAGTACATGTAGTGTAGTTTATGTAGTGTAGTGCATATACTGAAGTGTTGTGCATGTATTATAGTACATGTAGTTAAGTGCATGTAAGGTAGTGCATATACTGAAGTATTGTGCATGTAGTGTAGTGCATGAAGTGTAGTGCATGTAGTGTAGTACATGTAGTGTAGTACATGTAGTGTAGTGCATGTAGTGTAGTACATGTAGTGTAGTACATGTAGTTTAGTACATGAAGTGTAGTGCATGTAGTGTAGTACATGAAGTGTAGTGCATGTAGTGTAGTACATGCAGTGTAGTGCACGTAGTGTAGTGCATGTAGTGTAGTACATGTAGTGTAGTACATGAAGTGTAGTGCATGTAGTGTAGTGTATGTAGTGGAGTACATGTAGTGTAGTACATGAAGTGTAGTGCACGTAGTGTAGTGCATGTAGTGTAGTACATGTAGAGTAGTGCATACACGAAGTGTAGTGCATGTAGTGTGGTACATATACGGAAGTGTAGTGCATACTGTGTAGTACATGACGTGTAGTGCATGTAGTGTAGTGCATATATTGAAGTGTAGTGCATGTAGTGTAGTACATATATTGAAGTGTAGTGTATGAAGTGTGGTACATATGCTGAAGTGTAGTGCATGTAGTGTAGTGTATGACGTGTATTCCATATACTGAAGTGTAGTGCATGTAGTGTAGTACATGTAGAGTAGTGCATACACTGAAGTGTAGTGCATGTAGTGTGGTACATATACGGAAGTGTAGTGCATACTGTGTAGTACATGACGTGTAGTGCATGTAGTGTAGTGCATATATTGAAGTGTAGTGCATGTAGTGTAGTACATATATTGAAGTGTAGTGTATGAAGTGTGGTACATATGCTGAAGTGTAGTGCATGTAGTGTAGTGTATGACGTGTATTCCATATACTGAAGTGTAGTGCATGTAGTGTAGTACATGTAGAGTAGTGCATACACTGAAGTGTAGTGCATGTAGTGTGGTACATATACGGAAGTGTAGTGCATACTGTGTAGTACATGACGTGTAGTGCATGTAGTGTAGTGCATATATTGAAGTGTAGTGCATGAAGTGTGGTACATATACGGAAGTGTAGTGCATGCTGTGTAGTACATGACGTGTAGTGCATGTAGTGTAGTACATATATTGAAGTGTAGTGCATGCTGTGAAGTACATGAAGTGTAGTGCATGCATTGTAGTGCATATATTGAAGTGTAGTGCATGCATTGTAGTGCATATATTGAAGTGTAGTGTATGAAGTGTGGTACATATACGGAAGTGTAGTGCATGCTGTGTAGTACATGACGTGTAGTGCATGTAGTGTAGTACATATATTGAAGTGTAGTGCTTGCTGTGTAGTACATGACGTGTAGTGCATGTAGTGTAGTGCATATATTGAAGTGTAGTGCATGTAGTGTAGTGCATATATTGAATGAAGTGTAATGCTTTTAGCAAAGTGCATGTATGACATGTCACATGTCACTCTGTCACATTGTCACTAAGTATATTAGTGGGGGGGGGGGGCCAATGATTTCCCGTTGATTTTAAATGTTATTTTTTGGTGATCATAATGAATGCATGTAAATGGTTTTCAAGTTGTGAAAAAAACATGTCGCCATTTTTTTCTGCGATTATTGTAGTTTTGGTGGCCATTTTACAAAATGGCCGCCATGTAAATTTACAATGTCTCATATCTCAGCTAATAATAGAGCTAAACATTTAAATTTGGTGTCCACACCCATGTTTTCATTGTCAAGGATTCCAAATACCACACACTATTTAGGAATTTCAATATGGTTGCCGTTTATATGATATGGTTGCTATGCAAAGTTAATAAATTTCAATTTTGTGATGTCTGTATGATTCTTTCAAAGTCAAGGAATCCAAATACATGTTAAATGAAATTTAATGGCAAATATTAAAGTTATGTAATAACCAAACATTATCAATGTGCTCAAGCAATAGTAGGACGAATATTGGTATGAATCTACATATTTCAGTGTTCATTACTCATTAGATTAAAGGATCATCATCGTCGTCGTCGTCGTCGTCGTCGTCGTCGTCGTTGTCGTCGATGCCCATGGGATGATCCTGACTCACATTACTACATACGTCTTCATCTGCCCCACACATACACATCTCTGAGCAGTTGAGATTCTGTGCTCAACAAGAACAGTTGGACCGGCAGTTATTCTTCTTGCAGCCACATTTGACCAAATGTGTAATGGATGCTGGAGCTGGAGGATCCATTGTTTTGATGGGAACTAGTCGATCCCTCTGTCTCCCATCCATATCCAGTTGCTGGCGGTAGCTGTAGATTAGGCACGTGAGCTTAATGCCATGTAATGGCCTGAAAATGTGCACGACCAATAGCTTCATGCAAAGCTCCTCGTGTTGGTGGCAGTTTCTGAGCTTCCAGTTGCTTTTTGGAGAATAGTCTCCATCTAAGACCACCTACATCTGTCACAGCAGTACGAGGCTCATACAGTTCACATACAAATGCCTCAATAGCATATTCTGTGTCGACTGTTATCATGTTAGAGGTAACCAGGGTAGCAAACGCGGATACTACCTCAACAGGGCACCTGCTTAGTATTTGCCAACATATTATATTTCCTTTCCCGGAAAACCGTCCAGTCTGGTCAGCTCCAGAAAATGCATGGAAGCCAGGTAAGTGCAGTCTTTGCATCGCCAAGTGCATGCACTATTCAGTGAGATTTTCCGCACCGGGTTTTTACCTGTGATGAAGTATGTTTTTTCGCACAGTTGATGATAGCGGTGGAGTGCAAGGATAAATACATCTGTGTCGGGGGACTGAATGTACAGTTCTGTAGCTCCTCATCGAACAGCATCCAGGCTGTGCAGATTATCTTTGTGTCGGCCTCATCTTGGGAGCTACATAGGTGTTAGCATTTATGCAATTCGAGAGGACCTTTTGCCGTAAAGTGACAAAGAAAACTGTTGACGATCCCTCATAATTGAAGAGCTTTGCTTGCAAGGTAAACTGTCAATTCATCTTTGGTGGCCGTACTTGCCAGGAACTGTTTTGCTGATAACTTCCATACTGGTGTATTATCTTCAACATGATACACTGTGACTGGTCTCGTACCCTGGTGTCTCTCTCGTGTGGCCTCCTTCAGTGAAGTGGGAAGGTCATAACGGTCAACGATGGTTGATGGTTGCCTTCTTGGGTGGCACCAGAACATCAGTGATGTCTGCAGGTTGTTCGTCATCTTCAACTGAACATTCTGACTGCTGACCCTGGTTAGTTACCTCCTGGTTGGGTAGCGTCTCCAGTATGGTCGTGAGGCTGCTTTTGTCTATGGCTAGTAAAAGTGACCTATCTATTGCAAATAGGGTTCTTGGAAGGGATGTAAACTCATGCTGGCCAATGGCTTCATTTAGGTTGACTTCTGGTCGTGAGCGAGCCACAATAAGCATGCGGGCAAATAGTGACCTGCCATACAGCCTTTGACAGTTCATGGTGATCTTCTTCTTCTTGGTGATTTCGGCACTCCCTCAATATTGTGGATTATGTGTCGTCGCTGGTGAATTTTGAGATGATGATATTTACAATGATTAATTAACAAATAAGTGAATGTCCAAAGACAAATATAATAGAGTGCTTGTTTAAGATTTTGTACATAGAATGAATGCTTTAGATCATGGTTGGGAGGGCAGAAACAGGGATACGTGCTTTAAAGCCATAAACTGTTATTGCTTCATGTGCGACAAGTGGTAACAAGTTCCATTGGATGACGGTTCTTGGATAAAAGAGAATTTGTATGAATCTTTGTTGACAGGGATGTGTTTATAACAATATGGGTTTGTGTGTCTGGTTATGTTGTCTACGGGTATCAAAAGGTTTATGGGAATGTTTGCAGCTACTATTTGGTGTATTATTTTATAGAAGAGAATCAATCTGTATCTAACTCTGCGTGTCTCAAGTGTTGGCCAGTTTAGGTTGTCGATCATTTCGGAGACTGAACTAGTGTTATGGTATCGGTTGGTAACGAATCGCGTGAGTTTGTTTGCGAGCCAGCCATTTCATGCGCTTCTGCAGCAAGTTTACTCAGTTCGGGTGCTGTAAGGAAGAATCTTTCACGGGCACTGGCATTCTGTGTAATCCCTACCAGACCTCTTGTGACTTTCATGATGTGATTTATGTGCTCTAGGGCATGATCCTCTCCAACTGCACAACATGGGATCTTGTTTTTGTGAACTGTGAAGTTTCCATCCATGAACTCTTTATGTATGTCTGGGTCGGTGGTCTCAAGAGCTGTCATTTCTGCAAGGTAGACTGGAACAAGCCTCGCATACTTTTGCTTGTCATGAGCAAACAATTATTTGCACAGCTCATCAAGGGAAGATAGGTGAAGCTGCCAGAGCCCATCACGTGTGGCACGAATGAATATGACCAACACCATCTACATATAGCGTCGCACAAACTTGAAGAGTGAGCTTGTGGATTCCATCTTTTCATCAAACTGTTTCATGATCTCCAAAATGTTGTTGGATTCTAGGGTACTTAGCATGTTTTGTTGATCCCTTAGCATATCCTTCTGGATGCGTTGTGCACAACTCCTGTCAATCAGTTGCGCTGAATTTGTACATGGGCCACGTAGATTAGGGTTCTCTGAGAACAGTTCTTCCATATTTAGGTTAAACAGGGCTTGGACTGTAGTCATATGTGCTTCTATAGCCCTCTTCATGTGCTTGGCTTCAAGGATCTGTTTTGTCGTGGTGGGTCCATATATGTTATATTTCGGGCTTTACGCCTGCATCAGCACCATTTTGGGCTATATCGCCGGCGGGCAGTTTACCTAACAACACCATTCCTGGGCAGGCTCCAGCGGTTAACCAGTACTTGGGTGCACCAACCTCCGTAACAAACTGCCAACTTTTTCATATAATTGAGACACCGTCTGAGCGGGACTCGAACCCGTGACCATCAGTGATGATAGGTTACAGTGGTATACAAGTCAGCGACCACGGAGGCGGACGGGATCCATATATATCGGCCTCAAACCAGGCTTCTTCAAGCCCAATATTGTCTATGGCATTGCCAACAGCCCTCAATGCAGCCATCGCTGTATGCATCTGGCCCAACCGCAGCACACATTTGCCCTTGCAATCATCCCTGCTCATCTCGAGCTGCTTAGCACGTTCATACAAGGCCATGTCGAGAGTGATCACCGTCTTGTTGTTAGGACCCATTATCTTGTAGTTGATCTGCTGTGTTTATTAAGACTGTAATGAGAGTTTGCCATTCATGGGCTGGTGATGCTATGAGAGGCATAGCATTTACTTCTGTAAGAGGCTTTGTAGATGCCAAGAGTGAGTTGTAGGCGTCCATGTAGGGATATTGTGATGTATAGTCTTAGTACTTGACGGTGTTCCCATGTCTGTTGGTTCTGTGTCTGCTGGGACACTGGGGTCAGCATCCTGGGATATCTCGGAAGATAGCTGGTGAGCTGGTAGGTCAATGACTACATCCTGCATATCCTTAGCTTTTGTGGTTCGCATAATAGTGCGTGAAAGTAGCCATGCACGTGTCCTGTGTAGAATATGGTTTGACGACATGAGATATGGTATTGGGTACGAAGGTAGGAAATGTTGACGCCTCGCTGAAACCTTGTTTCTTTGGTGCACAACAAGGAATAAATTCTGGAGTAGTGAGACTTTTAAGAGATCGATCTCTGGATTTGGTCCCGTGTAATCTCAACTGGATTATTTGGCCCTGAATACATGGGAATCAACACAATTTAATTGGTAGCACTATTATTATCCAAGATATGAGATATTTTAAACTTTGTGTAACGGTCATACCATAAAAAACAGCAGCCATATTGAAATGCTTAATGTTTAACACAAGGTATTTTAAATATTTTGTGATATTTTGATTCCTTGACCCTGAAAACATGGGTATAGACACCAAAATTAAATGTTTAGCTCTATTATTATCAGAGATATGAGGTATTGTAAATTTACATGGCGGCCATTTTTAAAATGGCCGCCAAAGCCACAATGATCACAGAAAAAAATGGAGACATGTTTTTTTTATTGCCCAAGAATCATTAGCATGCACTTATCATAGTCGCCAACAATTAACATTAAAAAACAACGAGCACCCTAAAACCTATCATTGGCTCCTCTACTATATACCATCACAATACTGATTAGCTTACCTGAGCAACGTGAGGTATTATTACAGCAATGTGCCTGTCTGGCGACCGTGAACATGTTTCAAATGTCGTCTCTTCATTAACCATTGGGTCTCTATCCATCATTTATGGTCATGATACTTGGGTCGGTGGGGGATTACAAAATTGTTAAAATCACGTTGGTATGTAATCCAAGATTGGTGTTGTCTAAAAATAGCACATATTCTTAAAACATTTTCTTCTCACAAAGCGCGAGCCGGATTTTGAGGAATCTTGGGAGGAATTATCCATGTACAATGCTCTTTCAAATATATTCAAATTCTGACCCCGGGAATAAAATGGGCGTCGCCCGGGAGTTCAAGAAGAGGTCACGTTTTATTTTTGAGCGAATATAGTCATGTCATATATCAAACCACAATGCGATCTTTCTAGTGCAACTTTCATCAACAGCAGGTGATTACTTCATCCGTCGAAAGGTCTTCTTCAAACGAACAGATCAGCCAATGTTCAAGAAACTCTGCTTGCATCATTCTTAGGTGAAGCCTTTCCAAGGTTGTTTAATGTTAAAATTAAGTTCCCAAGGTCGTCCTCTAAAAATAATACAAATTCTTAAAGTAAATGTCCCACGAACCGCCAGCCGGACGTTGAGAAATCTTGGTAGGATTACTCAATGCTCTTTCAAAGTTGTTCAAATGGTGACACCGGAATCAAAAATGTGAGTGACCCGGGAGGTCAAATGGTGGTAAAATTATTTGAGGGATTATTGTCATGTCATATATCAAATAGAATGTATTGTCGAGGCGATCGCTCTGTGCAATTGTTGTCACAAGCAGATGCTTCTGCCATTCAAGATGGCCGCCGAAAGGTTAAAAGATTGTTCTTTTATTATAGATTTCAAAATTCATTTTTTTCGCAGCCAATGGTAACCAAATTTCACAATTATGGTCTAAAAATAACACAAGTCTTCAAGCATCTTCTCACAAACCACCGGTCGGATTTTGACATATTTTGGTAGATATGACCAAGTACATTTCAAAGTGGTTCAAATTGTGACAACGGGGTAATAAATGGAATCAGGTGAGCCATACAGGGCCACCAGGGGCCTCTTGGGTGATTAATCCGCCAATGTGTATCGTACCAAACATAGCCGGTGACATTATTAATGTTAAGCTTAACAACGATCCCAATATTGGGGAAATCAATTTGAGAATTACTGTGAGGTTTGGTTCCGTGATAATTACTGTGAGGTTTGGTTCTGTGATAATTACTATGAGGTTATGTTTATGTGGGTGCATCACACATAATTTATTTGTTATTTTCATGTGGGTGCATCACACATATTTTATTTGTTATTTTCATGTGGGTGCATCACACATATTGTATTTGTTATTTTCATGTGGGTGCATCACACATATTTTATTTGTTATTTTCATGTGGGTGCATCACACCACATATTTTATTTGTTATTTTCATGTGGGTGCATCACACATATTTTATTTGTTATTGTCATGTGGGTGCACCACACATATTTTATTTGTTATTTTCAGGTGGGTGCATCACACCACATATTTTATTTGTTATTTTCATGTGGGTGCATCATACATATTTTATTTGTTATTTTCATTTGGGTGCACAACAAATATTTTATTTGTTATTTTCATGTGGGTGCACCACACATATTTTATTTGTTATTTTTATGTGGGTGCATCACACCACATTATTATTTTATTTGTTATTTTCAGGTGGGTGCATAACACATATTTTATTTGTTATATTCAGGTGGGTGCATCACACCACATATTTTATTTGTTATTTTCAGGTGGGTGCACCACACATATTGTATTTGTTATTTTCATGTGGGTGCATCACACCACATATTTTATTTGTTATTTTCAGGTGGGTGCATAACACATATTTTATTTGTTATTTTCATGTGGGTGCATCACACCACATATTGTATTTGTTATTTTCATGTGGGTGCACCACAACTATTTTATTTGCTATGTTCATGTGGGTGCATCATACCACATATTGTATGTGTTATTTTCAGGTGGGTGCATCACAAATATTTTGTTTGTTATTTTCATGTGGGTGCACCACACATATTTTATTTGCTATGTTCAGGTGGGTGCATCACAAATATTTTATTTGTTATTTTCATGTGGGTGCACCACACATATTTTATTTGTTATTTTCATGTGGGTGCATCACAACTATTTTATTTGTTATTTTCATGTGGGTGCACCACACATATTTTATTTGTTATTTTCATGTGGGTGCACCACACATATTTTATTTGTTATTTTCATGTGGGTGCATCACAAATATTTTATTTGTTATTTTCATTTGGGTGCACCACACATATTTTATTTGTTATTTTCATGTGGGTGCACCACACATATTTTATTTGTTATTTTCATGTGGGTGCATCACACCACATAATTATTTTATTTGTTATTTTCAGGTGGGTGCATAACACATATTGTATTTGTTATATTCAGGTGGGTGCATCACACCACATATTTTACTTGTTATTTTCATGTGGGTGTATAACACATATTTTATTTGTTATTTTCATGTGGGTGCATCACACCACATATTTTATTTGTTATTTTCAGGTGGGTGCATAACACATATTTTATTTGTTATTTTCAGGTGGGTGCATCACACCACATATTTTATTTGTTATTTTCAGGTGGGTGCACCACACATATTGTATTTGTTATTTTCAGGTGGGTGCATAACACATATTTTATTTGTTATTTTCATGTGGGTGCATCACACCACATATTGTATTTGTTATTTTCATGTGGGTGCACCACAACTATTTTATTTGCTATGTTCATGTGGGTGCATCACACCACATATTGTATGTGTTATTTTCAGGTGGGTGCATCACAAATATTTTATTTGTTATTTTCATGTGGGTGCACCACACATATTTTATTTGCTATGTTCAGGTGGGTGCATCACAAATATTTTATTTGTTATTTTCATGTGGGTGCACCACACATATTTTATTTGTTATTTTCATGTGGGTGCATCACAACTATTTTATTTGTTATTTTCATGTGGGTGCATCACACATATTTTATTTGTTATTTTCATGTGGGTGCACCACACATATTTTATTTGTTATTTTCATGTGGGTGCATCACAAATATTTTATTTGTTATTTTCATTTGGGTGCACCACACATATTTTATTTGTTATTTTCATGTGGGTGCACCACACATATTTTATTTGTTATTTTCATGTGGGTGCATCACACCACATAATTATTTGATTTGTTATTTTCAGGTGGGTGCATAACACATATTGTATTTGTTATATTCAGGTGGGTGCATCACACCACATATTTTACTTGTTATTTTCATGTGGGTGTATAACACATATTTTATTTGTTAATTTCATGTGGGTGCATCACACCACATATTTTATTTGTTATTTTCAGGTGGGTGCATAACACATATTTTATTTGTTATTTTCAGGTGGGTGCATCACACCACATATTTTATTTGTTATTTTCATGTGGGTGCACCACACATATTGTATTTGTTATTTTCATGTGGGTGCATCACACCACATATTTTATTTGTTATTTTCAGGTGGGTGCACCACACATATTGTATTTGTTATTTTCAGGTGGGTGCATAACACATATTTTATTTGTTATTTTCATGTGGGTGCATCACACCACATATTGTATTTGTTATTTTCATGTGGGTGCACCACAACTATTTTATTTGCTATGTTCATGTGGGTGCATCACACCACATATTGTATGTGTTATTTTCAGGTGGGTGCATCACAAATATTTTATTTGTTATTTTCATGTGGGTGCACCACACATATTTTATTTGCTATGTTCAGGTGGGTGCATCACAAATATTTTATTTGTTATTTTCATGTGGGTGCACCACACATATTTTATTTGTTATTTTCATGTGGGTGCATCACAACTATTTTATTTGTTATTTTCATTTGGGTGCACCACACATATTTTATTTGTTATTTTCATTTGGGTGCACCACACATATTTTATTTGTTATTTTCATGTGGGTGCACCACACATATTTTATTTGTTATTTTCATGTGGGTGCACCACACATATTTTATTTGTTATTTTCATGTGGGTGCATCACAAATATTTTATTTGTTATTTTCATTTGGGTGCACCACACATATTTTATTTGTTATTTTCATGTGGGTGCACCACACATATTTTATTTGTTATTTTCATGTGGGTGCACCACACATATTTCATTTGTTATTTTCATGTGAGTGAATCACAAATAGTTTTTGTGTTATTTTCATGTGGGTGCATCACACCACATCATTATTTTATTTGTTATTTTCAGGTGGGTGCATAACACATATTTTATTTGTTATATTCAGGTGGGTGCATCACACCACATATTTTATTTGTTATTTTCATGTGGGTGCATCACACATATTTTATTTGTTATTTTCATGTGGGTGCGCCACACATATTTTATTTGTTATTTTCATGTGGGTGCATCACACCACACATTTGATTTGTTATTTTCATGTGGGTGCATCACACATATTTTATTTATTATTTTCATGTGGTTGTTATTTTCAGGTGGGTGCATCACACATATTTTATTTGTTATTTTCATGTGGGTGCACCACACATATTTTATTTGTTATTTTCATGTGGGTGCACAACAAATATTTTATTTGTTATTTTCATGTGGGAGCACCACACATATTTTATTTGTTATTTTCATGTGGGTGCATCACAAATATTTTATTTGTTATTTTCACGTGGGTGCACCACACATATTTTATTTGTTATTTTCATGTGGGTGCATCACACTACATCATTATTTTATTTGTTATTTTCAGGTGGGTGCATAACACATATTTTATTTGTTATATTCAGGTGGGTGCATCACACCACACATTTTATTTGTTATTTTCATGTGGGTGCATCACAAATATTTTATTTATTATTTTCATGTGTGTACACCACACATATTTTATTTGTTATTTTCATGTGGGTGCACCACACATATTTTATTTGCTATGTTCATGTAGGTGCATCACACCACATATTTTGTTTGTTATTTTCAGGTGGGTGCATAACACATATTTTATTTGTTATGTTCAGGTCGGTGCATCACACCACACATTTTATTGTTATTTTCATGTGGGTGCATCACACATATTTTATTTGTTATGTTCAGGTGGGTGCATCACACCACATATTTTATTTGTTATTTTCATGTGGGTGCACCACACATATTGTATTTGTTATTTTCAGTGGGTGCATCACACATATTTTATTTGTTATGTTCAGGTGGGTGCATCACACACATTTTATTTGTTATGTTCAGGTGGGTGCATCACACACATTGTATTTGTTATTTTCATGTGGATGAATCACACATATTTTATTTGTTATTTTCAGGTGGGTGCATCACACATATTTTATTTGTTATTTTCATGTGGGTGCACCACACATATTTTATTTGTTATTTTCAGGTGGGTGCATCACACCACATATTTTATTTGTTATTTTCATGTGGGTGCATCACACATATTTTATTTGTTAATTTCATGTGGGTGCACCACACATATTTTATTTGTTATTTTCATGTGGGTGCATCACACATATTGTATTTGTTATTTTCAGGTGGGTGCACCACACATATTTTATTTATTATTTTCATGTTGTATTTATTTTCATGTAGGTGCATCACACATATTTTATTTGTTATTTTCAGGTGGGTGCATCACACATATTTTATTTGTTATTTTCATGTGGGTGCATCACACCACATATTTTATTTGTTATTTTCATGTGGGTGCATCACACCACATATTTTATTTGTTATTTTCATGTGGGTGCATCACACATATTTTATTTGTTATTTTCATGTTGGTGCATAACACATATTTTATATGTTATTTGCATGTGGGTGCATCACACCACATATTTTATTTGTTATTTTCATGTGGGTGCACCACACAGATTTTATATATTATTTTCATGTGGTTGTTATTTTCAGGTGGGTGCATCACACATATTTTATTTATTATTTTCATGTGGTTTTTATTTTCAGGTGGGTGCATCACACATATTTTATTTGTTATTTTCATGTGAGTGCATCACACCACATATTTTATTTGTTATTTTCATGTGGGTGCATCACACATATTTTATTTTTTATTTTCATGTGGGTGCATAACACATATTTTATTTGTTATTTTCATGTGGGTGCATCACACATATTTTATTTGTTATTTTCATGTGGGTGCATCACACCACATATTTTATTTGTTATTTTCAGGTGGGTGCATCACACCACACATTTTATTTGTTATTTTCAGGTGGGTGCATCACACATATTTTATTTGTTATTTTCAGGTGGGTGCATCACACATATTTTATTTGTTATTTTCATGTGGGTGCACGACACATATTTTATTTGTTATTTTCATGTGGGTGCATCACACATATTGTATTAGTTATTTTCAGGTGGGTGCACCACACATATTTTATTTATTGTTTTCATGTGGTATTTATTTTCATGTAGGTGCATCACACATATTTTATTTGTTATTTTCAGGTGGGTGCATCACACATATTTTATTTGTTATTTTCATGTGGGTGCATCACACCACATATTTTATTTGTTATTTTCATGTGGGTGCATCACACCACATATTTTATTTGTAATTTTCATGTGGGTGCATCACACATATTTTATTTGTTATTTTCAGGTGGGTGCACCACACATATTTTATTTGTTATTTTCATTTGGGTGCATCACACATATTGTATTTGTTATTTTCATGTGGGTGCATCACACATATTTTATTTGTTATTTTCATGTGGGTGCATCACACATATTTTATTTGTTATTTTCATGTGGGTGCATCACACATATTTTATTTATTATTTTCAGGTGGGAGCATCACACATATTGTATTTGTTATTTTCATGTGGGTGCATCACACATATTTTATTTGTTATTTTCATGTGGGTGCATCACACCACATATTTTATTTGGTATTTTCAGGTGGGTGCATCACACACATAATTTATTTGTTATTTTCAGGTGGGTGTATAACACACATATTTTATTTGTTATTTTCAGGTGGGTTCATCACACCACATAATTTATTTGTTATTTTCAGGTGGGTGCATAACACACATAATGTATTTGTTATTTTCAGGTGGGTGCATCACACCACATAATTTATTTGTTATTTTCATGTGGATGAATCACACATATTTTATTTGTTATTTTCAGGTGGGTGCATCACTCATAATTTATTTGTTATTTTCAGGTGGGTGCATCACACCACATAATTTATTTGTTATTTTCATGTGGGTGCATCACACCACATATTGTATTTGTTATTTTCATGTGGATGAACCACACATATTTTATTTGTTATTTTCATGTGGGTGCATCACACATACTTTATTTGTTATTTTCAGGTGGGTGCATCACACAGCAGTTCTGTAGTCCCCGATCCCTTGATGCGCATGCTCTTTAGGGGGAAAAAACATTTGTTGAATTATCTTTCATCACGAAGCCATGAAGAAAAGCGACAACGACAGTGTTATTGGTCCGTTATTTCGTGTTTCTAGACAACCCAGACACGGATATAAAGAAGCATACGCGGAATCAAGTAAAACATGAACACACATTAAATAGCAAGTTTTAAATGGATACTGATAGCGAGGAAGAATGAAGCATGATACTAACTAACATGCAAGTAGTGGGAAGCTGTTAATCAATACGTTGCCGGTGTAATAAATCATTCTCCGTCACATACATGTTCTGTAGCCTCATTTCCTGTCATGTAATCTTCGTTAACACATATCATATTTAGATCTTCTGTTTGTGTTTAAAGTCGCACAGACAGCTTGGTTGATATTACGACTCTTCAGATGATATTGGTGGTGGAAGACCCCGAGTGCCACAGACCGTCCGATAGTCAGATGATGTTGTTGGCGGAAGGCTCCGAGTGCCACCGACCGTCCGATAGTCAGATGATGTTGCTGGCGGAAGACCCCGAGTGCCAACGACCGTCAGATGATGTTGGTGGCGGAAGGCCCCGAGTGCCACCGACCGTTCGATAGCCAGATGATGTTGGTGGCGGAAGACCCCGAGTGCCAACGACCGTCAGATGATGTTGGTGGCGGAAGGCCACGAGTGCCACCGACCGTCCGATAGTCAGATGATGTTGGTGGCGGAAGACCCCGAGTGCCACCGACCGTCAGATGATGTTGGTGGCGGAAGGCCCCGAGTGCCACCGACCGTCCGATAGTCAGACGATGTTGGTGGCGGAAGGCCCCGAGTGCCACCGACCGTCCGATAGTCAGATAATGTTGGTGGCGGAAGGCCTCGAGTGCCACCGACCGTCCGATAGTCAGATGATGTTGGTGGCGGAAGACCCCGAGTGCCACCGACCGTCAGATGATGTTGGTGGCGGAAGGCCCCGAGTGCCATCGACCGTCCGATAGTCAGACGATGTTGGTGGCGGAAGGCCCCGAGTGCCACCGACCGTCCGATAGTCAGATGATGTTGGTGGCGGAAGGCCCCGAGTGCCACCGACCGTCCGATAGCCAGGTGATGTTGGTGGCGGAAGACCCCGTGTGCCACCGACCGTCCGATAGTCTGATGATGTTGGTGGCGGAAGGCCCCGAGTGTCACCGACCGTCAGATGATGTTGGTGGCGGAAGACCCCGAGTACCACCGACCGTCCGATAGTCAGATGATGTTGGTGGCGGACGACCCCGAGTGCCACCGACCGTTAGAGGATGTTGGTGGCGGAAGGCCCCGAGTGCCACCGACCGTCCGGTAGTAAGATGATGTTGGTGGCAGAAGACCCCGAGTGCCACCGACAGTCCGATAGTCAGATGGATAACTTCTTCATTTGAAAAAAGTCGACACCCCCAGTTTGATTTGAACTGATAGCGGCAAGTAACGACCATAAAAACTGGGCCATGGAGACCCCTATATAATATACATAGAGTTTATTAAACAAAATGTTGCACACATATGCAGTGTTACACTCATATACAGTGTTACACACATATACAGAATGTTACACACATATACAGTTACACACATATACAGAATGTTACAGACATATACAGTGTTATACACATATACAGAATGTTACACACATAAACAGTGTTACACACATATACAGTGTTACACACATATACAGTGTTAAACACATATACAGAATGTTACACACATATACAGTGTTACACACATGTACAGAATGTTACACACATATACAGTGTTACACACATATACAGAATGTTACACACATATACAGTGTTACACACATATACAGTGTTACACACATATACAGAATGTTACACACATATACAGAATGTTACACACATATACAGTGTTACACACATATACAGTGTTACACACATATAGAGAATGTTGCACACATATACAGTGTTACACACATATACAGTGTTACACACATATACAGAATGTTACACACATATACAGTGTTACACACATATACAGTGTTACACACATATACAGTGTTAAACACATATACATAATGTTACACACATATACAGTGTTACACACATATAGAGTGTTACACACATATACAAAATGTTACACACATATACAGAATGCTGCACACATATACAGTGTTACACAGCTATACAGTATTACACACATATACAGAATGTTACACACATATACAGAATGTTACACAAATATACAGTGTTACACACATATACAGAATGTTACATACATATACAGAATGTTACACACATATACAGTGTTACACACATATACAGTGTTACACACATATACAGAATGTTAAACACATATACAGAATGATACACACATATACAGTGTTACACACATATACAGTGTTACACACATATACAGTGTTACACACATATACAGAATGTTTCAAACATATACAGTGTTACACACATATACAGAATGTTACACACATATACAGAATGTTACACACATATACAGAATGTTACACACATATACAGTGTTACACACATATACAGAATGTTAAACACATATACAGAATGTTACACACATATACAGTGTTACACACATATACAGAATGTTACACACATATACAGTGTTAAACACATATACAGTGTTACACACATATACAGAATGTTACACACATATACAGTGTTACACACATATACAGAATGTTACACACATATACAGAATGTTACACACATATACAGTGCTACACACATATACAGAATGTTACACACATATACAGTGTTACACACATATACAAAATGTTACACACATATACAGATTGTTACACATATATACAGAATGTTGCACACACATATACAGAATGTTGCATACATATACATACTGTTGCACACATATACATATTGTTGCACACATATACAGACTATTGCACACATATACAGAATGTTGCACATACATATACAGAATGTTGCACACATATACATGCGGTTGCACACATATACAGAATGTTGCACATAAATATACAGACTGTTGCACATACATATACAGAATGTTGCACATACATATACAGAATGTTGCACATACATATACAGAATGCTGCACACAAACACATACGGTTGCACACATATACAGAATGTTGCACATACATATACAGACTGTTGCACATACATATACAGAATGTTGCACATACATATACAGAATGTTGCACATACATATACAGAATGTTGCACACATATACATACGGTTGCACACATATACATACTGTTGCACATACATATACAGACTGTTGCACATACATATTCAGAATGTTGCACATACATATACAGAATGTTGCATATACATAGACAGAATGTTGCACACACATATACAGAATGTTGCACACATATACAGAATGTTGCACATACATATACAGAATGTTGCACATACATATACAGAATGTTGCCCACATATACATACGGTTGCACACATATACAGACTGTTGCACATACATATACAGACTGTTGCATATATATACAGAATGTTGCACATACATATACAGAATGTTGCACATATATATACAGAATGTTGCACACACATATACAGACTGTTGCACATACATATACATACTGTTGCACATACATATACATATTGTTGCACATACATATACAGAATGTTGCACATATATACATACTGTTGCACATACATATACAGAATGTTGCACATACATATACAGACTGTTGCACATACATATACAGACTGTTGCACATACATATACATACTGTTGCACATACATATACATACTGTTGGACATACATATACAGAATGTTGCACATATATACATACTGTTAGACATACATATACAGAATGTTGCACATACATATACAGAATGTTGCACATATATATACAGAATGTTGCACATACATATACAGACTGTTGCACATACATATACATACTGGTGCACATACATATACAGAATGTTGCACATACATATACAGAATGTTGCACACACATATACAGAATGTTGCACACATATACAGAATGTTGAACATATATATACAGAATGTTACACATACATATACAGACTGTTGTACATACATATACATACTGTTGCACATACATATACAGAATGTTGCACATACATATACAGAATGTTGCACACACATATACAGAATGTTGCACACATATACAGAATGTTGAACATACATATATAGAATGTTGCACATACATATACAGAATGTTACACACACATATACAGAATGTTACAAACACATATACATACTGTTGCACATACATATACAGACGGTTGCACATATATATACAGAATGTTACACACACATATACAGAATGTTACACATACATATACAGAATGTTACACATACATATACAGAATGTTACACACACATATATACATACTGTTGCAAATACATATACAGACTGTTGCACATACATATACAGAATGTTGCACATACATATACAGAATGTTACACACACATATACAGAATGTTACACATACATATACAGAATGCTACACATACATATACAGAATGTTGCACATACATATACAGAATGTTGCACATACATATACAGAATGTTGCACACACATATACAGAATGTAGCACATACATATACACAATGTTGCACATATATATACTGAATGTTGCACATACATATACAGAATGTTGCACATACATATACAGAATGTTGCATACATATACAGACTGTTGCACATACATATACATAATGTTACACATACATATACAGACTGTTGCACATACATATACATAATGTTGCACATACATATACAGAATGTTACTCATACATATACAGACTGTTGCACACATATACAGACTGTTGCACATATATATACATATTGTTGCACACATATACATACGGTTGCACACATATACAGAATGTTTGCACATACATATACATACTGTTGCGTACATATACAGACTGTTGCACATACATATACAGAATGTTACACACACATATACAGAATGTTACACATACATCTACAGAATGTTACACATACATATACAGAATGTTGCACATACATATACAGAATGTTGCACATACATATACAGAATGTTGCACATACATATACAGAATGTTGCACATACATATACAGAATGTTGCACATACATATACAGAATGTTGCACATACATATACAGAATGTTGCACATATATATGCAGAATGTTGCACATATATATACAGAATGTTACACATACATATACAGACTGTTGCACATACATATACAGACTGTTGCACACATATACATACTGTTGCACACATATACATACGGTTGCACACATATACAGAATGTTGCACATACATATACATACTGTTGCATACATATACAGAATGTTGCACATACATATACAGACTGTTGCATATACATATACAGACTGTTGCACACATATACAGACTGTTGCACATATATATACTGAATGTTGCACATATATATACAGAATATTACACATACATATACAGACGGTTACACATACATATACAGAATGTTGCACATACATATACAGAATGTTGCACATACATATACAGAATGTTGCACATATATACAGACTGCTGCATATACATATACAGACTGTTGCACACTATACAGACTGTTGCACATATATATACATACTGTTGCACACATATACAGAATGTTGCACATACATATACATACTGTTGCACATACATATACAGACTGTTGCACACATATACAGACTGTTGCACATATATATATACATACTGTTGCACACATATACATACGGTTGCACACATATACAGAATGTTGCACATACATATACATACTGTTGCACACATATACAGACTGTTGCACATACATATACAGACTGTTGCACACATATACAGACTGTTGCACATATATATACATACTGTTGCACACATATACATACGGTTGCACACATATACAGAATGTTGGACATACATATACAGAATGTTGCACATACATATACATACTGTTGCACACATATACAGACTGTTGCACATACATATACAGACTGTTGCACACATATACAGACTGTTGCACATATATATACATACTGTTGCACACATATACATACGGTTGCACACATATACAGAATGTTGGACATACATATACAGAATGTTGCATACATATACAGACTGTTGCACATACATATACAGAATGTTGCACATACATATACAGAATGTTACACATACATATACAGAATGTTGCAACACATATACAGAATGTTGCATACATATACAGACTGTTGCTTACATATACAGAATGTTGCATACATATATACAGAATGTTACACATACATATACAGAATGGTACACATACATATACATACTGTTGCACATACATATACAGAATGTTGCACATACATATACAGAATGTTGCACATACATAAACAGAATGTTGCACACATATACAGAATGTTGCACATATATATATACAGAATGTTGCACATACATATACAGACTGTTGCACATACATATACAGAATGTTGCACATACATATACAGAATGTTGCACATACATATACAGAATGCTGCACACATATACATACGGTTGCACACATATACAGAATGTTGCACATACATATACAGACTGTTGCACATACATATACAGAATGTTGCACATACATATACAGAATGTTGCACATACATATACAGAATGTTGCACATACATATACAGAATGTTGCACACATATACATACGGTTGCACACATATACATACTGTTGCACATACATATACAGACTGTTGCACATACATATACAGAATGTTGCATATACATATACAGAATGTTGCACACACATATACAGAATGTTGCACACATATACAGAATGTAGCACATACATATACAGAATTGTGCACATACATATACAGAATGTTGTACACATATACATACGGTTGCACACATAGACAGACTGTTGCACATACATATACAGACTGTTGCACACATATACAGACTGTTGCACACACATATACAGAATGTTGCACATACATATACAGACTGTTGCACATACATATACAGAATGTTGCATACATATACAGAATGTTGCACATACATATACAGAATGTTGCACATATATATACAGAATGTTGCACACATATACATACTGTTGCACACATATACAGAATGTTGCACATACATATACAGACTGTTGCACATACATATACAGACTGTTGCATATATATACAGAATGTTGCACATACATATACAGAATGTTGCACATATATATACAGAATGTTGCACACATATACATACTGTTGCACATACATATACAGACTGTTGCACATACATATACAGACTGTTGCACATACATATACATACTGTTGCACATACATATACAGAATGTTGCACATATATACATACAGTTAACATACATATACAGAATGTTGCACATACATATACAGAATGTTGCACATACATATACAGAATGTTGCACATACATATACAGACTGTTGCACATACATATACAGACTGTTGCACATACATATACAGAATGTTGCACATACATATACAGAATGTTGCACATACATATACAGAATGTTGCACATACATATACAGACTGTTGCACATACATATACAGACTGTTGCACATACATATACAGAATGTTGCACATACATATACAGAATGTTGCACATACATATACAGAATGTTGCACACATATACAGAATGTTGCACATACATATACAGAATGTTGAATACATATACAGACTGTTGCACATACATATACAGAATGTTGCACATACATATACAGAATGTTACACACACATATACAGAATGTTACAAACACATATACATACTGTTGCACATACATATACAGACTGTTGCACATATATATACAGAATGTTACACACACATATACAGAATGTTACACATACATATACAGAATGTTACACATACATATACAGAATGTTACATACACATATATACATACTGTTGCAAATACATATACAGACTGTTGCACATACATATACAGAATGTTGCACATACATATACAGAATGTTACACACACATATACAGAATGTTACACATACATATACAGAATGTTGCACATACATATACAGAATGTTGCACATACATATACAGAATGTTGCACATACATATACAGAATGTTGCACACACATATACAGAATGTTGCACATACATATACAGAATGTTGCACATATATATACAGAATGTTGCACATACATATACAGAATGTTACACATACATATACAGAATGTTGCACATACATATACAGAATGTTGCATACATATACAGACTGTTGCACATACATATACAGAATGTTACACATACATATACAGACTGTTGCACATACATATACAGAATGTTGCACATACATATACAGAATGTTACACATACATATACAGACTGTTGCACACATATACAGACTGTTGCACATACATATACAGACTGTTGCACACATATACAGATTGTTGCACATATATATACATACTGTTGCACACATATACATACGGTTGCACACATATACAGAATGTTGCACATACATATACATACTGTTGCATACATATACAGAATGTTGCACATACATATACATACTGTTGCATACATATACAGACTGTTGCACATACATATACAGAATGTTACACACACATATACAGAATGTTACACATACATATACAGAATGTTACACATACATATACAGAATGTTGCACATACATATACAGAATGTTGCACATACATATACAGAATGTTGCACATACATATACAGAATGTTGCACATACATATACAGAATGTTGCACATACATATACAGAATGTTGCACATACATATACAGAATGTTGCACATATATATACAGAATGTTGCACATATATATACAGAATGTTACACATACATATACAGACTGTTGCACATACATATACAGACTGTTGCACACATATACAGATTGTTGCACATATATATACATACTGTTGCACACATATACATACGGTTGCACACATATACAGAATGTTGCACATACATATACATACTGTTGCATACATATACAGAATGTTGCACATACATATACAGACTGTTGCATATACATATACAGACTGTTGCACATATATATACTGAATGTTGCACATATATATACAGAATATTACACATACATATACAGACTGTTGCACATACATATACAGAATGTTGCACATACATATAAAGAATGTTGCACATACATATACAGAATGTTGCACATATATACAGACTGTTGCATATACATATACAGACTGTTGCACACTATACAGACTGTTGCACATATATATACATACTGTTGCACACATATACAGAATGTTGCACATACATATACATACTGTTGCACATACATATACAGACTGTTGCACACATATACAGACTGTTGCACATATATATATACATACTGTTGCACACATATACATACGGTTGCACACATATATAGAATGTTGCACATACATATACATACTGTTGCACACATATACAGACTGTTGCACATACATATACAGACTGTTGCACACATACACAGACTGTTGCACATATATATACATACTGTTGCACACATATACATACGGTTGCACACATATACGGAATGTTGGACATACATATACAGAATGTTGCACATACATATACATACTGTTGCACACATATACAGACTGTTGCACATACATATACAGACTGTTGCACACATATACAGACTGTTGCACATATATATACATACTGTTGCACACATATACATACGGTTGCACACATATACAGAATGTTGGACATACATATACAGAATGTTGCA
>CM026401.1:26029272-26071818 GCA_014843695.1 Archivesica marissinica
TCAGTACATAGTATTGCTACATGTATTATTATGTAGCTCAGTACATAGTATTGCTACATGTATTATTATGTAGCTCAGTACATAGTATTGCTACATGTATTATTATGTAGCTCAGTACATAGTATTGCTACATGTATTATTATGTAGCTCAGTACATAGTATTGCTACATGTATTATTATGTAGCTCAGTACATAGTATTGCTACATGTATTATTATGTAGCTCAGTACATAGTATTGCTACATGTATTATTATGTAGCTCAGTACATAGTATTGCTACATGTATTATTATGTAGCTCAGTACATAGTATTGCTACATGTATTATTATGTAGCTCAGTACATAGTATTGCTACATGTATTATGTTGCTCAGTACATAGTATTGCTACATGTATTATGTAGCTCAGTACATAGTATTGCTACATGTATTATTATGTAGCTCAGTACATAGTATTGCTACATGTATTATGTTGCTCAGTACATAGTATTGCTACATGTATTATTATGTTGCTCAGTACATAGTATTGCTACATGTATTATTATGTTGCTCAGTACATAGTATTGCTACATGTATTATTATGTTGCTCAGTACATAGTATTGCTACATGTATTATTATGTTGCTCAGTACATAGTATTGCTACATGTATTATTATGTTGCTCAGTACATAGTATTGCTACATGTATTATTATGTTGCTCAGTACATAGTATTGCTACATGTATTATTATGTAGCTCAGTACATAGTATTGCTACATGTATTATTATGTAGCTCAGTACATAGTATTGCTACATGTATTATTATGTTGCTCAGTACATAGTATTGCTACATGTATTATTATGTTGCTCAGTACATAGTATTGCTACATGTATTATTATGTAGCTCAGTACATAGTATTGCTACATGTATTATTATGTTGCTCAGTACATAGTATTGCTACATGTATTATTATGTAGCTCAGTACATAGTATTGCTACATGTATTATTATGTAGCTCAGTACATAGTATTGCTACATGTATTATTATGTTGCTCAGTACATAGTATTGCTACATGTATTATGTTGCTCAGTACATAGTATTGCTACATGTATTATGTTGCTCAGTACATAGTATTGCTACATGTATTATTATGTTGCTCAGTACATAGTATTGCTACATGTATTATGTTGCTCAGTACATAGTATTGCTACATGTATTATTATGTAGCTCAGTACATAGTATTGCTACATGTATTATGTTGCACAGTACATAGTATTGCTACATGTATTATTATGTTGCTCAGTACATAGTATTGCTACATGTATTATTATGTAGCTCAGTACATAGTATTGCTACATGTATTATTATGTTGCTCAGTACATAGTATTGCTACATGTATTATTATGTAGCTCAGTACATAGTATTGCTACATGTATTATTATGTTGCACAGTACATAGTATTGCTACATGTATTATTATGTAGCTCAGTACATAGTATTGCTACATGTATTATTATGTAGCTCAGTACATAGTATTGCTACATGTATTATTATGTTGCTCAGTACATAGTATTGCTACATGTATTATTATGTTGCTCAGTACATAGTATTGCTACATGTATTATTATGTTGCTCAGTACATAGTATTGCTACATGTATTATGTTGCTCAGTACATAGTATTGCTACATGTATTATTATGTAGCTCAGTACATAGTATTGCTACATGTATTATTATGTTGCTCAGTACATAGTATTGCTACATGTATTATTATGTTGCTCAGTACATAGTATTGCTACATGTATTATTATGTTGCTCAGTACATAGTATTGCTACATGTATTATTATGTAGCTCAGTACATAGTATTGCTACATGTATTATTATGTTGCTCAGTACATAGTATTGCTACATGTATTATTATGTAGCTCAGTACATAGTATTGCTACATGTATTATTATGTAGCTCAGTACATAGTATTGCTACATGTATTATTATGTTGCTCAGTACATAGTATTGCTACATGTATTATTATGTTGCTCAGTACATAGTATTGCTACATGTATTATTATGTTGCTCAGTACATAGTATTGCTACATGTATTATTATGTAGCTCAGTACATAGTATTGCTACATGTATTATTATGTAGCTCAGTACATAGTATTGCTACATGTATTATGTAGCTCAGTACATAGTATTGCTACATGTATTATTATGTAGCTCAGTACATAGTATTGCTACATGTATTATTATGTAGCTCAGTACATAGTATTGCTACATGTATTATTATGTAGCTCAGTACATAGTATTGCTACATGTATTATTATGTAGCTCAGTACATAGTATTGCTACATGTATTATGTTGCACAGTACATAGTATTGCTACATGTATTATTATGTAGCTCAGTACATAGTATTGCTACATGTATTATGTTGCACAGTACATAGTATTGCTACATGTATTATTATGTAGCTCAGTACATAGTATTGCTACATGTATTATGTTGCTCAGTACATAGTATTGCTACATGTATTATTATGTAGCTCAGTACATAGTATTGCTACATGTATTATTATGTTGCTCAGTACATAGTATTGCTACATGTATTATTATGTTGCTCAGTACATAGTATTGCTACATGTATTATTATGTTGCTCAGTACATAGTATTGCTACATGTATTATTATGTTGCTCAGTACATAGTATTGCTACATGTATTATTATGTTGCTCAGTACATAGTATTGCTACATGTATTATTATGTTGCTCAGTACATAGTATTGCTACATGTATTATTATGTTGCTCAGTACATAGTATTGCTACATGTATTATTATGTTGCACAGTACATAGTATTGCTACATGTATTATTATGTAGCTCAGTACATAGTATTGCTACATGTATTATGTAGCTCAGTACATAGTATTGCTACATGTATTATGTTGCACAGTACATAGTATTGCTACATGTATTATGTTGCACAGTACATAGTATTGCTACATGTATTATGTTGCACAGTACATAGTATTGCTACATGTATTATTATGTAGCTCAGTACATAGTATTGCTACATGTATTATGTTGCACAGTACATAGTATTGCTACATGTATTATTATGTAGCTCAGTACATAGTATTGCTACATGTATTATGTTGCACAGTACATAGTATTGCTACATGTATTATTATGTAGCTCAGTACATAGTATTGCTACATGTATTATGTTGCACAGTACATAGTATTGCTACATGTATTATTATGTTGCTCAGTACATAGTATTGCTACATGTATTATTATGTAGCTCAGTACATAGTATTGCTACATGTATTATTATGTAGCTCAGTACATAGTTTGCTACATGTATTATGTGCCAGTACATAGTATTGCTACATGTATTATTATGTAGCTCAGTACATAGTATTGCTACATGTATTATTATGTTCTCAGTACATAGTATTGCTACATGTATTATTATGTTGCTCAGTACATAGTATTGCTACATGTATTATTATGTAGCTCAGTACATAGTATTGCTACATGTATTATTATGTTGCTCAGTACATAGTATTGCTACATGTATTATTATGTAGCTCAGTACATAGTATTGCTACATGTATTATTATGTAGCTCAGTACATAGTATTGCTACATGTATTATTATGTAGCTCAGTACATAGTATTGCTACATGTATTATTATGTTGCTCAGTACATAGTATTGCTACATGTATTATTATGTAGCTCAGTACATAGTATTGCTACATGTATTATTATGTTGCTCAGTACATAGTATTGCTACATGTATTATTATGTTGCTCAGTACATAGTATTGCTACATGTATTATTATGTTGCTCAGTACATAGTATTGCTACATGTATTATTATGTAGCTCAGTACATAGTATTGCTACATGTATTATTATGTAGCTCAGTACATAGTATTGCTACATGTATTATTATGTTGCTCAGTACATAGTATTGCTACATGTATTATTATGTTGCACAGTACATAGTATTGCTACATGTATTATTATGTAGCTCAGTACATAGTATTGCTACATGTATTATTATGTTGCTCAGTACATAGTATTGCTACATGTATTATTATGTTGCTCAGTACATAGTATTGCTACATGTATTATTATGTTGCTCAGTACATAGTATTGCTACATGTATTATTATGTTGCTCAGTACATAGTATTGCTACATGTATTATTATGTTGCACAGTACATAGTATTGCTACATGTATTATGTAGCTCAGTACATAGAATTGCTACATGTATTATGTAGCTCAGTACATAGTATTGCTACATGTATTATTATGTTGCACAGTACATAGTATTGCTACATGTATTATTATGTTGCACAGTACATAGTATTGCTACATGTATTATTATGTTGCACAGTACATAGTATTGCTACATGTATTATTATGTTGCTCAGTACATAGTATTGCTACATGTATTATTATGTAGCTCAGTACATAGTATTGCTACATGTATTATTATGTAGCTCAGTACATAGTATTGCTACATGTATTATTATGTTGCTCAGTACATAGTATTGCTGCATGTATTATTATGTAGCTCCGTACATAGTATTGCTGCATGTATTATTATGTTGCTCAGTACATAGTATTGCTACATGTATTATTATGTTGCTCAGTACATAGTATTGCTACATGTATTATTATGTTGCACAGTACATAGTATTGCTACATGTATTATTATGCTGCACAGTACATAGTATTGCTACATGTATTATTATGTTGCTCAGTACATAGTATTGCTACATGTATTATTATGTTTCTCAGTACATAGTATTGCTACATGTATTATTATGTTGCACAGTACATAGTATTGCTACATGTATTCTTATGTTGCACAGTACATAGAATTGCTACATGTATTGTTACGTAGCTCAGTACTGGTATTGCTACATGTATTATTATGTTGCACAGTAGATAGTATTGCTACATGTATTATGTTGCACAGTACATAGTATTGCTACATGTATTATTATGTTGCACAGTACATATAATTGCTACATGTATTGTTACGTAGCTCAGTACTGGTATTGCTACATGTATTATTATGTTGCACAGTGCATAGTATTGCTACATGTATTATTATGTTGCACAGTACATATAATTGCTACATGTATTGTTACGTAGCTCAGTACTGGTATTGCTACATGTATTATTATGTTGCTCAGTACATAGTATTGCTACATGTATTATTATGTTGCACAGTACATAGTATTGCTACATGTATTATTATGTAGCTCAGTACATAGTATTGCTACATGTATTATTATGTTGCACAGTACATAGTATTGCTACATGTATTATTATGTTGCACAGTACATATAATTGCTACATGTATTATGTAGCTCAGTACATAGTATTGCTACATGTATTATTATGTTGCACAGTATATAGTATTGCTACATGTATTATTATGCTGCACAGTACATAGTATTGCTACATGTATTATTATGTTGCACAGTACATAGTATTGCTACATGTATTATTATGTTGCTCAGTACATAGTATTGCTACATGTATTATTATGTAGCTCAGTACATAGTATTGCTACATGTATTATTATGTAGCTCAGTACATAGTATTGCTACATGTATTATTATGTTGCTCAGTACATAGTATTGCTACATGTATTATTATGTTGCTCAGTACATAGTATTGCTACATGTATTATTATGTTGCACAGTACATAGTATTGCTACATGTATTATTATGTTGCTCAGTACATAGTATTGCTACATGTATTATTATGTTGCTCAGTACATAGTATTGCTACATGTATTATTATGTTGCTCAGTACATAGTATTGCTACATGTATTATTATGTTGCTCAGTACATAGTATTGCTACATGTATTATTATGTTGCTCAGTACATAGTATTGCTACATGTATTATTATGTAGCTCAGTACATAGTATTGCTACATGTATTATTATGTTGCACAGTACATAGTATTGCTACATGTATTATTATGTAGCTCAGTACATAGTATTGCTACATGTATTATTATGTTGCTCAGTACATAGTATTGCTACATGTATTATTATGTAGCTCAGTACATAGTATTGCTACATGTATTATTATGTAGCACAGTACATAGTATTGCTACATGTATTATTATGTTGCACAGTACATAGTATTGCTACATGTATTATTATGTTGCACAGTACATAGTATTGCTACATGTATTATTATGTTGCACAGTACATAGTATTGCTACATGTATTATTATGTAGCACAGTACATAGTATTGCTACATGTATTATTATGTTGCACAGTACATAGTATTGCTACATGTATTATTATGTTGCACAGTACATAGTATTGCTACATGTATTATTATGTTGCTCAGTACATAGTATTGCTACATGTATTATTATGTTGCTCAGTACATAGTATTGCTACATGTATTATTATGTTGCTCAGTACATAGTATTGCTACATGTATTATTATGTTGCTCAGTACATAGTATTGCTACATGTATTATTATGTTGCTCAGTACATAGTATTGCTACATGTATTATTATGTTGCTCAGTACATAGTATTGCTACATGTATTATTATGTTGCTCAGTACATAGTATTGCTACATGTATTATTATGTTGCTCAGTACATAGTATTGCTACATGTATTATTATGTTGCTCAGTACATAGTATTGCTACATGTATTATTATGTTGCTCAGTACATAGTATTGCTACATGTATTATTATGTTGCTCAGTACATAGTATTGCTACATGTATTATTATGTTGCTCAGTACATAGTATTGCTACATGTATTATTATGTTGCTCAGTACATAGTATTGCTACATGTATTATTATGTTGCTCAGTACATAGTATTGCTACATGTATTATTATGTTGCTCAGTACATAGTATTGCTACATGTATTATTATGTTGCTCAGTACATAGTATTGCTACATGTATTATTATGTTGCTCAGTACATAGTATTGCTACATGTATTATTATGTTGCTCAGTACATAGTATTGCTACATGTATTATTATGTAGCTCAGTACATAGTATTGCTACATGTATTATTATGTAGCTCAGTACATAGTATTGCTACATGTATTATTATGTTGCTCAGTACATAGTATTGCTACATGTATTATTATGTAGCTCAGTACATAGTATTGCTACATGTATTATTATGTTGCTCAGTACATAGTATTGCTACATGTATTATTATGTTGCTCAGTACATAGTATTGCTACATGTATTATTATGTTGCTCAGTACATAGTATTGCTACATGTATTATTATGTTGCACAGTACATAGTATTGCTACATGTATTATTATGTTGCACAGTACATAGTATTGCTACATGTATTATTATGTTGCTCAGTACATAGTATTGCTACATGTATTATTATGTTGCTCAGTACATAGTATTGCTACATGTATTATTATGTTGCTCAGTACATAGTATTGCTACATGTATTATTATGTTGCACAGTACATAGTATTGCTACATGTATTATTATGTAGCTCAGTACATAGTATTGCTACATGTATTATGTTGCACAGTACATAGTATTGCTACATGTATTATTATGTAGCTCAGTACATAGTATTGCTACATGTATTATGTTGCACAGTACATAGTATTGCTACATGTATTATGTTGCACAGTACATAGTATTGCTACATGTATTATTATGTAGCTCAGTACATAGTATTGCTACATGTATTATTATGTTGCACAGTACATAGTATTGCTACATGTATTATTATGTAGCTCAGTACATAGTATTGCTACATGTATTATTATGTTGCACAGTACATAGTATTGCTACATGTATTATTATGTAGCTCAGTACATAGTATTGCTACATGTATTATGTTGCACAGTACATAGTATTGCTACATGTATTATTATGTTGCACAGTACATAGTATTGCTACATGTATTATTATGTTGCACAGTACATAGTATTGCTACATGTATTATTATGTAGCTCAGTACATAGTATTGCTACATGTATTATTATGTAGCTCAGTACATAGTATTGCTACATGTATTATTATGTAGCTCAGTACATAGTATTGCTACATGTATTATTATGTAGCTCAGTACATAGTATTGCTACATGTATTATTATGTAGCTCAGTACATAGTATTGCTACATGTATTATTATGTTGCTCAGTACATAGTATTGCTACATGTATTATTATGTAGCACAGTACATAGTATTGCTACATGTATTATTATGTAGCACAGTACATAGTGTTGCTACATGTATTATTATGTAGCTCAGTACATAGTATTGCTACATGTATTATGTTGCACAGTACATAGTATTGCTACATGTATTATTATGTAGCTCAGTACATAGTATTGCTACATGTATTATGTTGCACAGTACATAGTATTGCTACATGTATTATGTTGCACAGTACATAGTATTGCTACATGCATTATGTTGCACAGTACATAGTATTGCTACATGTATTATGTTGCACAGTACATAGTATTGCTACATGTATTATGTTGCACAGTACATAGTATTGCTACATGTATTATTATGTAGCTCAGTACATAGTATTGCTACATGTATTATTATGTTGCTCAGTACATAGTATTGCTACATGTATTATTATTATGTAGCTCAGTACATAGTATTGCTACATGTATTATTATGTTGCACAGTACATAGTATTGCTACATGTATTATTATGTAGCTCAGTACATAGTATTGCTACATGTATTATGTTGCACAGTACATAGTATTGCTACATGTATTATTATGTAGCTCAGTACATAGTATTGCTACATGTATTATTATGTAGCTCAGTACATAGTATTGCTACATGTATTATTATGTAGCTCAGTACATAGTATTGCTACATGTATTATTATGTAGCTCAGTACATAGTATTGCTACATGTATTATGTTGCACAGTACATAGTATTGCTACATGTATTATTATGTAGCTCAGTACATAGAATTGCTACATGTATTATTATGTAGCTCAGTACATAGTATTGCTACATGTATTATGTTGCACAGTACATAGTATTGCTACATGTATTATGTTGCACAGTACATAGTATTGCTACATGTATTATTATGTAGCTCAGTACATAGTATTGCTACATGTATTATTATGTAGCTCAGTACATAGTATTGCTACATGTATTATTATGTTGCACAGTACATAGTATTGCTACATGTATTATTATGTAGCACAGTACATATTATTGCTACATGTATTATTATGTAGCACAGTACATAGTATTGCTACATGTATTATTATGTAGCACAGTACATAGTATTGCTACATGTATTATTATGTTGCTCAGTACATAGTATTGCTACATGTATTATTATGTTGCTCAGTACATAGTATTGCTACATGTATTATTATGTTGCTCAGTACATAGTATTGCTACATGTATTATTATGTAGCACAGTACATAGTATTGCTACATGTATTATTATGTAGCACAGTACATAGTATTGCTACATGTATTATTATGTAGCACCGTACATAGTGTTGCTACATGTATTATTATGTAGCACAGTACATAGTGTTGCTACATGTATTATTATGTTGCTCAGTACATAGTGTTGCTACATGTATTATTATGTTGCTCAGTACATAGTATTGCTACATGTATTATTATGTTGCTCAGTACATAGTATTGCTACATGTATTATTATGTAGCTCAGTACATAGTATTGCTACATGTATTATTATGTAGCACCGTACATAGTGTTGCTACTTGTATTATTATGTAGCACCGTACATAGTGTTGCTGCATGTATTATTATGTAGCACCGTACATAGTGTTGCTACATGTATTATTTTGTAGCACCGTACATAGTGTTGCTACATGTATTATTATGTAGCACCGTACATAGTGTTGCTACATGTATTATTATGTAGCACCGTACATTGTGTTGCTACATGTATTATTATGTAGCACCGTACATAGTGTTGCTACATGTATTATTATGTAGCACCGTACATAGTGTTGCTACATGTATTATTATGTAGCACCGTACATAGTGTTGCTACATGTATTATTATGTAGCACCGTACTTAGTGTTGCTACATGTATTATTATGTAGCACCGTACATAGTGTTGCTACATGTATTATTATGTTGCTCCGTACATAATGTTACTACATGTATTATTATGTAGCACCGTACATAGTGTTGCTACATGTATTATTATGTAGCACCGTACATAGTGTTGCTACATGTATTATTATGTAGCACCGTACATAGTGTTGCTACATGTATTATTATGTAGCACCGTACATAGTGTTGCTACATGTATTATTATGTAGCACCGTACATAGTGTTGCTACATGTATTATTATATAGCACCGTACATAGTATTGCTACATGTATTATTATGTAGCACCGTACATAGTGTTGCTACATGTATTATTATGTAGCACTGTACATAGTGTTGCTACATGTATTATTATGTAGCTCAGTACATAGTATTGCTACATGTATTATTATGCTGCACAGTACATAGTATTGCTACATGTATTATTATGTTGCTCAGTACATAGTATTGCTACATGTATTATTATGCTGCACAGTACATAGTATTGCTACATGTATTATTATGCTGCACAGTACATAGTATTGCTACATGTATTATTATGTTGTACAGTACATAGTATTGCTACATGTATTATTATGTTGCTCAGTACATAGTATTGCTACATGTATTATTATGTAGCACCGTACATAGTGTTGCTACATGTATTATTATGCTGCACAGTACATAGTATTGCTACATGTATTATTATGTAGCACCGTACATAGTGTTGCTACATGTATTATTATGTAGCACCGTACATAGTGTTGCTACATGTATTATTATGTAGCACCGTACATAGTATTGCTACATGTATTATTATGTAGCATCGTACATAGTGTTGCTACATGTATTATTATGTAGCACCGTACATAGTATTGCTACATGTATTATTATGTAGCACCGTACATAGTATTGCTACATGTATTATTATGTAGCTCAGTACATAGTATTGCTACATGTATTATTATGTAGCTCAGTACATAGTATTGCTACATGTATTATTATGTTGCACAGTACATAGTATTGCTACATGTATTATTATGTAGCACAGTACATATTATTGCTACATGTATTATTATGTAGCACAGTACATAGTATTGCTACATGTATTATTATGTAGCACAGTACATAGTATTGCTACATATATTATTATGTTGCTCAGTACATAGTATTGCTACATGTATTATTATGTTGCTCAGTACATAGTATTGCTACATGTATTATTATGTTGCTCAGTACATAGTATTGCTACATGTATTATTATGTAGCACAGTACATAGTATTGCTACATGTATTATTATGTAGCACAGTACATAGTATTGCTACATGTATTATTATGTAGCACCGTACATAGTGTTGCTACATGTATTATTATGTAGCACAGTACATAGTGTTGCTACATGTATTATTATGTTGCTCAGTACATAGTGTTGCTACATGTATTATTATGTTGCTCAGTACATAGTATTGCTACATGTATTATTATGTTGCTCAGTACATAGTATTGCTACATGTATTATTATGTAGCTCAGTACATAGTATTGCTACATGTATTATTATGTAGCACCGTACATAGTGTTGCTACTTGTATTATTATGTAGCACCGTACATAGTGTTGCTGCATGTATTATTATGTAGCACCGTACATAGTGTTGCTACATGTATTATTTTGTAGCACCGTACATAGTGTTGCTACATGTATTATTATGTAGCACCGTACATAGTGTTGCTTCATGTATTATTATGTAGCACCGTACATTGTGTTGCTACATGTATTATTATGTAGCACCGTACATAGTGTTGCTACATGTATTATTATGTAGCACCGTACATAGTGTTGCTACATGTATTATTATGTAGCACCGTACATAGTGTTGCTACATGTATTATTATGTAGCACCGTACTTAGTGTTGCTACATGTATTATTATGTAGCACCGTACATAGTGTTGCTACATGTATTATTATGTTGCTCCGTACATAATGTTACTACATGTATTATTATGTAGCACCGTACATAGTGTTGCTACATGTATTATTATGTAGCACCGTACATAGTGTTGCTACATGTATTATTATGTAGCACCGTACATAGTGTTGCTACATGTATTATTATGTAGCACCGTACATAGTGTTGCTACATGTATTATTATGTAGCACCGTACATAGTGTTGCTACATGTATTATTATATAGCACCGTACATAGTATTGCTACATGTATTATTATGTAGCACCGTACATAGTGTTGCTACATGTATTATTATGTAGCACTGTACATAGTGTTGCTACATGTATTATTATGTAGCTCAGTACATAGTATTGCTACATGTATTATTATGCTGCACAGTACATAGTATTGCTACATGTATTATTATGTTGCTCAGTACATAGTATTGCTACATGTATTATTATGCTGCACAGTACATAGTATTGCTACATGTATTATTATGCTGCACAGTACATAGTATTGCTACATGTATTATTATGTTGTACAGTACATAGTATTGCTACATGTATTATTATGTTGCTCAGTACATAGTATTGCTACATGTATTATTATGTAGCACCGTACATAGTGTTGCTACATGTATTATAATGCTGCACAGTACATAGTATTGCTACATGTATTATTATGTAGCACCGTACATAGTGTTGCTACATGTATTATTATGTAGCACCGTACATAGTGTTGCTACATGTATTATTATGTAGCACCGTACATAGTATTGCTACATGTATTATTATGTAGCACCGTACATAGTGTTGCTACATGTATTATTATGTAGCACCGTACATAGTGTTGCTACATGTATTATTATGTAGCACCGTACATAGTATTGCTACATGTATTATTATGTAGCACCGTACATAGTATTGCTACATGTATTATTATGTAGCACCGTACATAGTATTGCTACATGTATTATTATGTAGCACCGTACATAGTGTTGCTACATGTATTATTATGTAGCACCGTACATAGTATTGCTACATGTATTATTATGTAGCACCGTACATAGTGTTGCTACATGTATTATTATGTAGCACCGTACATAGTATTGCTACATGTATTATTATTGCTTATGTAATGTACATGTTATATTATACGTGATTCTTATACTTAGTATTTTGGACAACATTTATTGTGATAAATAAATTAGACCGTTGTGGATTGGAACACATCTTTATTCTTTTATAGATCCCATATGTGCTAATCACAAAAATAGCCACATAGGCCAAGACAGAAATCACCATAGACAAATAATTGAAAGGTGAAAAGTAGCATAATAGGGTTGCATAATGTCATTCCAAGAGCTATTTTACATAATAAGAACACTACTCCCATTTTACTTTGTACGGCAATGTATATTATGGGACCCCTAACAACATGATCACAATTTGAGGAACCATAGTTGAGGTAAAATAACACTAGCGCCTACCCCCCAACTCCCAAATTCAATATACTACGATATGCCTACAAGTTGGTAAAATGTTCACGCTAACACCGCTGGTTAATACATTACAATGTAAACGCTGCCATTACACAGGAGTTTGCATAGGGTGGTAAGCAATAGTTTTCAGGGGCGAGAATGAACACTGGCGTGTAGCGCGACTCGTATCGTTTGGCGTGGGGTTTTGGGTACCCACAAATACATTTTCAAAACCTCAATGTCTGAGAGCCGTTGATGCTTTGGATCAATATATTTCTTGTGTATATATTGTACTTAACTTAATATATAGAAAACTAGGCAACAATCATATATTGGGTTGAATGTGTAGCAATACTATGGTATTTGGGCTTCATAATGTTGTTTTACGAAATTAAAATATTAATTAATTTAATGGGAAAAAGAGGGCCTCGACATATTTAGAAGGAGGTGCGTATGTACCCATCACACCCCTACTGTGCATGTAAATAAACATATTTTCATCCGTACAGTATGTATACATTGCGTATGCCTTCGATCATGCCTAATGTTAACCCTGTAAACCGCAACTGACCACAATATAGGATGTTGCCATCACCTGTAGATACTTAGTAATTTCTCGTTGCCTTTCCTCTGAACGAGGCTCCGAGAGAGCAGACAAAACTCCGCACAGAAACAGTTCTGAATGCGAGACTGTCTGAATCCCAGCTCGTGCCAATCGCTCCCATCCCTCAAGAGTCGGAAAGGTGACTACCTGAGAAGTAGGAAGAGAGCTACCCTGCTTCACTACTTCTCGGAAAGAAGGATTGATAGGAGGAGGCTCGATCACAAGCAGAGGTTCTTGGACCTCATACGAATGAGGTTGAAAAACCTTTGGTTTACTAAGTGACGGGAATTTACCGACTGGTAAAGCTTTTGGGAGAAAAGGCAAGGCCTTGCCCTGCACTACTCCCTCACCCTGAATTCTGGAAGTAAGGTCTTCCAGACACGTCTGCACTCTCCCTACACTGAGGGAGCGCTGACGCAGGTGGTGACGGCTGGTTGGCCTTGAAAAAGTCCAAGGCAGAGGCGCCAACTTTGACCCTTGGAATAGGCAAAGGAGGGCAGATGGTAGAACCAAGCCGGTCTCTAAGCATACCAATGGCTTCGTCATAGGTGGGTGGAAGTCTGTTCTCTTCCACCTCATCCACCTCAGAATCATCCATAGACCACACCAAGCATTTCTCTGTCTATCTGGGAATACCTCTGTTCAACTTCTGTCAGAGCACGACTTGCATAACGAACAACTTTACCATATTGGGTAAGTATGGCTCCCAGGCCAACCGGACTAGCATCAACAATAATTTCAGTGGATTTGTTAGGATCAACGTATACCATAGTATCAGCACTGGCCAGGGCATTATTAATATTTTCAAAAGCAGACTGTTCTCTATCGATCCATAACCACGTTGTATCATGCTTAGTAAGTGCACGAAGCGGTTCGGTCATAGTTGCATAATGTGGGATAAACCTAGCTACATACTGAGCCATACCTAAGAATGATCTTACCTCGCTTGGGTTCTTTGGCGCAATTTGACCTACTATAGTCTGTATCTTGTCTGGGTCAGCAGAAATACCAACGTCGCTGAAGACGTGACCAAAGAAAGTTATCTTGTTCACAGAGAAAATGCATTTGTTTGGCACCACTGCTCTGCAGTTTGGCAAAAGTCAATCTCAAACTACAATCATGATCAGATTGGGTCTTACTATGAATACTAATGTCATCCGACAAGTTCCTGTCACCTGGAATGTCGGCAAGTAAATCAGATATGACCTTCTGAAAAATTTCGGACGCAGCGTTTACCCCAAACAAAAGCCTCTTATACCTATGTAGACCAACATGAGTACTAAAAGTGGTAATGTACCGACTAGGTTCTTCCAGTTCTAACTAGTGGTAGGCATTTGACAAATCTAATTTGCTGAAATCTGTAATCAGATCGTCAATAGTAGGCATTGGGTATTTCTCATGGCCTATGGCTTTATTGGGCTCGCGCATGTCAACGCATACGCGTACACCAGATTTCTTCTTGGGTACACATACAATGGGGGCTAACCCAAGGTGTAGGTCCACTTACCTTTTCGATGACATCAAGTTCTTCTAGTCGTCTCAATTCTGCCTCAACATCTTTTCTGGTGTGGAATGGAATACGTCAATGACGTTGACTTACTGGTTTCACACTTGAATCAATGTGTAGCTTTACCTTAATGTCCTTTATCTTTCCCATCTTGCCATCAAGGAGGGATGCATACTGATCTGTAATAAAATCTGAGCGACAAGCATTAGTAGAGGTGCAAGATGATAAGGCAAAGTGAATGAGATTCAGTTTCTGAGCAGTAGCAACACCAAGTAAACAGTGTGAGTATTGATTCTTTGAATTGTCTACTACATAAACATCTGCCTTAACCTTATTACCCTTGTAATTAATAGGAGCCTTAAAATGACCCCTAATATCAAGCGGCTGCTTTTGACCATAAGCATAGATTTTGATTAGATACACTAAACACAGATGCATCGCTTGAACTGAAACACTGACTGTCATCATTCTTGTTACTGGCTGCATCAATATTAATGTTCCTGACTTCAGACTTCAGTTACAAACACGTGCAAAGTGATTCTTCTTATGACATTTCTTACATTCCTTGCCATAAGCTGTACATGATGTATGTGTCGATGGATACCCACAGTAACGACAAGTAGTTGGATCCTGACCAACATGTTTACCGGTACTACTTCCTCGACCACGACCTCAAGCCAGTGCTTTATATTACAAGACGAAGTTAGCATGTCATAACTTCACAATTATGGACCTGGGAAGCAAAGATAACACGTGCTATTTTTGGAATGAATCAGACGGTGACCTGTCAGCAAGTTCGTTTGCTACATGCATAACACATTACCTAGAGCACTTGTTGGCAACCGAACCAGGAGTTAAAGAAATTGTTCTGTGTAGTGACAGCTGCAATTATCAGAATCGAAATGCGGTGTTGGCAAACGCCCTTTTGAAGACAGCCGTCGACAAACAGATTACCATTGTCCAAAAGTTCCTAGAGCGTGGACATACCAATATAGAGGTAGATGCAATGCACAGTCTCATAGAAAGGAATCTGAAGAAAAAGCCCAACTACCTGCCTCAGAATTATGTAGACATAATTTCGTCAGCAAGGCCGAAACAGAAATTCATGGTACACTACGTACCATACACATTCTTCAAAGACATGACAAATCTGTCATACTACAGCTCAATAAGGCCAGGAAATAAAGTTGGGGACCCAACTGTGACGGAAATTCGTGTACTCAGGTATAGTACAAATGGGACCATCTATTACAAACTTGGATTCCAAGAGGACTACCAGGACCTTCCATGGAGGGCAAAGCAACAGACCGGAGTTGGAGCAATTACAAGCCTTCATCAGAACAAACTTCCAATCAAACAGTCTAAATATAAGCACCTGCAGGAACTGAAACGAGTTATACCATACATTCTTGCCTTTTCATTAAGTACATAAGAGTGAAAACTCTGCTATCTGTGCTATAATGTAGATAGCTGTTATTTTGAACTACTTACGGTAGGAATTGAGAGCTGCCTTAAGTCATCATGTTCATTAGTGGAGGTTACAGGAATGTCTTGTGAGTTTCCTTCCATTACAAAACAATTAAAAACATTGAAACTTTACTGCTCATTATGAGGGTTAGGGTTAGGTTTTTTCGGCATTGTTTTTGTATAACCCTATTGTGCGTTTTACGCATTGTTTTTGTTCATATTTGCAGATTTCTCTTTGCTTTCAACTTATAGCATCATTGGCAGTCAAACATGTTTTATGCGACCATATGACATACAACATAGTGGTTGCTCAGGACAGGTGGTAGTATAATACAGGTCAAATGTAATGCAGGAAGCTCCAACTGCTTTGTACTTGTATTAAACTACCACCTGCCTGAGAGGTATTATTGTCTATGGCCGATTGATACAGGTTTCACAGTAGATCTAGTTATAGTTCTATATTACAGGAAGTAAATAATTATAGTTAGTATTTCAACGTTATTTCTTTGAAATTATCTGCTATAAATGTTGTTCTTATAAGCCAGAGTGTTTTTTATCTATTGCTACCATACTTCAAACCTGTCCTAAGCGACACTATAAGAGAAGTTAATATCTTGGGATTACATTCAACCTAAATTTAGCGACCATCTTGCAATAGTAATCACCACATTCCTGGTGTGACGGTCGATGAATACAACTTTTACTGTAGGTGGAGTTGTCCCCGAGAACGTGATTTTTTCCTATGAAGAATATGGTTTACACTTGTTTGCTACAATGTCAATATTTTGATATAAATACCATCTATTCATACAGAATAATGGTATTTTGCATTATTGAGTACCACAATACAAAAAGTCGTATATGTATTAAATTTTTTAAACTGGTGTCAAACGATCGTATACGAGATTACTCATCTATTTTATTTTACAAACTTGGCCAACTCCATGCGTGTACTGGAGCACTAGGGGGCACATTTCTAACTGACTTGCATCCTTTACAGACCTTACATAACTGTTCAATGTCTGTGTCTAGTCCAGGCCACCGTACGTAAGTTCTGGACAGTAGCTTCATTTTCACTATCCCGATATGACCAGAATGGATTTCAGTTAGTTAGTCACTTTCCTACTGATAGTAAGTAATACAATAACTTAGGGATTAGTATGCCCTTTTAACACGTTAAACTTATTGCATTTGATTTCACACATCAATGCGAGTAGGTTTCTTTCTTGTTATATGTGGATAGCGACTCGCCAAATGTTGTGTTTGAGATTCTTCGGCTTCGGAATGCAAGTCAACAAAAGCCGCTTCCATCTTTGATCTACTTTTTATTAACATAAAATACATACGCAATTCCCGCTCTTTACAGTTATGAATGGGACTACTTTGTGTGGGTTTAAAGTTGGTCTCAAGTGATTTCTAAATTTCGTATAAAATGTGTTCAATTTCTTTGCGTCATCTACAGATATGTCTGTCCAAGTGTATCTAATGTCACGCCCTTCGTCTCCTAGCCAAAGTAATAAATACGACACATTCTCTTGCTCACTTTTATCCTTAAGTGGTCCACTGAAAACTAATTCTGAGTGTCGAACAATTTTTTCAAATTGTTATAGTAAATTAGTGTCATCCCAGTTCATTGTTGGCGGAATTATACCTCCCATATTTTATTATGTCACCGAAAACACAATTTGTTCAAAATAAATCCATATATATCCAAATATATATTTTTACTTCTGACACCATGTAATATTTGTAGTGTTTCAATTATATAAGAACTAAGTTATACAATGAATAAACAAACACAAGATGTGTATCTATAAAACTTTATTTCTACAAGCTACTCTATTTGATGATCTCATGCAGTTCCACTGTTGCTCTGGGCGGATGTCATACCCAGCATTCTGGGTAATCATAGACTTGCTCAAGTCAGGCCAATTTACTAATTGTTACACATACTATTGGCGTATCATGGCGAACATTACCAAGCAGTGAAACAAGTGGACAATGCGATTTTAAAGGGCAATGGCGCAACTATTGAGACTATCAGTATACCAAAAGGTAGAGACACAGCCGATGATAATGAACAGATAACTGAATATGACCAATCAACAAAAGTCTTCACACCGCAGTTAGTAAGACCTTTCCCTAAGGCTGGAGAAAGAAAACAGGGATACTTACAGATACGCCCGAAAAGTCAATATTTGAGCAAGAGCAGTAGAAGAAACTGAGAAAAATTCACAATAGATTGCAGTTATAAAGAAGATCAAGAAAAGTGAATCAAGTCATTCCTGTCTCAAGAAAAAGAAATAAAAGCATGCAGGAAACTACCTACCTATGATTCCGATACTCCGGATGAATACTATTGTTTACTTTTCATGGAACCATATTCAAATAGTCGATCCAGGAGAAAGTGGTTCCAGTGCTTTGTCTGTAAATAATGGCCACACGTAGACTGTGTTCAATCAGGTCACATGTGTGTATGTTTAAACTGTGACAGCGACGATTCTGATTACGCTTATTAAGCTTTGTTTTGAAGCTATCTGTTAACATTTGTTTGAATCCACTATGCTTAGGTTCTCCGAAATTTCAGATTTCAGCACCTATTATAATATGACGATATAAGATTCCAGTCTTTGCCTAGTATGCCTACTATGTACTTGTAATGCGGTATGGTTAAAGTGTTTATTGTTATTAGTTGAGAAAAAGTATGCCCTTTGTATTTAATGGGGCTTTGCTAATCTGCTCAATGTATGTTTTATCTATTTTCGTGTGTACTTGTATCATTTTGCACCTGTGCGCAAAGACGATTTGTTGCATACTGTTGTATAAGATGTTCTATTTGTTGTTTATTCTAGTTCTTTTATTTCATTCGGCATGATTTGTATGCTTTATTTGAACCATTAAATGTGTTACTAAGCATTGCAGAAACTGTGTTCCAATTTACCCCTTTCAATGTTCCCACTTGCCCCAACACCGGAGCACATTGGAACGTTTTATCTCGCCACTTTATATCCGTATATTTTATTAACTAGTGATCTACTCTTTATGTCACTAAGATAATTTAATAACCGACATGATACATTATCTAAATATATATAATTCTTTGAATTATTATTAGAGAAACAGTCTGTGTGGACAAACATGTATTATTTCTTCTTCGTGTATATATACAGCACTCCTTCACTTATGAAGATTTGCCCCGGTCTTCCTACTTGCATACAGTTTGGTGTTTACGTAGATTATTTCCAGGTAGTAAAAATACCCACATTTTCTTGGGGTGAATTCCCCCAACTCCCCTTTCCTCCTAATCCCATCCTCCTCGCTACCAGTTTGAACGACCTTGCCATCGGAAGTGCGTACACTCAAAATGCCCATAGTTCTAAACGCCATTGTCAACTCTTTCTTAATTAAGCATAGCTGAGCCAATAGAAATAATACTAGTTTGGATTGAACACAGATCTGATATCATAATATCAAATTAAGTAGGGCCAAAAACTGCGAATCTAGCAGGGATCTCAGGTACGATCTTACAGATATATATATATTCTTTATTACGTCCCTTGCATAAAACACCGTCATTTGCTTCAAATTATCGTTTCACACTCAGCTGCTAATTAGATTGCCTAAAGTAAGCACTGTAAATGATACATTTATATATCTATCTTCCTTTAATGTCGAACCCCTCGCGGGGATGTAGACATAGAGATTTGAAAGAGTAAATTATTTTACTCGCAGTTTCTTTACTTCGGCAAATAATTTAATGCAATGGCATACCAGAACGTTTCGTACCGTGGACGATTCGTAACCACAATGTCTGAGACGATTCGTACCGGCTGAGACGATTCGTACCCAATGTCAGATCAATCGTACCCATGTCTGGAAAGTTCGAATCCTAGGATTAAGGGTTAATCAGTTAATGTGAGACATAAAAATAAGTCTGTACCCGTAGTCCTATAAATAAGACCTCTACATAAAAAATGTGTCTCTGTTATTTCGAGGTCTAATCGTTAAGCTCATTTTCGCATAGCACTTTCCACCCTGATACGATGGCGGGATTTCTGACCAATATTTTGAAGCTTTTCGGACATGAACGTTTATAAATGTGTGCATTGGTGTTAAAGCAGCATTATCGTTAACATCTCTGATTTGTTTACATCCGGAACGAGAATGACGTCATTGCTCTCAAAACAGGTTCTTTGTGTGATTCACATATTTCTTATCAAAGAGCAAACTACGTGTAAAGCAGATAAATATTCACATTTTATTTGAAAGTATGCACATGTTGATGTTTTCATTAATCCCATTTATGTGTAGCCTAAAAATCCCTTAAACAGAGGTAAATATAACAAATATGTGTTTGTTTTTGTAAAATGTGAAATTTCATCGTCTGCTCAGGAAGGTCACATTATAGTTATGTGACAATATCATAATGCGCATTTTACAGGTCAATTCGAATATAGTGTTCCTCTTACAGCTTTTTAACATTTTTTATTCAAAAATACTATTGTCCAAGATATTTACTATTATGCTAATTCAGTTTCATCCATTTTTTTCACATCCAACTTGGCGTATCCATTACCAAGTGCACTAACAAATGCATATCAAACTGTTAGAGACATGGATTTACCAGTAAAATCGTCAGCAGGACAGTATGGTGTGCCACTCTCCACATTAAGTGACATTTCTCTCCATATGATGTCACAACTTACCTCATATTGAAGAGGAATCATAATTTGTTAGATGTTAAATTCCTCCGTTTCGAGTAACAATTATTACTATGCCCAATGTTAATTAGCTTTTTGGAACTTAACTGTAATCAACATTTCTGTTACATGAATTTTCAAGGTCGACCTATTTACTTTTTTCGATGCCATGTTGAAATCACAAGCGAGTGAAAGTGTATTTTATTTTGAACATTTGTTATGCAATCTCAGTTTAGACAATTGCATTAAATGCGAAAATGATCACTTTGCTTAATAATATTATTTCACCTGCTGTAAAACAGACTGACAAGAAGCCATTCACCGAAAAGCCTTAGATGGCCGATTACCGGTACGCCAATGGTACATTGTATGACATAAAATATATTTGAAAAATTAAAATTTTACGTATGGGTAGCAATGCTGCAACACATTCTTATATTATAATTTGTATAATTATGTTCAATTAGTAAACAGTGTTTTTTTTGCAATAAAACAAACTCGAAACCGAAAGTAGGATTTTCCGAGTCGGTCAGGTCACGCGCATTTGTTTACAATCGGAACCGGATGTACATTCGGGATGAATCGTCCGCCTTCGGCAATGATGAAAAAACATGGGACCTTGCCGTCAATATTCCAGCAAGATTGAAGTATGAACGATTACAGTAAGTTGAAACGGCCTCAATTATTATTACAATGTATCTCAAATGATGTAAATGTGATTGGGTTTTAATTGGAAACCGTGCAAAATGTTTCATATGCCGAATAAGTATTAAATTAATGTGAAACAACTTCAGAAGTTGTCATTGGGGCGCACATTTGGCAAAAATGTACGTCAAAAAGAGATTTCGTAGAATTTTTCAATTTGTTTTTTCTACGTTAGTGGAAACACATTTTATTGATAATGATATTCACTGTTAAAACTCTCCCGTCGAAGATTTTTTTTTGTTGCTGACAGAACCCGTGTCCTAGTATGGAAATGTGACCTGCTATGGCCAATGTCTGTGTAAATTGTTTGCAAAATATACATGCATGCAGCCTAAAGTTGTGTTTTAAGAACAATACAAAGACTCGGGATAGGCGTTATATTTGGACAGATTTGTTCAAAATTGTTTCAGATAGGGCCATTTTACTGATCGATGCAAAATCTGACATCCCACAGAGTAGAATCCCTGTACTTAAATATATATACTAGTACCCCCAAACGTGCCGAATCCCTGTGCTTGGGAGTATGTGAGATGGTACGGTGGTAACCAGATCAGACAGGTGGGTTTTCTCTGGGAATGATCACAAATACACGAATGATCACAAATACTCTGTCATCTGCTCCAACAAGAGTGATTAATATAAGATGTTACAGCTTGTTTCCCAGTCATTGTTAAATAAATAAAGTTTAAACGTAACCTCACACAGTTGTCACAGGTAAGCGATTCCATTGGACATCATGGATATACCTCATCCCCCCTCCCTTATGTCATAATGTTAATTGACGAAACTTCAACATTTTAAAAATCATCTTTAAGATCAGAAACCATAATTCTCAGATAATGTGGCTAGTGGATAAGTATACTAGCTGTGTTGCAACTATAAGCATTCATTTGGCGACCTGTTATGTTAAACTAGCATTAAATTGAATAAAAATAGTGTAAGGTATTGTTTATTTTAATGTCACCCCTATTGAAAGGGCCAGCCATTTCTTGCGAGGTTCGAACTTTCGACCTCCCACTTCATATGTGGACGCCTTAACCACTAGGCCATGGAGAATATGCAAACGTTCCAGATACTGTGTTTGTATAATCCTTTGAGCTCTTGTTTAAATTAACTTGCATCCTAGAAATTACTAACCTCAAATGTCACTAATACATTTAGTCTTTGATGATAATTTACTATTGTTTCAGATTGAACGGTTGATCCTAGACGGACATGTTCTGACAGTGTCTTCGGTACTACATGGAAATGTTGGGACGCAATGGAATATACATGGAAATGTTGGGACGCAATGGAATATACATGGAAATGTTGGGACGCAATGGAATATACATGGAAATGTTGGGACGCAATGGAATATACATGGAAATGTTGGGACGCAATGGAATATACATGGAAATGTTGGGACGCAATGGAATATACATGGAAATGTTGGGACGCAATGGAATATACATGGAAATGTTGGGACGCAAAGGAACAAACTAATAACCAAATAAAATTTCAATATTTGATATTATGGATCTTAATGAAATGAATTGCTGTATAATCATCTGGAATAAAAGTGCATTAAATGACAATTGTTGTCTTGCATTTCTTTGTTTCAAATAAAGTTTTAGTTTGAGGGGGAGATAAGTTACAGTCAATAATCCTCGAATCATGTTGAGTCATCACAGTTTATTCTGTCCGTTTTTCTTCACACTGCATAGTGTCTGGATATGATTGGCATTATCATATATATATCCATACTACTTCGGTACTTTCACAACATAACGTGTCCAGTTGTTGCTATATTCTACATAGCCTGTAAATAAAATACAATATCAATAATACCGTACTAGTACTAAACCAAACTAGAGCCAGTTTACCCTGACAAACCAGACAATGGTTAAAATTATCGTCAAACTACTGATCTGGTTTTGTAAGAAGCAACTGTAAATGAGTTATGACACAATTCAGTATTGTAAGCTGGCCTAGTTTTACACAATGATCCCATTTTAACTCGGAAGATTATATGAAGCTATTGACAGAATGCTACATCCACTATCTGTCTGCAACACTCACTATATCTCCGTGGATGAGTATCTAAGGTAGTCAGTCACCTGCTTCTAAACTCTATAGGTTCAGTTCCACCAGGTGCATGAAGTACTGCTCAGAGGGCACCTGGATACATAAGCAGTTATGCTGTCGGTAATATACACCATAAAATCTAGATATGCCTGTAAACAGAGTTTTACAAAATGTCACAAATACATCTATAAAACTAGGGAATAGCACTTGGATTGCTGGTATTTGACAAAAGATTAGCATGACCCCGATTCGACATTGAAAGGTCTTGTTTACATGGTATTGTTTATTTGACAGTTCATACGAGGTTTCCTACTATAGAAATCAATTGGAGTGGACTCGTCGCTGATCACACAGACATTTGACCAAATTCACACACAATCAACCGGACCCACTTTCTTTTACACCAGCAAACATCCACAAAGTCTATCAACATATTTTTGAGATACCCTGTCCCCAGACAGACGTAGCTATAAACATTAGCTCCCATTCCTATCGCATGGTTAATTATTGATTGATGGAAAAAAACAAATTACATTCTCCAAGTTATATGAACATTTCTTTAGGTGGTGGCATATTCACGACCCTTTGAGGAGGGTTATATATTGTCCAAAGTATCGATAGAATAAACTATTACATGGTCATTCAGGCATTATAAATTTATACCTATATATATAATAATAATAAATTAAATAAGGTGTGAGAATCTGGTCTATTAAAATAAAATAATTAATAGGCGACACAGCTGCTATAGTGTAGATTCAATGTATTAATGAAGTTATCTTATGAATGATCTCTCTGTTATTCAACATTGTGGTGTTTCCGTCCTCGTTCATGTTGTGGACATGCGACAGTACCCTGATGCCTGACATGTCTCCAATAATATACAGTTCTGATCCAATTCTGTAACAAGAATGACACATACCCATAACAATTCTTAATTTTAGCTGGGTGAATATCTTATCTAGTTTATTCAAATTGCTTGATTGCAAAACAAGTTATTTCATCATTAGTTTAATTGATCTAGCTAATTGGTCCTAGCAGATCATCTGTTACGGTACAAATATGTAATTTGCAGCTGTCCATAAATAAAGACCCCCTGTTCAAGCAGGTTGTCAACCCTAACCCTGCCCCACCCTCGCCATTTTAGAAAGGTGTATGGTAAGTGGAGTAACATGTAGATGTGTTGCCAGAAAAAACCCACCCAAAATGCAAACTGGTTTTGGTGCCCCCCCCCCGACAAAAGAATGTCCAGGGGGGGGAGCTATTTTTCCGAATAGCCTGCATGAGAATCAGTAATGGAAATGTATGCAATGATTCGTAATAAATATGTATCATATGTATCAATCTTTGTTATGGCACAGTCTTTAATATTGCTAAACACCATTTCCCACTTGTCTCCTGCTTGTATATATTAAATTTAGAATTAATAGCAGTATTAACTGTAAAAACAAATACATTCGTTGTAATTTTGAATATCAAATGTATACTAAGCACAACCAATTTGGTATTTACGAAAATATATAGGCGATAGTCTTCCTTCTCAAATATGTCTTGGTTTTATACCCCGTGGGGGGGGGCCCAATAAATTATAACGATTGTTTGTAAACAAGTATGTCCACTGACATATACCATAGTATGTTGATTTTAAGCCCTACAATGATTAAACAACTACTGGTAGTTATAAGATACATCGTTAGTGCTCAAAACTAAAATAAAATAATTCTTACAAAATAAAACGTAGCAACAAACCTTGCGTTTTAGTAGATAATACGCGACGGAATTGGTCAATTTCAATGTCTTTCTAAATCCTCCCCATTTGCCCCACGTTGTCTGTTTTAATTGAAGGCAGGAATTGTAGCCCGCTGTGCAGGCAGTAATTGTAGTGTTAGTAGCCTGTCGTGCAGGCAGTAATTGTAGCGTTAGTAGCCCACCTTGCAGGCAGGAATTGTAGCTTTAGTAGCCCGCCGTGCAGGCAGGAATTGTAGTGTTAATAGCCCGCCGTGCAGGCAGGAATTGTAGTGTTAATAGCCCGTCGTGCAGGCAGGAATTGTAGCGTTAGTAGCCCGCCGTGCAGGCAGGAATTGTAGTGTTAATAGCCCACCTTGCAGGCAGGAATTGTAGCGTTAGTAGCCCGCCGTGCAGGCAGGAATTGTAGCGTTAGTAGCCCGCCGTGCAGGCAGGAATTGTAGCTTTAGTAGCCCACCTTGCAGGCAGGAATTGTAGCGTTAGTAGCCCGCCGTGCAGGCAGGAATTGTAGCGTTAGTAGCCCGCCGTGCAGGCAGGAATTGTAGCTTTAGTAGCCTGTCGTACAAGCAGGAATTATAGTGGTAGTAATCCGTCGTGCATGCAGGAATTGTAGCGTTAGTAGCCCCCCGTGCACGCAGGAATTGTAGCTTTAGTAGCCGCCATGCAGGCAGGAATTGTAGTGTTAGTAGCCTACCGTGCAGGCAGGAATTGTAGTGTTAATAGCTCGTCGTACATGCAGGAATTGTAGCGTTAGTAGCCCACCATGCAGGCAGGAATTGTAGCATTAGTAGCCCACCGTGCAGGCAGGAATTGTAGTGTTAATAGACGTCGTGCAGGCAGTAATTTTATCATTATTAGCCTGTCGTACATGCAGGAATTGTAGCGTTAGTAGCTCGTCGTACATGCAGGAATTGTAGCGTTAGTAGACGTCGTGCAGGCAGGAATTGTAGTGTTAATAGACGTCGTGCAGGCAGTAATTTTATCATTAGTAGCCTGTCGTGCATGCAGGAATTGTAGCGTTAGTAGCCAGTCCTGCAGGCAGGAATTGTAGCGTTAGTAGCCAGTCCTGCAGGCAGGAATTGTAGCGTTAGTAGCCAGTCCTGCAGGCAGGAATTGTAGCGTTAGTAGCCAGTCCTGCAGGCAGGAATTGTAGCGTTAGTAGCCAGTCCTGCAGGCAGGAATTGTAGCGTTAGTAGCCTACCGTGCAGACAGGAATTGTAGCGTTAGTAGCCAGCTGTGCAGGCAGGAATTGTAGCGTTAGTAGCCCGCCGAGCAGGCAGGAATTGTAGCGTTAGTAGCCCGCTGTGCAGGCAGGAATTGTAGCGTTAGTAGCCCGCCGAGCAGGCAGGAATTGGAGCGTTAGCAGCCCAGCGTGCTAGCAGGAATTGTAGCGTTAGCAGCCCAGCGTGCTAGCAGGAATTGTAGCGTTAGCAGCCCAGCGTGCTAGCAGGAATTGTAGCGTTAGCAGCCCGCCGTGCAGGCAGGAATTGTAGCGTTAGCAGCCCGCCGTGCAGGCAGGAATTGTAGCATTAGCAGCCCAGCGTGCTAGCAGTAATTGTAGCGTTAGCAGCCCAGTGTGCTAGCAGGAATTGTAGCGTTAGTAGCCCGCCGTGCAGGCAGGAATTGTAGTGTTAGTAGCCCGTCGTGCAGGCAGGAATTGTAGCCCATTGTGCAGTCAGGAATTGTAGCCTTAGTAGCCCCCCGTGCAGGCAGGAATTGTAGCGTTAGTAGCCCGCCGTGCAGGCAGGAATTGTAGTGTTAGTAGCCCGTCGTGCAGGCAGGAATTGTAGCCCATTGTGCAGTCAGGAATTGTAGCTTTAGTAGCCCCCCGTGCAGGCAGGAATTGTAGCGTTAGTAGCCCGTCGTGCAGGCAGGAATTGTAGCGTTAGTAGCCCACCGTGCAGGCAGGAATTGTAGCGTTAGTAGCCCGCCGTGCAGGCAGGAATTGTAGCGTTAGTAGCCCGTCGTGCAGGCAGGAATTGTAGCGTTAGTAGCCCACCGTGCAGGCAGGAATTGTAGCGTTAGTAGCCCGCCGTGCAGGCAGGAATTGTAGCGTTAGTATCCCGCCGAGCAGGCAGGAATTGTAGTCAATAAATATAAAAAAAATCATGATGATTGCATAAATAAAACAGCAAACTTGTCACTGGGTATCCGGCAATATAACTTAATGTTGTGAACTTGTAGCTTACCGAGTCGTAGTTCAATCTGAATCTATTTTAGTCATATTTTATTAATTGCATCATTTACGGGATACAGACCCATCTAGGGTTAGGGTTTGGGTTAGTTTTAGGGTTTTGATTATGATTTTGGTTTTTGGTTTTTATAGGCGGATGATTATGACTGCCTGTGTCAAACCACATGAGGGGATTATTACAGAGGAGGGATGGTTGATATCATACACCCAATAATTTTACATAATATTATGTATGTAGGATAGAATCCCTACCATGTTTGTTTTACACATGCAGACATATTTCCCCATTCAGATTCAAGGTAGGACAACCCACACCCCCAGCTATGAATTAGTAGATAGGCAATAATCCTTGTGGAAATGCAGCCTGGAACATAAATAACCACCTGTGCAATCTCAGCATGTCCTGAGTGACTAATGTATTGTATCCCTATATAAAACTACATGTGCAATCTCCAAGTTTCAACTACCAATTAGTGGCTAATGCAAACAGTACTCTTTTACCATTTATGCCTAATATTGCCTGTATGTATATATACATTTTCAGGCACAAGAATGGAAACTGGAGCTAGAAAAGATGATCATCAACCAGCAGCTGCCGATCTACCAAACAGGACCACATCAGAGGATGTCAGTGTGTCACATGCAGAAGCCATGGCAACAGTGAAGAAAGAATTAGCGGAAATCATCCAGGTATGAGTGTGTGACATAATCCCCCCCGCGTGATTTTGTACACAATCGGACATAAGACTCCATGCATTTACAGTATGATCTAGACAAGCTAGCAGAATGGGAGCAGAAATGGAAGATGAGCTTCAACATCAGTAAATGCCATATCATGCATGTCATAAGATCAAAACGAAAGATCACAGTAGTATATATACCCTGCACAAACAAACTATATCTACCGTATCCCAAGCAACTTATCTTGGTATAGAAATTTCATCTAATCTCTCATGGAATCCACACATTAAATAACCAGTAAATCCAATCAGAGCTTAGGCTTCATAAAAAGGAATTTTCATTCAGCACGCAAAACAACTAAACAGGCTGCTTTGTTGTCAGACCTACATTAGAATATTGCTCATCAGTATGGGTTCCACACACACAGAAAGACAATGACAAAGTTAAAAATATTCAAAAACAGACTGAACGCTTTGTCACCAACATATACAGCAAGTCCCTGTGCCAGTCACAAATATAATGAATGATCTGAAATGGAACTCCTTAGAAAGTAGACGAAAAACAAACCGGCTTACTCTGTTCTATAAAATGGTAAATAATCATGTGGCTGTCAATCCATCACAATATCTCACACCTTACAGCAGACAGTCACGACATTACCACCATTTGGCATATCACATTCCATTCAAAACAGTTGACTATTTCAAGTGCTCATACTTTCCAAGAACAGTGCCATCTCATGTAGTCAGCGCTGTCTCTATCGCAGGATTTAAATGCTGGCTGCATCGATGATGAAGCCATAACAGAACACACTTTCTTTTATCTTGTTCTTAATAACTACTAACCTCTCTTTGCACACTTCTAGTATATGTACATATAGGGCTTTTAAGGTGTTAGGTTTTTGCACCTTTTTTTATCACACTACCAGTGTCCTCTTTGATGGAATTATAGTAGCTGAGGAGGCCTGGTAGCTCACTTTTCTAACCCACGCATGGCCATAAAAGCTCAATTATTGACTGTTAGCCATTAACAGAGAAGAAGAAGATAATCCCCCCCACTCCCGTTGTTGTACACAGACGGTCATAATCTCCTAAGTTGCCCTTAGCCGTAACACTAACCCTAGCCCAATCCTTGAAACTAAACTAAACCCAATAACTCAACCAAACCCTAAGACTAACCCTAAATCAGTAAAAAATACCAGTAATCCATTTAGCAGCACCTGGAAATCATCCAGGTATGCACTGGAATTACTAATCCGTCGCCTTGTATTTTACAGTATTTGGAGCAAACTAATAACCTTAAAATATCAATATTCATATCATCTTATTTGATACATTTTATTATAGATCTTTATGCAATGAATTGCTGTATAATCATCTGGAATAAAATACATTAAATGAAATTATTTATGGTGTATTAGTTGGCTCCAAATATTATAAACACCAGGTGACCGATTAGAAATTTTGCTGAGTGTTGTCCATTAGTAAACATTTTATTTAATTCCATTTTTTGTTTCTCTATCAACATTCATAAATACAAAATCAATATATGATAACATAAATTAATGTTTTATATAGTATTTCCATGCTAAATCGCAGATACATTAAATATCAATACAATGTATGATGGAGAGAAAATTTCATTACGTTTTTTGAAAGAGAGAGAGAGAGAAATATAGGAGAGGAGAAATTGTGTGGATGGTTAAGTATATACTATAACATTTAAAGGTTAGTTAATCAATGTGGTTCAGAAATGGTCTCCATTTTAGTGTGAAAATAGTATGCTTGTTTTTGAACAATGCAATTGTTCTTCTATTTTTATTTTATACTTAAAATATGCAACAAAATGGACACCAGTTGGTATAGTCTTCTCACATTTACATTTGAATATGAAGTATTTAGCAAGCAGTATAATGTAATTAATGTTCATTTCATATATTTTGTTATTGTGGCTGAAATTACAAAGCGAAATGCATTCATAATTTAATTGACCTAAATCATCTGTTCTTAAAAAAAATTCTCAAAAAGTCTGTAATTTTTATCCAGAAATCCTGTATAAGATGACATTCCCGAAACATATGAACGTTAGAATCATTTTGTATTGTGCAAAAATCACACAATTGCGACACAACTATATTACATTTAAATAGGAAACTGTTGTTCGGAATAATATGCATTAGGTATTTATATTGAAATTCTCTCAGTTTAGTTTCAACAGTTACTTTATGTGAATATTTTCTTCCAGTTAATATCGACTAAAGATAAGTTATTTACCCATTTTGTGGCTTGCTTAATAATCTCCTTTTTGTTAATATTGCATAAATAAGTTTACATACTTTGTATGTTCATTAATTTTTGTTATTAAATTGTTAGGAGATGTATATGTTATTGGTTCTGATCTTAACTGTAACTTCCATGCTTGAGGTACACAAGAGTATAGTATTTCAAATATTCTCCTGGGGTGATATTATAGAGCTGCATTATTTGTGGAAATGAATAAAATTGTTTTTGTCTGTAATTGTATATATGTTCTATATATTGTCTGTAATTGTATATATGTTCTATATATTGCCTGTAATTGTATATATGTTCTATATAGTGTCTGTAATTGTATATATGTTCTATATATTGTCTGTAATTGTATATATGTTCTATATATTGTCTGTAATTGTATATATGTTCTATATATTGTCTGTAATTGTATATATGTTCTATATATTGTCTGTAATTGTATATATGTTCTATATATTGTCTGTAATTTTATATATGTTCTATATATTGTCTGTAATTGTATATATGTTCTATATATTGTCTGTAATTGTATATATGTTCTATATATTGTCTGTAATTGTATATATGTTCTATATATTGTCTGTAATTGTATATATGTTCTATATATTGTCTGTAATTGTATATATGTTCTATATATTGTCTGTAATTGTATATATGTTCTATATATTGAATCCCCTTATTAAACCAGTCTTTATAAAAATATGTGGAATTATCATATTTCTTTATGTACGAATTGTTCCAAAGTAGTTGTTTGGATATGTTTTCTACCGTTTCCACGTAATTTGCACTTGACCATGCCGTTAATATTTCTTTTAAAACTGAGATTTTATTTCAAAACGTGAAATTTGGATTATTTAAGACTGTTAAGGGATATATAGGTTTTGGGAAAGTAAATATTTATAATACTGTTATTTTTCCTATTAAAGACAGGTTCCATTTGTTCAAACAATGTTCGAACGATAGCATTTTATTTGTTACGTTAAGATGTTGCATAGTATTGACATTATTACTGAATGTTATTCCTAAAGTAGTTGCTTGCTCTGACGTCCAATTAAATTTCTTCTTTTTTACAGCATATTCTTTCACTATGTCTCATCAAACCTACGCTGAGAATGGTGCATTTGGATTTGTTCAATACCTGATAAAATTCCAAAGTCGTCAAGTGTAGGCTATTGATTAATGTAGTAACGGATTTTTCTGAACCATCTAAGAGGAAACTAGCATCGTCAGCATAAAGTGTTTGTTTTATGTCTATTTTGTTTTATTCCAGATATATCCGTGTTATTGTTGACTTCAATAGATAACAATTCTATACATATAATGAAAATATAAGGTGAAAGTGGGCATCCTTGGCATACACCCTTTTTTATTTGAAAATAGTCTGACATATGTCCATTATTGGTTATACAAGATTTGGCATCTTTGTAAAATAATTTTATCCAATCAGTCACATTTGTATTGAAACCGAAATGTTCAAACGGTGGTCGATACTGTTGAATGCTTATTAAAATCTGAAAAGAATATCAAGCCTGTGTCGTTGTTTTCATTTACATAATTAATAACCTCTTCAATTGTTCTAACATTTTTACCAATGTATCGCCCTTTTATGAAACCGGTTTGGTCAGTACTTATAATAGTATCTAAAAATGGTTTAATTCTATTTGCAATTGCCTTTGTGCTATTTTGTAATCTACATTAAGGAGTGATATAGGTCTCCAGTTACTGATTGATAGGAGGTCTTTGTCCTTCTTTGGTAACATTGTAATAATACTTTGTTTTTGTAATTCAGACAACTCGTTTTTTTCTAAAGGATAATTTAATGGTCTGATTAAGAACACTTACTTCTGACCAGAACATTTTATAGACTTCTGTTGATAAGCCATCTGACCCTGCCATCTGTCCAGTAGTAAACTACCAGTAATCCATTTAACACCACCTGGTGTGTTTAAGCTATAATAGCTATTTTCACATCATTGTCGAATTCATGTGTGTGTGTTTTACGTTTATTTATTGTCATTATCGGTTGCCCATATGGACGAGTGCAATGATACAGACAAAGACCCATTCCAGAGTCTCGTCTGGTTCTTTTACATGCTCAGTGTAAAATCCCGACACAAGACCTCGGTTTAAAGTCCCATTTAAAGATTGTTAATAGTATTAGGGTCATACGGGGGATCGAACCTGCGATCCATAGATTCGTGGTGCAACATGTTAATCACTGGACTACTGATCCGTTTATTGTATTCATGTGTGCATGCAGGTGTGGTTATATGGGATATTGCTTGTCCCATCAGTTTGACAGTATTTTGTCATGCAGGGACGGAGCATGGGGACAGAATTATTAGATTGCAGAGGTCGCACCAGGTATGTATGTTCCATTTATGTCAAACCCTTTGCGGGGATGTAGATGTATTTTCCTGGGCAGGCTTAGACGACCTTGGCGGTTAACCAGCAGTGAGCAATGTGTGTGAGGTGTCTTCTTCAATGTTGAATCCTTGTTGCACAAAATATATACTCTAAACCGGAATTCCCTTTAAGCCGGAAGATTTTCCTGGTCCCGATAATTTTCCTTCTTTATTCTTTGTAATAAAACCTCTATAAACCTGAACCACTCGTTTCCGAACACTGGACAATTTGCTCACATTTCTATTTCAAATTACCCCTGAAAACCGAATGCTCAGAGCTGAAAATCCTAATCTGATCGACCTTATTCTCACCTGAATGTTAACACCTACCGTGTTTTGATCAATCGGTCGGCATCTTGTTTACTCAAATGCGTTCCTTACATGATGTGCTGTATTATTACTGGTAGTTTCAGGGTCATTTGTCATTCCTCCACATGTAGTCCTACAGAAATATATTAACCCCCCCTCTCCAAAAAACCCTCTAGTCCGGATGCTGTTCAGTTTAGAGGGGTTTCAAGGGGGTACACAGACAATTGTAGGGTTAGGGTTGTAGATTTTGAGACATGCACACTTTAGTTTATAACTCTATCTTTTTTAACAATCTACTCAACATTTTGTTTTCTAAATGCATATATGGCCATGGCAACTCCAGTCATCAAACGTAATGCATACTCCCCAATAAATATAAATTTGTGTTTCGGTCGACAATAATATTGTATGTAGAAGATAGTGCATGGGGCTCCATGGCCGAGTGGTTAGGGCCACTGACTTCAAACCATATGCCTCTCACCGCTGGAGGTAGATCTACTGGGGGTGTCAAATGTCAAGAAGCCATCCAGCTGGCTTGTAGAAGGTTGGTACTTCAAACCGGGAGGGGCACACCACCAATAATAACTGGAGTCTCCATAACACCTAAGCTGTTGGCATAGATATTGTTAACTTTGTTTACCATGTTTAGTGAAAAGGCTGCATCTTCCCATTTAAAACAAGGTAGCAAGTATATTACAGTACTGATGATTAAATGTTGGTCATGCTTGCAATTTACCGTTATATATTCCAGAATGACCCACTACTGTGTGACTTACCTGCTGAAATCACCCTGGATGAGATCAATTCACAGATTGCCCTGGAATACGGACAAGCCATGGTTGTAAATGTAAGGAGAGCTGATGATCAAGCCATGGGTAGGTGATTTAGGGGATACAACATAATCCACATTGACATAATCCCCGCTGACATAATCATCAGAGACATAATACCCCCATACATAATTCCCCTGGACTGGACATAATCCTCCTGGACATAATCCCCACAAACATAATCCCCCACAGACATAATACCCCCTGGATGTAATACCCACAGACATAATACCTCCTGGACATAATCCCCACAAACATAATCCCCACAGACATAATACCTCCTGGACATAATCCTCCCAGACATAATCCCCCTGGACATAATCCCCACATACATAATACCCACATACATAATACCCCCTGGACATAATCCTCACAGAAATAATACCACCTGGATATAATCCCCACATACATAATACCCCGGATATAATCCCCACAGACATAATCCCCCTGGACATAATCCCCACAGACATAATCCCCCTGGAATAATCCCCACAGACATAATCCACCTGGACATAATCTCCACAGACATAATACCCCCGGACATAATCCCCCTGGACATAATCCCCACAGACATAATCCCCCTGGAATAATCCCCACAGACATAATCCCCCTGGACATAATCCCCACATACATAATCCCCACATACATAATCCCCACATACATAATACCCCCTGGACATAATCCTCACAGAAATAATACCACCTGGATATAATCCCCACAGACATAATCCTCACAGACATAATATCCTGGATGTAATCCCTACAGACATAATCCTCACAGACATAATATCCCGGATGTAATCCCTACAGACATAATCCCTACAGACATAATCCCTATTGACATAATCACCATTGACATAATCCCCTTGGACATAATCCCAGGACATAAACCTCCCGGACATAATACCCCTAGACATAATACCTCCCGGACATAATCGCCCTGGACATAATCCATCTAGACATAATCCCCACATATATAATACCCCTGGACATAATCCCCACATATATAATACCCCGGACATAATCCCCACATATATAATACCCCTGGACATAATCCCCACAGATATAATACCCTGGACATAATCCCCACAGATATAATACCCCCGGACATAATCCCCACAGATATAATACCCCGGACATAATCCCTACAGATATAATACCCCCGGACATAATCCCCACAGATATAATACCCCGGACATAATCCCCACAGATATAATACCCCGGACATAATCCCCACAGATATAATACCTCCGGACATAATCCCCACAGATATAATACCCCGGACATAATCCCCACAGATATAATACCCCGGACATAATCCCCACAGATATAATACCCTAGACATAATCCCCCATGGACATAATCCCCACAGACATAATACCCCAGACATAATCCCCCTGGACATAATCCCCACAGACATAATACCCCAGACATAATCCCCTGGACATAATCCCCACAGATATAATACCCCAGACATAATCCCCCTGGACATAATCCCCACAGATATAATACCCCTGGACATAATCCCCAGACATAATACCCCAGACATAATCCCCCTGGACATAATCCCCACAGACATAATACCCCTGGACATAATCCTCCCGGACAGAATACCCCTGGACATAATCCCCACAGACATAATACCCCCGGACATGATCCACAGACATAATCCCCATGAACATAATCCCCCATGACATAATCCTCCCGGACATAATACCCTGGACATAATACCCCCCCCAGACATAATCCCCCTGGACATAATCCTCCCTGACATAATCCCCTGGACATACTCCCCACATACATAATACCCCCTGGACATAATCCTCACAGATATAATATCCTGGATGTAATCCCTACAGACATAATACCCCTGGACATAATCCCCACAGATATAATACCCCTGGACATAATCCCCACAGATATAATACCCCGGACATAATCCCCACAGATATAATACCCCGGACATAATCCCCACAGATATAATACCCCGGACATAATCCCCACATATATAATACCCCTGGACATAATCCCCACAGATATAATACCGGACATAATCCCCACAGATATAATACCCCTGGACATAATCTCCACAGATATAATACCGGACATAATCCCCACAGATATAATACCCCGGACATAATCCCCCATGACATAATCCTCCCGGACATAATACCCCTGGACATAATACCCCCCAGACATAATCCCCCTGGACATAATCCTCCCTGACATAATCCCCCTGGACATACTCCCCACATACATAATACCCCCTGGACATAATCCTCACAGATATAATATCCTGGATGTAATCCCTACAGACATAATACCCCAGACATAGTCCCCACATACATAATCCCCCAGGACATAATCCTCCTGGACATAATCCCCCCTGGACATAATCCCCACATACATAATACCTCCTGGACATAATCCCCACAGACATAATACCCCGGACATAATCCCCACAGACATAATCCCCCTGGACATAATCCAATCCCCACAGACATAATACCCCAGACATAATCCCCACAGACATAATCCCACTGAGCATAATCCCCACAGATATAACACCCCTGTACATAATCCCCACATACATAATCCCCACAGACATAATCCCACTGAGCATAATCCCCACAGATATAACACCCCTGTACATAATCCCCACATACATAATCCCCACAGATATAATACCCCAGACATAATCCCCACAGACATTATCCCCATGGACATAATCCCCCTGGACATAATCCTTACATACATAATACCCCCGGACATAATCCCCCTGGACATAATCCTCCCGGACATAATCCCCCTGGACATAATACCACCTGGACATAATCCCCAGAGACATAATACTACCTGGACATAATCCCCACAGACATAATATCCTGGACATAATCCCCCAGGACATAATCCCCCTGGACATAATCCCCACAGATATAATACCCCTGGACATAATCCCCACAGATATAATACCCCAGACATAATCCCCCTGAACATAATCCCCACAGATATAATCCCCCTGGACATAATCCCCACAGATATAATACCCCAGACATAATCCCCCTGAACATAATCCCCATGGACATAATACCCCCTGGACATAATCCCGACATACATAATCCTCACATACATAATACCCCCAGACATAATCCCTCCGGACATAATCCCCCTGGACATAATCCCCACAGACATAATACCACCTGGACATAATCCCCCTGGACATAATCCCCACAGACATAACACCACCTGGACATAATCCCCCTGGACATAATCCTCAGACATAATACCCCTGGACATAATCCCCCTGGACATAATCCTCAGACATAATACCCCCTGGACATAATCCCCCAGGACATAATCCTCCCGGACATAATCCCCCTGGACATAATACCACCTGGACATAATCCCCAGAGACATAATACTACCTGGACATAATCCCCACAGACATAATATCCTGGACATAATCCCCCAGGACATAATCCCCCTGGACATAATCCCCACAGATATAATACCCCTGGACATAATCCCCACATATATAATACCCCAGACATAATCCCCCTGAACATAATCCCCACAGATATAATCCCCCTGGACATAATCCCCACAGATATAATACCCCAGACATAATCCCCCTGAACATAATCCCCATGGACATAATACCCCCTGAACATAATCCCCATGGACATAATACCCCCTGGACATAATCCCGACATACATAATCCTCACATACATAATACCCCCAGACATAATCCCTCTGGACATAATCCTCCCAGACATAATCCCCCTGGACATAATCCCCACAGACATAATACCAGACATCCTGGACATAATCCCCACAGACATAACACCACCTGGACATAATCCCCCTGGACATAATCCTCAGACATAATACCCCTGGACATAATCCCCCTGGACATAATCCTCAGACATAATACCCCCTGGACATAATCCTCAGACATAATACCCCCTGGACATAATCCTCAGACATAATACCACCTGGACATAATCCCCACAGACATAACACCACCTGGACATAATCCCCCTGGACATAATCCTCAGACATAATACCCCCTGGACATAATCCCCTGGACATAATCCTCAGACATAATACCCCCTGGACATAATCCTCAGACATAATACCCCCTGGACATAATCCTCAGACATAATACCCCCTGGACATAATCCTCAGACATAATACCCCCTGGATGTAATCCCTACAGACATAATACCCCAGACATAGTCCCCACATACATAATCCCCCAGGACATAATCCTCCTGGACATAATCCCCCCTGGACATAATCCCCACATACATAATACCTCCTGGACATAATCCCCACAGACATAATACCCCGGACATAATCCCCACAGACATAATCCCCCTGGACATAATCCAATCCCCACAGACATAATACCCCAGACATAATCCCCACAGACATAATCCCACTGAGCATAATCCCCACAGATATAACACCCCTGTACATAATCCCCACAGACATAATACCCCAGACATAATCCCCACATACATTATCCCCATGGACATAATACCCCCTGGACATAATCCTTACATACATAATACCCCCGGACATAATCCCCCTGGACATAATCCTCCCGGACATAATCCCCCTGGACATAATACCACCTGGACATAATCCCCACAGACATAATACTACCTGGACATAATCCCCACAGACATAATATCCTGGACATAATCCCCCAGGACATAATCCCCCTGGACATAATCCCCACAGATATAATACCCCTGGACATAATCCCCACAGATATAATACCCCAGACATAATCCCCCTGAACATAATCCCCACAGATATAATCCCCCTGGACATAATCCCCACAGATATAATACCCCAGACATAATCCCCCTGAACATAATCCCCATGGACATAATACCCCCTGGACATAATCCCGACATACATAATCCTCACATACATAATACCCCCAGACATAATCCCTCCGGACATAATCCCCCTGGACATAATCCCCACAGACATAATACCACCTGGACATAATCCCCCTGGACATAATCCCCACAGACATAACACCACCTGGACATAATCCCCCTGGACATAATCCTCAGACATAATACCCCTGGACATAATCCCCCTGGACATAATCCTCAGACATAATACCCCCCGGACATAATCCCCCAGGACATAATCCTCCCGGACATAATCCCCTGGACATAATCCCCACAGACATAATACCACCTGGACATAATCCCCCTGGACATAATCCCCACAGACATAACACCACCTGGACATAATCCCCCTGGACATAATCCTCAGACATAATACCCCTGGACATAATCCCCCTGGACATAATCCTCAGACATAATACCCCCCGGACATAATCCCCCAGGACATAATCCTCCCGGACATAATCCCCCTGGACATAATACCACCTGGACATAATCCCCAGAGACATAATACTACCTGGACATAATCCCCACAGACATAATATCCTGGACATAATCCCCCAGGACATAATCCCCCTGGACATAATCCCCACAGATATAATACCCCTGGACATAATCCCCACAGATATAATACCCCAGACATAATCCCCCTGAACATAATCCCCACAGATATAATTCCCCGGGACATAATCCCCACAGATATAATACCCCAGACATAATCCCCCTGAACATAATCCCCATGGACATAATACCCCCTGGACATAATCCTGACATACATAATCCTCACATACATAATACCCCCAGACATAATCCCTCTGGACATAATCCCCCTGGACATAATCCCCACAGACATAATACCACCTGGACATAATCCCCCTGGACATAATCCCCACAGACATAACACCACCTGGACATAATCCCCCTGGACATAATCCTCAGACATAATACCCCTGGACATAATCCCCCTGGACATAATCCTCAGACATAATACCCCCCGGACATAATCCCCCAGGACATAATCCTCCCGGACATAATCCCCCTGGACATAATACCACCTGGACATAATCCCCAGAGACATAATACTACCTGGACATAATCCCCACAGACATAATATCCTGGACATAATCCCCCAGGACATAATCCCCCTGGACATAATCCCCACATATATAATACCCCTGGACATAATCCCCACAGATATAATACCCCAGACATAATCCCCCTGAACATAATCCCCACAGATATAATTCCCCGGGACATAATCCCCACAGATATAATACCCCAGACATAATCCCCCTGAACATAATCCCCATGGACATAATACCCCCTGGACATAATCCCGACATACATAATCCTCACATACATAATACCCCCAGACATAATCCCTCTGGACATAATCCTCCCAGACATAATCCCCCTGGATATAATCCCCACAGACATAATACCACCTGGACATAATCCCCCTGGACATAATCCCCACAGACATAACACCACCTGGACATAATCCCCCTGGACATAATCCTCAGACATAATACCCCTGGACATAATCCCCCTGGACATAATCCTCAGACATAATACCCCCTGGACATAATCCTCAGACATAATACCCCCTGGACATAATCCTCAGACATAATACCCCCTGGACATAATCCTCAGACATAATACCCCTGGACATAATCCTCAGGAATAATACACCGGACATAATCCCCACAGACAACACCATGGACATAATCCCCCTGGACATAATCCTCAGACATAATACCCCTGGACATAATCCCCTGGACATAATCCTCAGACATAATACCCCCTGGACATAATCCTCAGACATAATACCCCCTGGACATAATCCTCAGACATAATACCCCCTGGACATAATCCTCAGACATAATACCCCCTGGACATAATCCTCAGACATAATACCCCCTGGACATAATCCCCACAGATATAATACCCCTGGACATAATCCCCACAGACATAATTACCCAGACATAATCCCTCCTGGACATAATCCTCACAGATATAATAACCCAGACATAATCCCACATACATAATACCCCGGTCATAATCCCCCCTGGACATAATCCCCACAGATATATACCCCAGACATAATCCTCCCTGGACATAATCCTCCCTGGACATAATCCCCACATATATAATACCCAGACATAATCCTCCCTGGACATAATCCCCAGGACATAATCCTCCTGGACATAAAATACCCCCGGACATAATCCCCATGGACAAAATCCTCACAGTCTACGGTTTAGGTTGGGTTAGTTTTAGGGTTAATGTTAAGGTCGGTGTTATGATCGGTTAGGTCCTAACTTGAATTTGATTGGGGGTGTTATGTCATTTCTGAGGATTATATCTGCCTGTGTCACAACACCCGGGTGGGATTACTAGTGGTACATTCATGATTTAGCAATACATGATATATGGGCTTGGTGCCAGACTTACACAAGAAATTTGTATTGTAATTTTAGTTTTAAGATGAAAGCTATCTGTAGTGAGATGTATTTGAGCCAGGTGTTAGGATTTACAATGATTGGTGTTCATTAATTGTTCTCACTGTGATAATTAATTATCTGTAAAACTTGAG
>CM026401.1:26072818-26125675 GCA_014843695.1 Archivesica marissinica
AATCCCCACAGACATAATCCCCCTGGACATAATCCAATCCCCACAGACATAATACCCCAGACATAATCCCCACAGACATAATCCCACTGAGCATAATCCCCACAGATATAACACCCCTGTACATAATCCCCACAGACATAATACCCCAGACATAATCCCCACATACATTATCCCCATGGACATAATACCCCCTGGACATAATCCTTACATACATAATACCCCCGGACATAATCCCCCTGGACATAATCCTCCCGGACATAATCCCCCTGGACATAATACCACCTGGACATAATCCCCACAGACATAATCCCCCTGGACATAATCCCACAGACATACCCCCACCGGAATAATCCCCTGGACATAATCCTCAGACATAATACCCCTGGACATAATACCCCGGACATAATCCTCAGAAATAATAACCCCTGGACATAATCCCCAAATAACATAATCCCCTGGACATTAATCCCCTGGACATAATCCCACAGGACATAATACCACTGGACATAATCACCTGACTAATCCCCACAGACATAACACCACCTGGACATAATCCCTATGGACATAATCCTTATTGACATAATAACCATTGACATAATCCCCCTGGACATAATCCTCAGACATAATACCCCCCGGACATAATCCCCCAGGACATAATCCTCCCGGACATAATCCCCCTGGACATAATACCACCTGGACATAATCCCCAGAGACATAATACTACCTGGACATAATCCCCACAGACATAATATCCTGGACATAATCCCCCAGGACATAATCCCCCTGGACATAATCCCCACAGATATAATACCCCTGGACATAATCCCCACAGATATAATACCCCAGACATAATCCCCCTGATTGACATAATCCCCACAGATATAATTCCCCGGGACATAATCCCCACAGATATAATACCCCAGACATAATCCCCCTGAACATAATCCCCATGGACATAATACCCCCTGGACATAATCCTGACATACATAATCCTCACATACATAATACCCCCAGACATAATCCCTCTGGACATAATCCCCCTGGACATAATCCCCACAGACATAATACCACCTGGACATAATCCCCCTGGACATAATCCCCACAGACATAACACCACCTGGACATAATCCCCCTGGACATAATCCTCAGACATAATACCCCTGGACATAATCCCCCTGGACATAATCCTCAGACATAATACCCCCCGGACATAATCCCCCAGGACATAATCCTCCCGGACATAATCCCCCTGGACATAATACCACCTGGACATAATCCCCAGAGACATAATACTACCTGGACATAATCCCCACAGACATAATATCCTGGACATAATCCCCCAGGACATAATCCCCCTGGACATAATCCCCACATATATAATACCCCTGGACATAATCCCCACAGATATAATACCCCAGACATAATCCCCCTGAACATAATCCCCACAGATATAATTCCCCGGGACATAATCCCCACAGATATAATACCCCAGACATAATCCCCCTGAACATAATCCCCATGGACATAATACCCCCTGGACATAATCCCGACATACATAATCCTCACATACATAATACCCCCAGACATAATCCCTCTGGACATAATCCTCCCAGACATAATCCCCCTGGATATAATCCCCACAGACATAATACCACCTGGACATAATCCCCCTGGACATAATCCCCACAGACATAACACCACCTGGACATAATCCCCCTGGACATAATCCTCAGACATAATACCCCTGGACATAATCCCCCTGGACATAATCCTCAGACATAATACCCCCTGGACATAATCCTCAGACATAATACCCCCTGGACATAATCCTCAGACATAATACCCCCTGGACATAATCTCAGACATAATACCCCCTGGACATAATCCTCAGACATAATACCACCTGGACATAATCCCCACAGACAACACCACCTGGACATAATCCCCTGGACATAATCCTCAGACATAATACCCCTGGACATAATCCCCTGGACATAATCTCAGACTAATACCCCTGGACATAATCCTCAGACATAATACCCCCTGGACATAATCCTCAGACATAATACCCCCTGGACATAATCCTCAGACATAATACCCCCTGGACATAATCCTCAGACATAATACCCCCTGGACATAATCCTCAGACATAATACCCCCTGGACATAATCCCCACAGATATAATACCCCTGGACATAATCCCCACAGACATAATTACCCAGACATAATCCCTCCTGGACATAATCCTCACAGATATAATAACCCAGACATAATCCCACATACATAATACCCCGGTCATAATCCCCCCTGGACATAATCCCCACAGATATATACCCCAGACATAATCCTCCCTGGACATAATCCTCCCTGGACATAATCCCCACATATATAATACCCAGACATAATCCTCCCTGGACATAATCCCCAGGACATAATCCTCCTGGACATAAAATACCCCCGGACATAATCCCCATGGACAAAATCCTCACAGTCTACGGTTTAGGTTGGGTTAGTTTTAGGGTTAATGTTAAGGTCGGTGTTATGATCGGTTAGGTCCTAACTTGAATTTGATTGGGGGTGTTATGTCATTTCTGAGGATTATATCTGCCTGTGTCACAACACCCGGGTGGGATTACTAGTGGTACATTCATGATTTAGCAATACATGATATATGGGCTTGGTGCCAGACTTACACAAGAAATTTGTATTGTAATTTTAGTTTTAAGATGAAAGCTATCTGTAGTGAGATGTATTTGAGCCAGGTGTTAGGATTTACAATGATTGGTGTTCATTAATTGTTCTCACTGTGATAATTAATTATCTGTAAAACTTGAGGACTAGAGATCTTGCTTTCCCAGGATATATCTGGTAAAATTTAATTTACCAAAATTGATATTTGTGAAGCTAATTTCAATATTGCATCAGAAATTGTACTGAATGAAAGACACATACTGTATCCTGCATTTTTTGGACTCAATATTAAAATTTTACTTCCCTTACCCGGATACCAAAAAAATGTATGTTAATTACCTGTCTATTCATACAAGTATGCATGAGGTTGCCCATATTTACACCAGCAACGCGGGTCTATTAACTATGGTTCATCACTAACATACATACAAGTCTAGAGTATGGCAAATATATGTATATACTGTATAAATAGGAGCATGTAAGAGGTACGCAGGAGAATTTTTATTTTTTTAAATGGCGCGAATAACTATGTAGCGAAATATTATGGCGCGAAAAACCTCAAGTAATGCAACCTCAAGTCGTGACGTCACTCCTATGCATGCGCAAGATGGTACTGCATTAAGTAGCAGTGTACAATGACAATAATTAGTATTTTTATCGTCCTTACTATACTACTCTTGTCTGATTGATTCCAATCGATATTGATATACATGTACATTTATAGTGAACATGTAGTCAATTGTGATTATTTGGATAAATGTTTCAGTGTTAATAAGAATATGTAACATTTCAGCTGTCGTTGTTACCCAGAATGCCACAGTGCTCAACTTGAAACATGCCATAAAGCGATATTTTCTTCTGAAACAGACACGAGAAGGAGGCAAAACACATGTTAGCTGGTAATTTATTGTAATTTCTTACAGAATGAACATTTAGATGTATCAGAGCTGGAGGTAGAGGGTAGTTATAGAACGGGGCTCATTCTAGAGGGTGACATGGGCGAAATAGTCGCCGTAGGGACCCTGACTTCGCCCCCCTGGGGACCCCACTTCTCCCTAAAATGTTTGTTTTTATTTTTGTTTAGTTTTTATTAAATTTTCAATAAAAATGTTGAAGCCATGTAGAATATATAGGACATGTTGCCAAGTTCTGACCTAGAATGAGCTCTGTAGAATTTGATTTGATAATATTTTATTGCTCTATATACATGTATATAACAATCACAATCGTTGTACAAATAGAAATTTAGCAAATGGGTTGGGCCACAAGTTCTAACAACATTAGTGATTGGCCCTCCCCATAAAATAAATTATGAACAACAGAATGTAAGTGGCCTAGTTTGTGCTGAAAACATGTTCACGGTTTCCCAAGAATTGCACCCCAGGACCAAGCCCAAACCTGACTGAAAACGAGTGAGTTTGAGTCATTACTGTGAGGTGTGAAGAGTTGTGTTGTTTTGGCTCTGCAAATAGCATGGATTTATAAATGATATTAGGCATGTGTTGATTTAAAAAATATACTAAACGATGTGTGAATAAATGTTCCATAAGCTGATGTGGTTATTTTGGAGAATATATCTGTGTTTGGGAAGTTATTAATGAAAAACTCTGAAACCATGGATCGTGAGCGGAATTTAAACATTATTTTTTTCTAGCCACTGGCAAGTTTGTATGGTCAGTGAAATATATTTGTTGTGATGTTGTAACTGTTAAATGTATTAGATAAGATTAAGGATTATAGTGATGTTCAACTGTTAAATGTATTAGATAGGATTAAGGATTATAGTGATGTTCAACTGTTAAATGTATTAGATAGGATTAAGGATTATAGTAATGTTCAACTGATCACACTGATCGTATATCATGGCCACAATGGTTGAACTTGAGCCTTAATGGGTTTACCGTAAACTAATTGTTTTCTGTTATCTTGGATGCATCAGGATGTTTGTGCATTCATTCATTGAGTACTACAACTGTGCTTGCAATGTTTCTAATGCACGTATAGTTCAGCTGCGAGTACTCAACTGACAATTAACAGGGTTATTTGTGCATTTATATTATACTGTTTGTACATACATATTAATAATGATTTGTAAATATGTTATGCTCTTCAGAAATGGAGGAAATAAAAGTATCTATCTATCTATCTATCTATCTATCTATCTATCTATCTATCTATCTATCTATCTATCTATCTATCTATCTATCTATCTATCTATCTATCTATCTATCTATCTATCTATCTATCTATCTATCTATCTATCTATCTATCTATCTATCTATCTATCTATCTATCTATCTATCTATCTATCTATCTATCTATCTATCTATCTATCTATCTATCTATCTATCTATCTATCTATCTATCTATCTATCTATCTATCTATCTATCTATCTATCTATCTATCTATCTATCTATCTATCTATCTATCTATCTATCTATCTATCTATCTATCTATCTATCTATCTATCTATCTATCTATCTATCTTTCTATCTATCTATCTATCTATCTATCTATCTATCTATCTATCTATCTATCTATCTATTATATCTATCTATCTATCTATCATCTATCTATCTATCTATCTATCTATCTATCTATCTATCTATCTATCTATCTATCTATCTATCTATCTATCTATCTATCTATCTATCTATCTATCTATCTATATCTATCTATCTATCTATCTATCTATCTATCTATCTATCTATCTACTCTATCTATCTATCTATCTATCTATCTATCCTCTATCTTCCTCTCCTCTCTCCTCTCCCTCTCTCCTCTCTCTCTCTCCTCTCTCCTCTCTTCCTCTTCTCTCTCTTCTCTCCTCTCTCCTCTCTTCTCTCTTCTCTCTTCTCTCTTCTCTCTCTCTCTCTCTCTCTCTCTCTATTACATATATTAGAAAGTTTGGATCCTACAAAAAGGGACTGTTTCCGATTAGACAGATAGTCATTTAGCCATTGAAGAAGTTCAATATTGATTCCATATTGTTTCAGTTTAAACAAGAGACCAAGGTGCCATACTCTGCCTTAGATATATCACAGAAAATTATACATGTTGAATGTTTGTTGTCGAAAGATTCACAGAGTTGATGATAAATGTAAAGAATATATCAAATTGTTGGAATACAAGTGATTATAAATATGTTTAAATATTATTTTTTCCATGACTTTACCGACATAACTAATTAAAGAAATTGGTCTATAATTTTTTGAAAAGTGGCATAACCTTTGTGAATTTCCATGAGTTTGGAAAGACTCCATCACGAATTGACCTATTAAATAAAATACATAGAGGACTATTTAATGATTCGCGTGTTTCTTTTAGCAATCGGTGACTTATTTCATCTAGTCAGCATAAGTGAAGAAAGAATGTCTTTTATTTCCTGAGCAGTAATTATAAAGTTAGGTAATATTGAATTTGTTTTGCAATCAATGGGTGGTAATTGTGCAGATGTCTCATAAATTCTTGAAACAGATAGGAAATATTCAATTAAAGGCCTGCAGGTTGACCTATATTTGACCTTAAACACACGAGCAATAGCGGTACAAATCTGACGGTCGATGCACTAAACACACAAGGAATAGCGGTACAAATCTGACGGTCGACGCACATCGTATTTGCCACATGCGAGGCCCTGCATGGTATACATCTAATACATGAGCACCACTTATATCTATTATGACCCACGTACATAAACTTATAAATTGCTGAAATTGAAGTTCTGTATTTATATAGTAGGATGCATTATGGGTATATCGCGGTACTAGCTATTAAAAACCAAACTACAGATATACTATTATGTACCTGAATTTAAAACTCATTTTGCATCATCTTATGACTTCTCCACTTCAACATTACACATACACAAAGAAGAAATATTATTGGGAATCACTTGTGTTTATCATGTTTTTGGCGCCATCGTGTCAGCAGTTACGTAGTCAGTAGTTCCGAGTATACCGCGGAAGATGGACGAGGCCCTGATTTGGATGTTTATACAAAGGTAGTCATAATACAATTATGTGAATATTTGATAGAGACCTTAATCTGTATAATATGTAAGTCTAGCAGTAAATTTGTCATTTTAACAATATCGTTTTAATCTCCCACCAGAAAACAACAAACAGCCTTAGGCCCATGATGGGCCTACTTTTTATGAATAATAAAATGCGGGAATCTGGCTATATCACCACATGTCAATAGATTTACATCACGGAAGAAAGTTCAATAGATATGAACATCAACTTGTTTTTAATAAAAAATACTAACTTTGGTGGGAAATCTGTTTTGAAAAATAATCATTCAGTAGAAAAAGCGCGTCTCGGACCTTAAAATTATGCCCATATTTGGTAATACGGGAATTACGTAGTAACCTAAACACTTGATCAAAACAGCTTCATTCATAAATACCAGGTTTAAAGACTGCCATTTTACAAAGTTGGAATTAACATAAATATATATTATGGACATTTGGAGCATTTTATCAGATAAAGGGGTGGGGTAATTTTGCATAGATTTGGATATTCAGGTAAGCATCTTGCATCAGTAATTTTCGAACCACTTACGTTGACAGTTTATGATTTCTTGTTTATCAACACATGTTTACCTTTCTGGGTCAACAATGATCCAATGGAAATAATGATAGGTGACGTTATTTTACCTCGTTCTGAAAAAGTGTGGATGCCTCGGTATGTTACGACCAGCGGTATGTTAAGAAACGACTATACTTACAACTGGTATAAACAATTCAACTCCACTTATGGCCCAAATAAGGCTGGTTGCGCGGGTTAGGCAGCCAGTTCCTGCATTGCTGTACCACACATTCAGGCATCAGTTCCCTCTTATGCCAAGTACAGTCTCCTCTTCTAGCCGCTACTTTTCTCTCTATATATCTGACATCTTTCCATGCGCCACAATTATATAGCATTGCCCAAAACCTCCTGTATAGAAGCTTTCTCTCATGTGAATTTAGATTATGCGGTGGACGATTATTAGCAGGCCACCAAAGTTGTTTGTTCTGTTCATTTATTATGCAAGGGGAACACAAGCACAGTGGACACTCAGCAACACCTTCAGCATGCTGAGGCATAGGGGGAGGTACGTAAGCAGCCTCTGCAACGGGCATGGCGGTGGCTGTTTCTTCTATTTCCATCTCTACGTCCCAGTTCTTATTTTGCAAGAAAGTCAGCAATTCTTTTCTCTGCTCATCAGTTACATACATTGTTATTTTACTCAATGGCATCTTGTAGAAATCGGCAGAATATGTGTAATACTCGTATGTTCAAGAGATTATAATTATAATATTATACATGTACTCATAGCATTCACTGTGATTATTATGTAGCATCAATATCGGTAAACACACACTGACACAGAGAAATATTTAAAATATAACAGAAAACTTGCGAATAATACTGTAGATATATAATTAAATGAAGTATGAAGGTTACCATATAACGAACACATATAGTTTATTCATATAAATACATATATATTATATACATGCATACAAATTATCAGTCTCAGTGATTACGCTACGGCTGATGAGGCACCTACATAACATGTAATCTATGTCCCTGGGCTGATCTGGATTATGTAGTTTGAATACTCATAACTATCAATTTTCTTTACAATCAATAATATACGTTTACTTAAATTGTCAGGGCCTCATTTTGACTAATTCTCAGCTCACAGAGTGATCGTGCATATTAACCGTTAGAAAATACCTACATACGCCAAATTATACTGAATGTACTGCTATATTGTTGATACAAGCCACTAATCACATGGAACAGGTAGTAAAGTATAATCTTTACAATTGGACGGGGTCAAACTGCAGGCCTTTAAACAGGTAGCCTTTTCAATATTGGTTGTATAATAACTTTCATTTCCGGTATTTTCAATAATTAATGTGGGAACCGATTACAACTATTGTTATTATGTTTAATTAGTATTTTATCCGATTTCCAATATAATGTAGGGTTATTATGCTTTGCTTGTTGTAGGGAGATTTAAAATTAGTTCCTTAGCATGTTTGTTTAGGTTATTCATTTTATTACGTACATGTTTATAAGAGTTCCAATCCACAATTGAATTAGATTTTAACGCCTTTTTCTTTAACCGCTCACGATGACGAGATGTTCTACGAATTACAGAGTCATACCAGGGTTTATCATTTGGGCGGATAGTAACAAAGGGTGTAGGAATACATTGTTTAGCTAAACTAAGGAATGCTTCATCTATTGAATGTTCATTTAAAAATAACCAGTCTGTTGCTTGAATCATGTTGTTTAATTCTTCAAAGTTACCACGTTTATAGTTCCATACACGACGTGTATAAGCTACAGGTGCTTCGTTTAAATATTTTGTAAAGACATACGTTCCATAATGATCACTAATTTCACTCGGAGTCATAAATATACCGGAATTAAAGACAGTTATGTTATTAGAGCCAGCAATTGGATCAATTAGTGTCCTGGAATGATCTGTGACCCTTGTTGGTTCGAGTATTACATTTCTTAGGTCGTTGATTAGTAGAAAATCTTTAAACTTATGATTATTTATATTTACCTGATTTAAATGTAGCGGGAGGGGATATCCATATTAAATGTAGCGGGAGGGGGATATTCATATTAAATGTAGCGGGAGGGGGATATTCATATTAAATGTAGCGGGAGGGGGATATTCATATTAAATGTAGCGGGAGGGGATATTCATATTAAATGTAGCGGGAGGGGAATATTCATATTAAATGTAGCGGGAGGGGGATATCATATAAATGTAGCGGGAGGGGAATATTCATATTAAATGTAGCGGGAGGGGATATTCATATTAAATGTAGCGGGAGGGGAATATTCATATTAAATGTAGCGGGAGGGGATATTCATATTAAATGTAGCGGGAGGGGAATATTCATATTAAATGTAGGGGAGGGGATATTCATATTAAATGTAGCGGGAGGGGAATATTCATATTAAATGTAGCGGGAGGGGATATTCATATTAAATGTAGCGGGAGGGGATATTCATATTAAATGTAGCGGGAGGGGATATTCATATTAAATGTAGCGGGAGGGGAATATTCATATTAAATGTAGCCGGAGGTAGTGCAGCAGAATAGCAAAGTAATTGTGCATTTTATGGTACAAGCAAGACATTTTGCACAATGATTATATATACCATAATGTTTATTTTCAGATCGGGACCCATCATTATTGACCTTGGTGACCAATTTGATTTTTGCAATATTTGAAACCTATTTTTCTTCATCATATGTGCTATATAGCCTTATAATAGATGAATTACTGTTGTTTATGTTAGCAAACATATGCTAAGATAGTGCTTATTAAATGTCAACAGGATATAGCAATAATCCATTAGGATGGCTGAATAATTCAAAATGGCCATATTTAGCCATATACAGAGCGTTGTTGCAATACTGTAATCATGAGATACATCACAGCAGTTTATGCCCTCATAAAAAGTCAGCGGCATTATGTGTTGCACCTGTACGTCCGTACATCTGTCCCTCCAAATGGTGTATAACAAAAACAAACCTGTATCGAGTGACCTTGATTTGGCATTGACCTACTTTTTCCACGTTATCGTTTTTTTGTTGCTTTTTCGTCGCTTGGCAAGCACAACATTGGGCGCTTCGCAGACTCATTCATTTCGGCAATCCATGTGACAAAAACACACCATGCACACCAGGTGACAGCAGCAAGTCTGCATTGTTTGGTTCACCAGGCATACCGTGAAATGTGTCCAGCTACAGAAGAGGGCACTCCCAGTTTTGAAGAATGGTGCACACAACAGGCTATGCAAAACGTTCATTTTGATTACTGGCTCAAAGTTATGTCACTAGAGACCATGCTTCTTGTCTATGTTAGGTCACTTCGGGAAGCCAACTTTGGATGTTTGCATTAGATCACACCCACTATGCACAGTGATTGTCAGTTCACATCCGTAATATGATGATTCTCTCGGTGAAGCATCCAAACATTCTTGAGGAGGATCAGGTGGATGGTTGACCAAGAGCCAAACAAAACACCAAGGGTCTTCATCATGATCAGCAACCCGGAGTGCACTCTGAATTCCTTAAAAATGTCCAGTCGCTCACAGCTGTTATTCAAGAGTGGGCAACCCCTTTCTAGAAAGCAAAGACCTTCTGATTCTTCACATCAAAGATATCATGAAAGAGACAGTTGCTGTAACTGTCCGGACAGTTGAAAATATTGGACAGGATGAATACAGCAAGTTTGTCGATGAACAGCTGTCTAAGTGCCTAACACCTGTTACAGACCCATTGCCCAAGAACAAGCTACCGCTCTTCAGCCGCCCGTCAGTCAAAGCTCCTTCGAAAGGAAAGCTACAGCTGCCGTCTGTAAAGAGTGACTGCAATTTATTCTCACGGTTATATCTGGCTTGTCAGGCAAGATACGGCGATGTAGAAAAGTTTTTTTTTTGTCATGAAAATCATGCTTGCCCACCATCTCTTTCACTCTCTTAAGCAGATATTATCTGATATTATTATCTATAGCATGTCTTAGAAGAGTTGTCATAAAATTTATGGTTTCCTTAATATATTAAATGCCTTTTGTACAATCAGTGATTTGATTATAATCTTAATCAGTTAGTGATAAGTTTATTATACTGGCAGGAAATTGCTCGAAGCCACATATGCTATTTTTATTTAGTTATTTTGACATTTTAAACAGACAAATTATGAAAAATTCTTATATGATTGGTCAATGTGTAATATTATTGGCTGGTATTTTGAACCATTTTGGTTGGATAACGCCACAGAATTAAAAAAACTTTGAGATTCTTTGAGATTGCTGGAAAGTTAGTTACGTTTGAGTTCCTGAAGAGACGCTTATGCAGATACTGTTAATACAATGTATCATTTAGTGGCATAATGCTAGCCATGTTAGGGTGTTAATCTTCTACAGGACTTTATGTTAATTTGTAACCATCAACTATATATGGACTTGAACTTCAATCTGTGTTAATTATCGTTATTGCTGGACAATTGTATATATATATTAAATTAGGAACTGGAATCATCGTTGGTTTGATTGACCATACAACCACAGACCAAATATTTCTTTTTTTCCACTCCGTAAATTCAATCTTTCAATGTCTACATCTGATTTGAATGTTACATATCTTCGCGACCGCATCTCTGTAAATATTTTGCCGATTTTTGGTGGATTTTGACCGTTTAAGGTAATTTTGTCCCAAAACGGTCACTTTGGTGGCCGCTGGCCGGAGATGAGAGGTGACCGCTCAACAGAGGTGTAATATATAGGAAAATCGCTCGGGGGGAATAAAAGTGACCGTTTACCGGAGGTGACTGCTCACCGGAGGTGACCGTTAGTGGAGGTTCCACTGTATGTTACACACAAATATTTTACAATTTTCTGTCCTAGAAGGCAGTGGCTCAGGGCTAATAGGGCGGGTACATTAGCGATCCACCCTGAACCGGGTTGGTTCATGGCCGAATTGGTGATGTTTGGATCGTGAAATATTCGTCCGAGTATATTACTTGAGTATCCCTGACGCGTGTGAGCCGGATATTCCGCTCCGTTTATTATATAATTATTATATTATAAGATATTATTCAGTGGAATTGCCGTGGTTTAAGACCCAATGATAATGACATTCTTCTGTTATTGAATCAAGGAACTTCTGTACTTTGTCTTCAAAAAAACTTTTTAAAAGCAACTAGCAACATATCCTTCAAAAATGAGTCTATGTATAACTATACCGTTCCAGATACAGAACGAGCATGTGGTGGTTCATCCATCATTGTCAGTAATAAAACTCTTCACTGGTTCATCCATCATTGTCAGTAATAAAACTCTTCACTGGTCTATCAAACTAAATACTAACCTACAAGCTGTTGCTATTTCGGCTACACTACACAAAGTTAACACCATCTGTTCACTTTATATTCCACCAAGCAGAAACCATCAATAGCTGAATTAGATAATTTATTTCAATTCCTTCCAAAACCTTTCATAATTTTAGGTGAATGGACACCATAATCTATGGGAGTGTAAAGATATAAACCCAAGAGGTGAACTTATTGAACATTTTATAGACACTATCTTTGTATTTTGAATGACAAATCGTATACTTATCTGCATCCTGCAACTGGAAATTATTCATCACTTGATTTAACTATATGCCATCCATCTATCTTTCTGGATTTTGAATGGAAAGTAGGAGATGACCTTTGCGGAAGTGATCACTTTCCATTTTTTCTTAAATGTTTACAACCAGTGGCAAATGATAATATTCAGCACTGGAAATTAAATAAAGCTGATTGACGCATTTGAAGAAATGTGAAGATCTAATATCTATTGACAATTTAATTCATACAGAAGATCCTATTAAAACTTTTACAAATATTTTACATGGAATAGCAGAAGAATGTATACCAACATTTTCGGCGAATTCAGCAAAACTTAAAAAGCCTTGGTTTAATGGTGACTGTAAAGCCGCCATTAGAAAACATCGTGCAGTTCTTAAAAAATTTAATGTTAGGCCAACAAAAGAACACTTATACTTGTTTAAAATATTTCGTGCGAAAGCTCGCAGAACATTGAAACTCTCTAAAAGGGGCTCCTGGAAAAGTTATGTGTCTAAACTTAACTCTAGGACTTCAATTAAAAAGAATTTGTGATATGGTGAGGAAAATTAGTGGACAATCGAAATCCAACTCTTTAGGACATTTAAATATATCAAATAAAAACATCACCTCAAGGGAAGATATTGCAAACACTTTAGCAGATTCATTCTCCAAAAATTCTTCCACAAATTATGATAAACGATTTCAAAAGGTTAAAACCGGAGAGGAAAAGCGAATGCCAAGTTTCCACTCTGATAACTCAGAAAATTACAATCAGATATTAAATTACAATCAGATATTATCTATCGATGAACTCACTGATGCAATAAATAAATCACATGATACTGATCTGGTCCTGATGAAATACACTATCAATTATTGAAACATTTGCCCACGTATTCACTAATTGCATTTTTAGATGTTTTTAATAAAATATGGAAATCCGGAATATTACCAGATTCCTGGAAAGAAGCCACTGTAATCCCAATACCAAGACCAGGAAAAGATAACACTAATCCAAACAATTAACGCCCTATCGCATTAACGAGCTGCATTTGTAAAACTGGAATGCATGATTAACTCCAGACCAGTTTGGTATCTGGAGTCCAACAATTTAATTTCCGAATTCCAAAGTGTATTTTGGAATGAACGAAGTACCAATGACCATTTAATATTATTGGAAACGTTTATCCGTGATGCTTTTATCAAGAAACAACTCGTAGTTTCTATATTTTTCGATCTTGAAAAAGCTTACGGTACAACATGGAAACATGGTATAATGAAAGACCTACACGAGTTGGGCCTTAAAGGACACATGACACAATTTATATCTGACTTTCTCGTGGATAGACAATTTAAAGTTTGAGTGGATTCTACCCTCTCTAGCAATCACGAACAAGAAATGGGTGTCCCTCAAGGCAGTATTTTATCTGTTACATTTTTAATATTAAAATAAATAACATTGTGAAATGCCTTGGCAAAGATACTGAGTGTTCTTTATATGTAGATGATTTTGTTATATGTTATCGTTCAAAGTCTATGGCTACTATTGAAAGCCATCTTCAACTTTGTTAACAATATAAAGTCCAGGCATAGGTTTCAAATAACGGTTTTCGATTTTCGAAGGCCAACACCAATTGTATCACTTTCGTCAGTCAAGTATTAACTCTTGATGGAGTCCCCCTTTGGTTTATTCCTCACTTGAAGTACTTGAAAGCAAGAAGCCTCAAGGCAATGAACCGTATTAAAGTAGTAGCTTATACAGACTGGGGAGCTGATCAATAGGCCCTCCTTAGACTGCATAGAGTGCTAGTTCGCTCCAAACTCGATTATGGATCAATGGCAAATAGCAGTCAGTTATCTTTCTTGGCAGCCGCTAGGGGCGCCACTGTACCCGGTCCTGGAATTCTCGCAGAATAAACATCATTAACATGGCATCGAAGTTCGGTTTTATGACAATACCACAGTTAAAATCGGAATTAAAGAAGAGAAATGCAAAGCAGACAGGAAGGAAAATGGATTTGGTTGAAAGGTATTAATTTTGCTTCAGATTTTAGCGTAATAAGCAATAAAGACCGAGAAATGCGGCGATCCTGTGAACCGTAAACACGGGTCATGTCCGACAGTGCTAAGTTAATGCAATGGTCGATAAAACGATATGTAAAAAAATTCCTTGTAGTTGACGTTAAAAATGGTCAAGAATATGTATTCCACCCGAATTGCAACACCTAACAGAATTAAAATTGTATAACTGGGAAAAATAAACAACTTTTACGGCTAGCATACGCTATTATATACGATAACATTGTCTCTAAATACATAAATGTCGAAATGGCCGTGTGGTTAGACCGTTGATCTGTGACACGGGAGACCCGGGTTCGAATCATAGCGATGTTGTTCATATCCTAATTATGTTTTTTTTTGTCTGTTTCAGAACAATCTAATTGATTATGACTGATTCCGAAATCAGTATTTCGCCCGTACTAACGCCTCTACGACGGTGTAATGACAATGATGCAGGACTCTAGTTCTGCTCAATGCTACTCATTTTCATTCTCAAGCTTTTCTTAAAAACACAATAAGCGCTTACATACCATCGATGGTCTGTTGAACGTAATCATTAGCTCTGAAATGGCCTTTGCATACGACTGCAGTCTTCGAAGCGTAAAATCTTTATCTCAACCAGCCGATCAGAATATAGTATCAACCACGCATAAAGAACGCCTTCATCACTTGCTCCGCCCAGGGTTAGGGTCAAAACGCGTGGTTGATGTCATTATTCAGTTGTGTGGTTGAGAAAAAAGGCTTACATCTTCGAAGGCTGCCAATCTTTGAACGATTCGTCTATCCTTCTAATCGCGTTCACCCACTTGGAACGCCTATCATAATCTTTCGGAAACTCATGTCCTCCTCTTAAATGACACTGGGGTACACAGCAGCAGGTTGAAGGCATAATTATCTATTATTTTGTGTTATTATGTATGAGCGTGTTTACATTGTTTTCTAAGGAAAGTACGATAAAATCCGAATCACTCCAAATGTATCGGGACCGGGTCAGGTGGCGCCACCTAGTTAAGAACGACAACTGACTGCTATTTGCCATTGTGTATGGATCAGCCAGACCATCATATATCAAAACACCTGACCCAATACATCACCAAGGCTTACGACTTGCACTCGGAGCTTTCAGAACATCACCAATAGCTAGTTTATATGTAGAAGCAAATGAACCATCCCTTTACCTCAGACTTGAAAAATTATCTCTACAAAAGCTTAAATCAAACCCAAGAAATCCAGCGTACAAAGTCGTGTTTGATCTAGGCAATAAAACTTCCTATGAGGCGAAGGCGATACGTCCTCTTGCGCTTCGCATCGAGGAAGCTATTCATAACGTAGATTTTAACATTGACAATGTTCATGAAACTTTTATATCAGATATAGCTCCTTTTGACCTGATTAAACCCAACGTTATTTTACAACTTCATGATAGCCTGAAATCATATACTAACCTGCTAATGTTTAGATAAAAATTAAATGAAATCAGAACCATGTTTTCAGATTATACACCAATGTACACAGATGGATCTAAAGCCGGCAACAAAGTTGGCTGTGCTGCTGTCAGTAAATTACATAATTCTAAATTACGGCTACCTGATCATGCATCTATTTTATCAGTAGAAGTAGAGGCTATTGATGTAGCTTTGAATGTTGCTGATCCATCACGAGATAGAAAATTTATGATCCTTTCAGATTCTTTATCTGTACTGCAATTGGTAGACAACTTGAACGTTAAAATCCCCTTATTCACAAATTACTTATTAAGCACATGGATATTACATTGACTAAGCATGTTATATATTGCTGGATACCAAGTCATATTGGTATTTGTGGCAAAGAAATGGTTGATCAGAGTGCAAAAGATGCACTTAAACTAGACTGTATAAATTCTAAAATATAATTATGTACCATACACTGATGCTAGGCAATCGATTCTTTCTTACATTGCTTCAAAATGGCAAACCACTTGGAATAACATACAATTCAATAATCTACAACCAATTAAGCCAAGCATTGGTAAATCATATTTTATTTATCACTCCAACCGTAGAGAGGAAACGGTAATGTCACGGTTGAGACTTGGACATACCCGTTTCACACAGTCATTTTTATTGAAAAGAGAGGATCCACCATGGTGTATACCATGCCATTCCTCTATAAATGTTGAACACATCTTAATTCACTGTGTAGATTTAGCACTCAATCGTCGAAAATATTATACAGTTGTGACAATGAAGGAGCTTTTCGACACTGTTGATTTTAAATACATTATTGCATTTTTAAAAGAATCACATCTTTTCCATAAATTGTAATTTTTGTTGCAATTGACCTTTCGTCATTACAATTTTAACACATACAGTATGTTATCTACATAATATTTTTAATTATACAATATACTTAACCCGGCGCGATATAGCCTGAACTGTGCTGATGCGCAGTTAAACAAAATACTCATTCACTCACATTATTCTTGTGTCACACTACTGTTTCAAAGTTCTACATGTATATGTAACAGCCATATCTGATACGGGACTAAGGATTGGTTTCTTGTTGTAACTATTGTTGTCCCCTAATGCTACAGTAAATATACACTGTAAATATTTTGTCTATATTAGGTCAATGGTTTGGGAAAGAGATATGTTTTCCGGATGACTCATGGTGGCCATCTTAGATATCAGAGCAGCAATTTTTATCTGGCACATACTCATAATAATAAATAAACCATTGGTATAGGTGCGTCATCCATCATCGGACTGTCTCACCACAATTGCTTCCAATGTCATCTCCTTTGATATTGGTCAATGTTGATGAAACTTTGTACAAAGGATCTGAGGGATTATTCTGGCCGACTCGGCAGTTTCAATTTAAACAATATGATACGATTTTACTAATGCTCTATTTTTTCTGTTTTACAGGAGATATGTATGGAAAAGACACTGGTTGTATTTTGATGGTCAGAAGCTCACGGACAATAGCAAGAAGTTAAAAGAGTAAGATCTCTGTCAATCTCGCAATAAGTGGACATTGTGGTTGGGTAGAGCTGTGGTTATAGCTCTTATCGTTAGATCAATGGGTCTCAGCTTTGACCTCACAATATGTGGACACTGTGGTTTGGTAGTTAGAGCTTTTGCCTTTAAATCAATGGCTCTCTCGTTTTACCTCACAATATGTGGACACTGTGGTTGGGTAGTTAGAGCTATTGCCTTTAAATCAATGGGTCTCGGGTTTGATTCACAATATGTGGACACTGTTGTTGGGTAGTTGAGCTTTTGCCTTTAAATCAATGGCTCTCTCGTTTGACCTCACAATATGTGGACACAGTGTGGGTAGTTAGAGCTCTTGTCTTTAGATCAATGGGTCTCGGGTTTTACCTCACAATATGTGGACACAGTGTGGGTAGTTAGAGCTCTTGTCTTTATATCAATGGGTCTCGGGTTTTACCTCACAATATGTGGACACAGTGTGGGTAGTTAGAGCTCTTGTCTTTAGATCAATGGGTCTCGTGGTTTACCTCGCAATATGTGGACACAGTGTGGGTAGTTAGAGCTCTTGTCTTTATATCAATGGGTCTCGGGTTTTACCTCACGATATGTGGACACAGTGTGTGAAGTTAGAGGTCTTGTCTTTAGATCAATGTGTCTCAGGTTTTACCTCACAATATGTGGTTGATAGATGAAACATTTGCTATCAGATGAATGGGCCTCGTCTGTCGTTTGACTTTACAATAAGTAGATGTTGTATTTGGCTTGCCTTCAGATCAATGGGTTAGAGCTTGATTCCAACATAGGGATGTTTCATCTTATGGTCTAACCATTTGTCTTTGAACACCTACTAGTGGAGCTGATAGGTGCAACTAAACGGAAAACATGTTCACTTTTGGAGGGAAGTCTGATATTTAGCACAATGCTAGCCAAAGTGATGTAGTTTATGAAAAGCCTGACAGGCGGTAGTTTCTGACACTCGCCCATTGATATTTCAGCGTGTCTTTAAGTAGTCTCCAATACTCAGAAATATAAATTGTCGATATTTGTTTTTCCTTTTATCACATAGGCCAATTTGAAGCCCGCTTGCACCATAATTGAGTCATTGTTTGTTGTTGTGTTGTGCTTATATAATGAATATGCCATTTTCTCTAAATTTTGTTCACTTATTGTGATTTTCTATTTTGTATCAGGCTAGATTGTGACTATGGTTACTCCATTAAATGTTAAAATAAACCAATAGGATACATCAAAGGATACATACTGGCTTTTTTGTGCCTTGTGTCAGAAAGATGATGGGAACCATCTACAAAATCCAGTCATTTTCAGAGGAACAAACAGGGAGAATACAGGATATATTTCCCTAGCTACTAACATTCAAATACTCAAAGCTCAAAGAACGGGTTAATGATGGATCTGGGATTGCTGGGACTTTGTTAGAGAACAATGCGAAATGGCATGCTAATTGCAAAGCTTCATATAGTAACAGAGATATTACAAGAACTAAAGAGAGAAATTCCAAGGCAGAACCTCCTACAGAGAGAGAGGGGAGAGAGAGAGAATTCACAGGTATGTTTCTTCTGTGATAGTTATGCTTTGGAGTGTGACTTGCATATAGCTTCTACATTCACATTTGATAGCAATGTTCAACACATGGCTAATACTATTCAGGACAGGAAACCTATTGGAAAGATAGCCGAAGGTGATGCTATATCTAAGGGAGTTGTGTACCACCATGAAAGAGAGGGTTATCCTAGAGGAAAGTGCTACTGCTCCACATCAGAGAAGACTTCTGAATTACCAACGGATTACACTGATATCCCTCCAATCCACTTATTCAATGACACTCCACAGCTGCCAACTTGCAAATCTGGAGACAGGTGCTGAAGAGATAGGATGGATAGATATAATATGAGTTGGTACATAAGGAAAAGCTCAGCCAGACTTACTATATATCTTGGATCTGAATCAAAGTTTGTGATTCATTGAGACGACCTTCCTTGTTGCAATTGGAAAATGGTTAGAGGGAAGTGGTTGGACATACGTGTATATTATTGCCACTGCTGGGTTCACAACAGAGGGCAGAGTCATTGGCCTAGAGAAAGGCTCAAATACAGCAAGAGGCAAGTGGGCTCATCAAGTCTCCCTTGCTGCTCATTGTATTTTACAACGACATGCTTATGACCAATACCAGAAGAAAAAGTCTAGCCCCTTGGAAATGAATGACTGAACAGTCAAAAGCACAGCCACAGTTTGCTTACAAACAGACAGTGATCGAGCTTGAGAGACTACTGATGATGCTTCTGAAAGCCGAACGAGAAGGCTACTACCCTCTGTATCTTGAGGCATTGAGAGGAATAGTTATCTGGATGTTTGTAACAGTATGTACGTATCTTGCCAGAATCGAGAGGGGGATATGGACACATTTTTCAGCCACGAAAACCATGTATGGCCCGATTCATTGATGAAGAATGGGGTAATGAGAAGAGCAGAAGGGATATCTGATATTCTTACACAGCTGGAACCTATGGTAGATACACAATTGATATCACCCGATAATGTTCAAGTTAAACTTATCGATGGAGCTGCCTTAGCGCATGGCTTGGAACCGAAGTCAGGCACCGAGCGACCAAAAACTTTCAATGATTATGCTCACAATGTGTTTGTTCCAAACATTCTCAGAAGAATGAACGCTTGTGACAAATGTGATGTAGTATGGGATATATATAGAGATGAAAGTTTAAAGGCACACACCAGAGCAACCCGAGGAGGTGGAGAACCGTTGAGAGTACAAGGAGACACATAACTACCATGTAACTGGAATTCTTTTCTAAAGGTTAACTCCAACAAAACATCTCTTTTCCATTACCTTGCTAATGAGCTGTCAAATGCATGCCTACCTCTTGAGGTTTATCACAACTGTAGATGATGAAGCTGTTGTTAATAACAATGATACACTTTTTGTGGATTAGAACCCTGCAACCATGAAGAGACAGATACCAGACTGCTGCTACATTGCAGGCATGCTTACAGTAGTGGAAAACGGAGAATTGTAGTGGTAGCCACATACACAGATGTTGTGTTAGCAATAGTAACATCTGCTGTCCTGCAGGACTGTTCTATATGGATACAGTTTGGCCATGGGCGTCACATGCGCTTTATAGCAACACATCAAATTTCAGCCACATTGGGTCCACTCAGCACTGACATGCTTCCATGCATTTATAGGTTGTGATACATGCTCATCCTTTAAAGTTAGTGGAGAGAACACAGCATGGGAGACCTGGAGAGTGTTCCAGAAATTATACAAGTTTTCTGCCCAGCAGAGTTAAAAGAGGAGTACATGCAGCTCTGTGTTATTCAGAGATTTACAATCTTTATGTACAAGCACACTTCTGACTTAGTGGAAGGTAACAAAGCAAGATTACAACTCTTTACACAATGAGAGAGATAACATACCTCCAACTAAGGCAGCACTCATTGAACATACTAAAAGGGCTACGTACCAAGGGGGTAATGTGTGGGGTCAAACAATAATAGTTAACCAGGAACTTCCACTTCCACTCAATTGGGGTTGAAAAAATGATGGAAATGAATGGGCTCCCCTGTGGTCTGCATTGCCAGAAGCGAGCAAAGTATGCAGAAAACTCAACCGACGTACAAGATATAAATGTATTAAGGCTAGGCTGCCATGCACTCAGTTGTGTAAATGTGCAGGACAATGTGATATTAGCCAGTAATACATTGCTACATTGCAGGATTCTTTATTTCGTTGCGAGTGTTAAATCTGAGATATATCGAAAATATGTCTACCCCAGTCACTTCTTTCCAGTGCAGTAAATTTCCATATTTGTTCTTGTATGGGGTAAAACAATATACATGGTGGCTGTAATAGGGAGGTAGCAGATGTTTGGATGTATGGGTAAAACAATACAGATGTCTGTAATAGGGAGGTGGCTATTCTTTTGAGGTATGGGGTAAAACAATATACATGGCTGTAATAGGAATGACTGTTGTTTGGATATATGGATAAAACAATACAGATGTCTGTAATAGGGAGATGGCTGTTGTTTGGAGGTATGTGGTAAAACAAATTGCATTGTGGCTGTAATACGAATGACTGTTGTTAGTAGGTATGGAGCAAACAATATACATGTTTGTAATAGGGAGGTAGCTGTTGTTTGGAGGTATGGGGTAAAACAATATACGTTGTGGCTGTAATATTGAGGTGACTGTTGTTTGGATGTATGGGGTAAAACATTACACATGTCTGTAATAATAGGGAGGTAGCTGTTGTTTGGAGGTCTGGGGTAAAACAATATACATGGCTGTTATAGGTAGGTGGCAGTTGTTTGGAGGTATGGGCTATAACAATATACATGGCTGTTATAGGGAGGTGGCTATTGTTTGGAAGTATGGGGTAAAACAATATACATGGTGGATGTAATAGGGAGGTGGCTGTTGTTTGGAGGTATGGGATAAAACAATACAGATGTCTGTAATATGGAGGTAGCTGTTCTTTTGAGGTATGGGGTAAAACAATATACATGGTTGCTGTAATACGGAGGTGACTGGTGTTTGGAAGTATGGGGTAAAACAATATACATGGTGGCTGTAATAGGGAGGTGATTGTTGTTTGGAGGTATGGGGTAAAACAATATACATGGTGGCTGTAATAGGGAGGTGATTGTTGTTTGGAGGTATGGGGTAAAACAATACAGATGTCTGTAATAGGAAGGTGATTGTTGTTTGGAGGTATGGGGTAAAACAATATACATGGCTGTTATAGGGAGGTGGCTATTGTTTGGAGGAATTGGATAAAACAATTCAGATGTCTTAATAAGGAGGTAGCTGTTGTTTGAAGGTAAACAAATATAAAACAATATACATGGCTGTTATAGGGAGGTGGCTGTTGTTTGGAGGTATGGGGTAAAACAATACACATGTCTTTAATAAGGAGGTAGCTGTTGTTTGGAGGTATGGGGTAAACAATACACATGTCTTTAATAAGGAGGTAGCTGTTGTTTGGAGGTATGGGGTAAACAATACACATGTCTTTAATAAGGAGGTAGCTGTTGTTTGGAGGTATGGGGTAAACAATACACATGGCTGTAATAGGCAGGTGATTGTTGTTTAGAGGTATGGGGTAAAACAATACACATGTCTTTAATAAGGAGGTAGCTGTTGTTTGGAGGTATGGGGTAAAACAATACACATGGCTTTAATAGGGAGGTGAGTGTTGTTTTGAGGTATGGGGTAAAACAATACAGATAGCTGTAATATGGAGGTGATTGTTGTTTGGAGGTATGGGGTAAAACAACATACATGTCTTTAATAGACAGGTGGCTGTTGTTTGGAGGTATGGTGTAATACAATATACATGGTGGCTGTAATAATGAGAGGGCTGTTGTTTGGAGGTATGGGGTAAAACAATACACATGTCTGTAATAGGGAGGTGATTGTTGTTTGGAAGTATTGGGTAAAATAATATAAATGGTGGCTGTAATAGGGAGGTGATTGTTGTTTGGAGGTATGGTGTAAAACAAATTACATGGTTTACATGGTTGCTGTAATAGGGAGGTGATTGTTGTTTGGAAGTATGGGGTAAAACAATACAGATAGCTGTAATAGGAAGGTGATTGTTGTTTTGAGGTATGGGGTAAAACAATATACATGGCTGTTATAGGGAAGTGGTTGTTGTTTGGATGTATGGGGTAAAACAATATACATGGCTGTTATAGGGAGGTGGCTGTTGTTTGGAGGTATGGGGTAAAACAATACACATGTCTTTAATAAGGAGGTAGCTGTTGTTTGGAGGTATGGGGTAAACAATACACATGTCTTTAATAAGGAGGTAGCTGTTGTTTGGAGGTATGGGGTAAACAATACACATGGCTGTAATAGGCAGGTGATTGTTGTTTAGAGGTATGGGGTAAAACAATACACATGTCTTTAATAAGGAGGTAGCTGTTGTTTGGAGGTATGGGGTAAAACAATACACATGGCTTTAATAGGGAGGTGAGTGTTGTTTTGAGGTATGGGGTAAAACAATACAGATAGCTGTAATATGGAGGTGATTGTTGTTTGGAGGTATGGGGTAAAACAACATACATGTCTTTAATAGACAGGTGGCTGTTGTTTGGAGGTATGGTGTAATACAATATACATGGTGGCTGTAATAATGAGAGGGCTGTTGTTTGGAGGTATGGGGTAAAACAATACACATGTCTGTAATAGGGAGGTGATTGTTGTTTGGAAGTATTGGGTAAAATAATATAAATGGTGGCTGTAATAGGGAGGTGATTGTTGTTTGGAGGTATGGTGTAAAACAAATTACATGGTTTACATGGTTGCTGTAATAGGGAGGTGATTGTTGTTTGGAAGTATGGGGTAAAACAATACAGATAGCTGTAATAGGAAGGTGATTGTTGTTTTGAGGTATGGGGTAAAACAATATACATGGCTGTTATAGGGAAGTGGTTGTTGTTTGGATGTATGGGGTAAAACAATATACATGGCTGTTATAGGGAGGTGGCTGTTGTTTGGAGGTATGGGGTAAAACAATACACATGTCTTTAATAAGGAGGTAGCTGTTGTTTGGAGGTATGGGGTAAACAATACACATGTCTTTAATAAGGAGGTAGCTGTTGTTTGGAGGTATGGGGTAAACAATACACATGGCTGTAATAGGCAGGTGATTGTTGTTTAGAGGTATGGGGTAAAACAATACACATGTCTTTAATAAGGAGGTAGCTGTTGTTTGGAGGTATGGGGTAAAACAATACACATGGCTTTAATAGGGAGGTGAGTGTTGTTTTGAGGTATGGGGTAAAACAATACAGATAGCTGTAATATGGAGGTGATTGTTGTTTGGAGGTATGGGGTAAAACAACATACATGTCTTTAATAGACAGGTGGCTGTTGTTTGGAGGTATGGTGTAATACAATATACATGGTGGCTGTAATAATGAGAGGGCTGTTGTTTGGAGGTATGGGGTAAAACAATACACATGTCTGTAATAGGGAGGTGATTGTTGTTTGGAAGTATTGGGTAAAATAATATAAATGGTGGCTGTAATAGGGAGGTGATTGTTGTTTGGAGGTATGGTGTAAAACAAATTACATGGTTTACATGGTTGCTGTAATAGGGAGGTGATTGTTGTTTGGAAGTATGGGGTAAAACAATACAGATAGCTGTAATAGGAAGGTGATTGTTGTTTTGAGGTATGGGGTAAAACAATATACATGGCTGTTATAGGGAAGTGGTTGTTGTTTGGATGTATGGGGTAAAACAATATACATGGCTGTTATAGGGAAGTGGTTGTTGTTTGGATGTATGGGGTAAAACAATATACATGGCTGTTATAGGAAGGTGGCTGTTGTTTGGATGTATGGGGTAAAACAATATACATGGCTGTTATAGGCAGGTGGCTGTTGTTTGGATGTATGGGGTAAAACAATATGCATGGTTGCTGTAATAGGGAGGTGGCTGATGTTTGGAGGTATGGGATCAAACAATACAGATGTCTGTAATAGGAAGGTGGCTGTTGTTTGGAGGTATGGGGTAAAACAATACATATGTCTGTAATAAGGAGGTAACTATTGTTTGGAGGTATGGGGTAAGCCAATACACATGTCTTTAATAGGGAGGTGGCTGTTGTTTGGAAGTATGGGGTAAAACAATATACATGGTGGATGTAATAGGAAGGTGGCTGTTGTTTGGAAGTATGGGGTAAAGCAATATACATGGTGGATGTAATAGGGAGGTGGCTGTTGTTTGGTGGTATGGGGTAAAACAATACAGATGTCTGTAATAGGAAGGTGGCTGTTGTTTGGAGGTATGGGGTAAAACAATACATATGTCTGTAATAAGGAGGTAGCTATTGTTTGGAGGTATGGGGTAAGCCAATACACATGTCTGTAATAAAGAGGTAATTGTTGTTTGGAGGTATGGGGTAGAACAATATACATGGTGGCTGTTATAGGGAGGTGGCTGTTATAGGGAGGTAGCTATTGTTTGGAGGTATGGAGTAAAACAATGCACATGTCTGTAATAAGGAGGTAGCTGTTGTTTGGAGGTATGGGGTAAAATAATACACATGTCTGTAATAGGGAGGTGGTTGTTGTTTGGAGGTATGGTGTAAAACAATGCACATGTCTGTAATAGGGAGGTAGCTGTTGTTTGGAGGTATGGGTTAAAATAATACAGTTTTCTGTACTAGGGAGGTGGCTGTTGTTTGGACGTATGGGGTAAAACCATACATATGTATATAATAAGGAGGTGACTGTTGTTTGTTATGGGGTAAAACAAATTACATGGTGGCTGTAATAGGGAGATGACTGTTGTTTGGAGGTATGTGGTAAACAATGTACATGTCTGTAATAGGGGGGTAGCTGTTGTTTGGAGGTATGTGATAAAACAATATACATGTTGGCTGTAATAGTAAGGTGGCTGTTGTTTGGAGGTATGGGGTAAAACAATACAGATGTCTGTAATAGGGAGGTGAATGTTGTTTGTTATGGGGTAAAACAAATTACATGGTGGCTGTAATAGGGAGGTGACTGTTGTTTGGAGGTATGGGGTAAACAATATGCATGTCTATAATAGGGAGATAGCTGTTGTTTGGAGGTATAGGGTAAAACAATATACATGGCTGTAATAGGGAGGTGGCTGTTGTTTGGAGGTATGGTGTAAACAAGATACATGTCTTTAATAGGGATGTAGCTGTTGTTTGGATGTATGGGGTGAAACAATACAGATGTTTTAATAGGGATGTAGCTGTTGTTTGGAGGTATGGGGTAAAACAATATACATGGCTGTAATAGGAAGGTGGCTGTTGTTTGGAGGTATGGGGTAAAACAATTCAGATATCTGTAATAAGGAGGTGATTGTTGTTTGGAGGTATGAGGTAAAACAATACAGATGTCTGTAATTGGGAGGTGAATGTTGTTTGGGGAGTATGAGGTAAAACAATATACATGGCTGTAATAGGGAGGTAGCTGTTGTTTGGAGGTTTGGGGTAAACAATATGCATGGCTGTTATAGGAAGTTCACATCCACACCCTATGTAACCCTGTACAATAAATCATCCAGCTGTAGCAACATGCTACATTCAATCGAATGTCTACAGCAACAATGAATACCTGTCATAAGCAGCCAGCCAAGGGAATGACAGAAAGTTACTGCTTAACACAGGTGGCTGTTTAATAGTTGGCAACTATGCAATAAAACAACATATTGGGGATCTGGAAACTGGCTGCTTAAATACAGCTTGGCTGCTTAATGGGGGTGACCACTAACACATGTTTCACTGTACATGTACTTGCAATAATGCTTGTGTTTTGTTGTATAAACTGTTCACAGCAAGTATAACAATTGTAACAGGTTGCATAGAGCGAGGTATGGAATGTGTGACACACTAGTTGGAATCACAGAGTTGCAGCTTTGTCTGAAATTTAGGTATAATTTGATTAATATCTCACGTTATGTGGCAACTTGTGCATATTGCAGATACAGCATCAGGAATAAAGATGAAGTGACATTCGTGAAAAGGTTGAAGGAAAGATGATCCACCTGTTTGGTATGTCAGGACCAAGTGGAAATCTCTTCCAACACAGCCACCACCTGAATGACATTCGCTCTAACCGTATATTCTACTTTGGAGGTGCCAGAAGAGCAAAGAAATACAGACATGAATGTCCATGACACAATTTAAAGTTGTGTTATTTTACAACAATTGGTGTTGCGGGCAACATTTCATGCAGTCAATGCCCTTTGGATTTCAATATGGTATCATAGCGCACATTGATGGAAAGAAAATGCTGTAGAAAGATTTACAATTGAAGTAACTCTCTGTTCTCTCTGTGTTCCTACAACTCTCTGTGTACCTACAATGCTCTGTGTTCTTCATATGTGTCTGTCCCACAATATGGCATATTTTATCACATTGAATAAATGTGTGCTCCTTTCATTTTACTATATTAACTCTTTGTACTCTAGCAGTGAAAATAACAGTCAAATATGTCATGCAATTTCATTATAAATGTTGTCGTAACGATACAATTCTAAAGATAATATATATGACATATTTCCAGAGTTTTCAGCAACAAATAAGAAAGATATATTCATGGATTGTCGTCAATTATTTGAACTATTTATAACAGTTTTAAACCCAGCATGCAAAGAGTTTAAGGTTGTTTAAATCTTCGCAGTTCCATGTTGTTTGTTTTATTTTCAATGTAAATCGGATAATATTGTGAAATCAAATTATTTAGTTCCATTCGTAGCCACATAGCTTGAATGAACCATGCTGGTAAAACACAATTCAACAGCAACACATATCTATTGTTGATGTAAACTTGATGCATGTTATCCCTGATACACATATGTAATCTTACAGGAGTTCTAATTTCTTACCATATTTTATGAAACGAGTTTTGAAATGTTGCTATTAAAAGATCCTTTTTATCACATTACCACTACAAGCATAAATTTGAAGAATATAACCATTTCTGTTTGCCAGTATATTATTGAGCCTTATTACATTACGGTGCATCCGTAGTAAATAAATGAAGCATGAACACAAACTACATGTATATGTCGAAAGTATATTGCAAGCTGCCATGCCGCGACCAATCAGAATCATTTCAGGTGTTATTACAATTGTTACATATAAGAACATTTGTGGTGGCTGTATTACAATGAATACAAGCAAATTTATGTGATAAAAATAGTTATAGAATAGTGTCTTGCTGTCAATCATAGGTCACTGTGTACAGTAGTCTGTACTACCCCTAGGTAGAACACGATCATAGAACACCGTGTATGTACTACCCCTAGGTAGAACACGATCATAAAACACCGTGTATGTACTACCCCTAGGTAGAACACAATCATAGAACACCGTGTATGTACTACCCCTAGGTAGAACACAATCATAGAACACCGTGTATGTACTACCCCTAGGTAGAACACAATCATAGAACACCGTGTATGTACTACCCCTAGGTAGAACACGATCATAGAACACCGTGTATGTACTACCCCTAGGTAGAACACAATCATAGAACACCGTGTATGTACTACCCCTAGGTAGAACACAATCATAGAACACCGTGTATGTACTACCCCTAGGTAGAACACAATCACAGAACACCGTGTATGTACTACCCCTAGGTAGAACACGATCACAGAACACTGTGTATGTACTACCCCTAGGTAGAACACAATCATAGAACACCGTGTATGTACTACCCCTAGGTAGAACACAATCATACAACTAAGATGATATAATCTGTACCAGATATATGACTTGTAGTCATAACTAAGATGGTAATCTGTAACTGTCACAATTTCTATCAAATTCTTTTGTTACATAGGCATTGTTTTATTTCATTCCTATAATTTTAATCAGTTAGATTCTTTGTATAATGGTGAGTTTTACATTATAGTTTATATACATTACTTAAAATTTATGGTTTCCTTAATATATTAAATGCCTTTTTAGTTAGGGCATTTTAGAAACATTCCTAACCATATGTGAAAATATTGCTTACCAATAGCTTTCTTCTGTGTTCATATAGGTGTACACTAACACCTCTCAATTTATTCCAACCCAAATCCTTGTGGAAAATTCTGGGGAGCTAATCACAGTTGGGGTACCCAGACGAAAAATAATGCCTGGGCAAAAAATAAATATTTGCCAATATTACCGTGTCTAACTAGCGATTTTTTGGGGTGCTGAATCGATTCCACCCATTAGTTTTGAGTACAAATGACTCCCTGCCCATAAACATATAACAAGCAGAAACTTATCTCAATTGAAATCTTTGTTAATCAGTTTTATAGTTCACCCTCTTCATCTACCGGGAATCCTCTTCACTCCTATTATCAGGTTGCTGGTTGATTTTCTGGCAACAGTTACCATGACAGCATGGTGCTATGGGTTCTGATGAAGGGACCGGCACAACACCTAGGTCACCGAGCTTCCCTCCATAGACCAGGACATCCAATGGTGGCCTTTTCAACACCAGTCAATCTCTAGTCTGCAGATAAGCCTGGAGAGAGTGCAGTGTTGCAGCTCCTGATGCCGAAGGCAATTTCTCAGGTGTGGTGCTCCCCGTAGCAGCCCGTTTGCTAAAGATGTCAAATCTCAAGTCCCCCAAGTCTTCGGGTGGTTTTGCACTGAACATGAGCTTGAATAGTTCACAGCCGGATTTGATGATGTCATGTTTCTCAGTGTGGATGTCCAGAAACACATGACCCTTTGCGCTATGTTAGTCTTGCAGAACTTGGTTAGCAACGTTGATTTGCTAAACCCAGAAATCGTGGACACTGTATCGCAGCCAGAAAAGCACTGCTTCTGGTATATCTTTGGGAGTGCTTCCCGGATCTTTCTGACATCGTCAGATGTTTGTTTGGCTTTTATGAGGAAGATTGGGTGGTCTGCCACATGATAAATTAGCATAGCCATGATGTGGGTGCCATCAACCCTCACCTCAGCTCTCTTGCGTCACTTAGAGCTGTCCGGACAATATAGGTGTCTGCATCATCAGGGTATTGCTGTACAGTGATCCCATTTCTACCGAATGTCTCAGCAAATAGCAGAATGAGCTGGGCATTGTTGCTTTTGTTTTCGAGGAACCTTTCTCTTGGAATGATGCTTTTGATGTCTGGACGAATCAGAATGTCGCAGCATACATTCTTTGTTCGTCTCAGGTGATCATAGTCCTTGGTGGAGCTGCCGTATCCATCAAAGACCACAGTGATCCGGAGGCACTGGCTCCCCATGGACTTCCCCAACCGGAGCTCTCGGCGATGTCTTTCCAGGTGAGGTTAGTCTCCCACCTGACGTTGTGTAGGAGCCAACCACCACCAATTACCAGGTTCATGTAGAGAGGTTGTTCAACAGGTTCCACAAATACCAAGGACCCTTGCTAGAGCAGCTTTTTCTGGCTTTCGCAACTTCTTGTCTTTGTCAAATAGAGACATCGGTGTTTTGTGTCAACTCAAATCGCAGCGCTTCTTTGGTCTTGACATCACGCTCACTGATAATGATGAGGCTGGTTGAACAGCTTGAGTGAGTTAATAACCAGCTTCTTTTGGGTCCATTTCTGAGGCTCTCTAACGATATGACCATGTGCTTAGTTTCTTTAGTATCCAGAACCGTTTGTCTACCCATCGTGTCCTGCATCGCTCTGCCAACCTCTTCTGCCTGATTAGCATTGCCATCACTGATAGTCACGTGTTCGAGCCCCGCTCAGGGCGTGTCTCATTTATATGAAAAAGTTGGCAGTTTCTTACGGAGCCTGCCCAGGAAAGGTGTTGTTAGGTAAACTGCCCGCCGGCGATATAGCCCAAAATGGTGCTGATGCCGGCGTAAAACCCGAAATATAACATAAATATAACATAACTGATTAGCATTGACTGGGTCCTCAGGAGTGCTGCTGTACCCTGTGGAGAAGGATACCATAGTCTTCCTGCCCTGTGTTGCATCAATGGGGTTGACCTCCAATCATCCAACAATGGCTTTGATCATCTGTCTTCATCTGGGCTCCTTTGACGTCTACGTGGACAGGTACCTTACGTTTGTTCATACCACCTTCCAGCTCCCGATGAATTAACGAGAAGTGCTTTAGTGTCTGAACCCAAGACCTATGAGCAGATTTGTTGGCCTCACACATGAGTGTGGTTTCTATCATGATGTCGGTTCATGTACATGACCACTCATGGTCTGAGAACCTGCCTACATGGTTGCCGTACAAGGTGAATTTGGTCAGAGCTTCCTGGAACACCAGACTGTCATGTCGCTGCTGCATTAGCTGTACATACAGCCTTGCTCCCTTCACGTACTGATGGTAGCCCACTGCCTGCTGCGAAGGTGTTGAGTATTGCAATTATGCAGCTGAGGTGTGATCTGGGATACGTGCACACCTGATGAAAACCTTGATGAGGTAGATTATGCAAGACCCGGAGTGCAGGTGTCATTCCTCCCTCAGCCAATGTCTTCATCTTCTCTGACAGCCCCACAGCCTCTCCTTGAAGACCGCGACTATCCTCGGCACGTACATTATACATGTTGGGGAGTAAAAGTTGGAAATTGATATTAATTATGTAATATGAAAACAGATCAATCGTCATGGCAATTTGAGTATTCAGAGATAGTTCAAGATTTACAGATTGGAAACATTGCAATTAGCTGTTTTCTCATATTTTGCATTCTTGATGAAGACCACAATGTCTTTGAACTCCTGCTCGCTGAACACAATATCTCATCACGAACTTGGTAATTGCTGCAGATTCAAGGAGGTACATGTATTGACATAAGCACCACCTGAGAGGATGTGTTCTGCAGTGCTGCTGCCAAAGTAAATCACTTGTATCAGCTCTTGCATCCCACAGCAGTTCGAACGTGATGACACCAGGATACTGAATGCTGCGTAAGCACTCCATTAGAGTAGTGTAGATAGTGCTGTAGTCATTTGGGTCACCCTCGATGATAGGAACAAACTCAATGAGGGACTTCTTCTTGCATTCAGGTTGGTATATTGACTTCATGAAGCCATTCCGGTTTGGATGTTCGAAGGTGGGGTTGTGATTCTCGATAGCCCATCCTGCCACCCAAGCGATGGCAGTAAGGCTGGAGGGTATTGGTGATCTGCTACTGGAACAAAATGAATTTCTTCCAATCCTTCTTTCTATTTCAGAATAAAGGACAAAATGTTCACATCTGTTGCGTTGAGAGTTGTTGCTTTCTCCTTAAATGTTATCATTCTTAGGCTACGTGCGAGAAGCTCATCTTGTCTTGTCGCTGGAGCCGGCAAATTGATGAACTGTCCTTTTCTCTGGAACAACGAGTGCAAATGTTTGAGGATCCTCATCCATCTCGGCATCACTACTCTCATCTCTACGGCTCCAGCTTCATCCTCGTGTGTGATCACGTTATCCTGAGCCATGCTACCAACTCCATTTTGCAAACTCTCGTAACAATACTTATAAAAGGCGTTAGGCTTTCAGTTTTCACGATTGGCTTTAGTAAACCCACCATAGACATCCATTGAGATACGTATAAAATACCAATATTACGGGTTTTTGGCATATGCGAAAAGTAGGCGTATATTTTTTGTATGACCAGGATTTGGGTTGGAATAAATTGACAGGTGTTAGTGTACACCTATATGAACACAGTTGTGAAGAAAGCTGTTGGTAAGCAATTTTTTCACAGATGGTTAAGAATTTTTCTAAAATGCCCTAACTTTTTTAACTATATTTTATCAAGTTATTTTGACATTTTAAACATACAAATGATGAAATATTCTTATATGATTGGTCAATGTGTAATATAATATTATTGGCTGGTATTTTGAACCATTTTGATTGGATAGCGCCGCAGAATAAAAAAAAATCTTTGAGATTGCCAGAAAGTCAGTTACGTTTGAGTTCCTGAAGAGACACCTTTTTAAGTAGTATAATGCAGCTAATGTTAATACAATGTATCATTTAGTGGCATAATGCTAGCCATATTAGTGTCTTAATCTTCTACAGGACTTTATGTTAATTTGTAACCATCAATTATATATGGACAACATTAAAAACCACCTACCGGTACATAATTAACTTGAACTTCAATCTGTGTTAATTATCGTTACTGCTGGACAATTGTATATATATTAAATTATGAGTCATCAGTCATCGTTGGTTTGATTGACCGTACACAGACTATGAACTGACCCCTTCGTATGCCACCACCTTGTGTAGGCTACTCTGCTCTACCACGCTAATTCCCCATTTAGAGTTAGCCTGCATACTAGTTCAAACCACGGGAACTCGAGTCGGTGACATAATTATGTTATTGTGGAGAATTCCTATGGTATTGTGAAAGGAACCTATGTATCGGATCATGAACAGCAGCATCAACGGTCACGCTCAGATGTCAGGACCACACCAGCAGCACAGGACAGCCGTACGATACACCACTAATGAGATGTCAGTGAGTACAAATGTTTGTGTGCATGTTGCCTGATTCTTGAATATGTGACCATAAAAGTTGACTCTTTCCCGTTAACAGTAAATTGTATTCAAATTACTGCAGGTCTAAACTATTTATAGTCAAAAAGATAAATTAAACTTAGCATCCTGGTGATCAACAATATTTTGAAGATATTCATGAGTTTTCTTGAAAACATAGTTTGAAATAATCTATCTATTACCAATTCTGTATCGTACATATACAAATAAGGAACAATGGCTCCAAGACATTTAAAGAAACACAATTGGTGCTGTAGTAAGAGATGCTCAATATTAACAAATTACTGTGCTAAACCAGAAATGGAATTTACAGAAAAATTAGCCAGAAATTATGTAAATACAGAAATTAATGGTCAGTTTGTGTCATGTTTAGTTGACACCGGTGCAAGTATTATCTGTATAAGCAAGCATCTATTAAAACAAATAGGTTCAAGGGAGACTGTTTACAGTGCTCTCCATAGTACAGTAGGTGTATGTGGGGAAATTCATCCTGATTTAGGAGAACAAATATTGGAGGTGGATATAGGTGGAATTAAGCTAAAGCACAATTTCAATGTTTTGGAAACATTGCATTCCAAAGTAATAATATACTGTCAAAAAAGAAACGATACCAAACTAAAAATGACGTAAAACGGATAAAACCATAGAAAGGTTTAATATATTAGTACGTATCAGTACCGGGTATCTCATTGCAACGTCAGCCAACCATAAACACAGGTAAATAAACACCCAGTAATCCTGGAACGCCGAATTTCCGATTTGCACGTGCTCCTCAACAAAGAACTTCCTACACATGTACACATCGGAAAACCGGTTTATTGTACTGGTATTGCATTATCATCGAGGAAAAACACCTTACATACCCATTGTTACCTCTAACAAAATGCCTAGGCTAAACCGCAATCGGAGAATGCGTGCCATTGGCATGATTGACGGCGGTTTACGTCAGCGTGACGTCGCAAATCGACTCGGGGGTTACACGGATCACGATAACACGTCTACTTCGACGTTATCGAACACATGGATCGGTGGACGACCGTCCAAGATCTGGTCGACCACGTGTGACGACGCGTGAACAGGACCGTCACATTCGGACGTCACATTTACGTGACCGGTTCCTACCTGCTACGCACACAGCTGCCGTTACTCCTGGGATGACCAACAATCGCATCAGTGCACAAACAGTCAGGAACCGGCTCGGTGAACGTGGCATTCGTGCCTATCGGCCATACGTTGGACCCATCCTGACACGACGTCACCGTGACGTACGGCGGGAATGGACGACGGAACGTGCTCGCTGTACTCGGTTACAGTGGAATTCGGTGATGTTTAGCGATGAATCGCGGTTCTGTTTGCGTCGAGCGGATGGCAGAGAGCGGGTATATCGGTGAACGTTACGCCGACGCATGTGTGCGTCAGGTCGATCTGTTCGGGGGCGGAAGCGTTATGACGTAGGACGGTGTCACCTTCCGCAGACGCACCAAACTTTTAGTGGTGGACGGGAACCTAAACGCCCAGCGGTACTGTGATGAGATCCTTTCGCCAGTTGTGTCGTTCTTTAATGCCAATAGAAACGTCACACTGTTCCAACAGGACAACGCCAGGTCTCATACTGCTCGGATTTCCACCACATTATTGGAGCAGAACAATATTGAAACCCTGCCGTGGCCTGCTTTGTTACCAGACTTGTCACCCATAGAACATTTGTGGGATACGTTAGACCGCCGCGTCAGACGACGTCAGCCGGTAACGTTAAACCAACTGAGGGATGTTTTGCGTCAGGAGTGGACAAATATTGACCAGCAAGAGATTCAGACACTCTTCCGTTCGATGCGACGGCGGTGCATTGCAGTGAGAGACGCAAATGGTGCCCATACTCGGTATTGACGTCTGTGTGAAAACTCCATTAGACCCCTGTCCGACGAATTACGTCATCACGTAGCAGACAGTTTCGGAGGCTCATTATGCTTTATGTGCTCCTCTTTCAAACATGTTGGACTATCATCTTATGAATTTTCAAAGACTTTTCTTAATAAATGTTGAAATTATAGACACATAAACACCAGGTATCGTTTCTTTTTTGACTCAGTATATGTTTGGACTTCCTGAGGATACACCATGTCAAGACTGATTTCCACAGTATGGCGATCACTCTACCAGCTCCAAGAGGGAACACTTTCCCAAAGGTGTCATCACAAACCAGTTATACACATGTCGGCAGCATAACCGTGCCCGCTATTGCAAACCCAAATGTACAGACATCAACATTAACAGACATCACCTTTCCAACACACAGTGAAATGGTAATTCCTATACAAGTGTCATAATTCAGCGACAATTCTACAGTGCTATTAGAACCAATGATGAATCTCGCTAACGACCACACACTTGCCGGATGAAGAGCCATCACCAGTGTACACAAGGGCAAAGGAACATACATGGTCATGAACCCTACAAGTATACCAATATTCTTATCACCAAACACCAAAATGTCCCAAACACAACAATGCTCAAGATATCCACAACATCATAGAACCTTCTTCCGAAAATGTCAACCACATGTTTACAACAAATGCATCGTCGAGTGACCACTATAAAAACATTGTTTTAGAGCTGGGAATAAGTCTGGAACACACATATCTGACAGACAGCCAGAAAGCAAAACTGTACAACATGTTAGGTCAGAACAGAGATATTTTTGCAAAAGACATATCAGAATTAGGTCAAAGTAACCTACAGTATCACTCCATACACACCAAAGATGATACACATGTAAGCTTAGCACCCTACCGACAATCTCCACAGATGCGCCGCGAAACGGACAAAACATTAGATGAGATGCTACAACATGACATCATAGAAGAAGCATCATCAGCTTATCACAGTCCAGTTCTTCTCGTCAAGAAACGTGGAACCAGTGTCATTTACAATACCAATGTTTTCCGAGGTCTTCGATACACTGGCTGACTCGCAATCGGAAATATTTACGAGCGTTGATTTAAGTCAGGTTTCTGGCGAGTCCCGTTAGACCCTGCAACGAAGCATAAAAACGCATTTATATGTCACGGGGGTGTATTTAACTTTACAAGACTTCCTTTTGGGCTTTGTAACTCGCCGTTGACCTTCCAGAGCTTGATGGCAAAGGTACTCAAGATCTCAACTTCAAGATTGCACTCGTTTACATCGATGGTGTCCTAATATGTTCAAAGAACGTTGAACAACATCTAGAACATCTAAACCTTCTCTTTTCCAATTTCCGAGAAGCAACCCTCAAACTTCATCCTTCGATATGCACATTTGCCACCAAATCTGTCAAATATCTGGGGCACATCGTCAGCAAAGAAGGAGTGCAAGCCACATCAGAAAATGTCGACAAGATGAAAAGCTTTCCTCAACCGAAAACCACCAAGTAGGTAAAAAGCTTCCAGTCAATGATCAATTTCTATCGCCGATTCATCAAGTATTACTCAAAGGTAGCATTACCACTCCTTAGAAAGAACCAACGATTATCATGGTCACCAGGATGTCAGCAAAGCTTCGATGACCCCAAGAAAAGACTAACAACTGCTCCCATTTTAGCTTATCCAATATTTGATAAGCCCTTAATCATAACAACATAATATTCTATTGATTACATGCTTTCATTCACTCAGAGACAATGAGATAAAATGGCACGTCACAGATAAAGAAGCATTAGCCTTAGTCGAAGCAGTACAACAATATAAACACTACCTATCCAATCAGAAGTTCATAGTCTACACTGACAATGTCTCCGTCAAATACCTGCACAACATCAACGGTTGTCAAGGAAGACTGGGCAGATGGAGTCTACTTCTGCAATCCTACAACTTTGAGATAGTGCATAAAGCTGGGAAGCAGAATCCAACGGACTACCTATCTCGACAAACATACGAGAACAATCAGCCACCACCATCGACCAACCTTGAAGTCCAGGTGTTTACAATGGAAACAAATACTGATCCAAAGGTTACCTTTGTCTGTGGTCGCCAGTCTGCAACAACAGGTATCCAGTATCGACATACCAATGCAAGACTTGGCCAATCATCAACAGCAGTGCCCTGATTTTGCTCCTATCTACAAATACAAGAACACCAACGAGGTTCCACAAGATCCATTACTGGCTAGGACAGTGGTCGCCGAGTCCTTCAACTTCGAGCTAGAAGATGGCATCCTAAAGCACTTCTACTCAAAACATTGCAAGAAGGTACCCAAAGATGATCGCCTTGTCAAGCAGACACGCTGTACCTCGAGTTCTACGAGATGATATTCTCCGGGACTACCATGACTGTATTGTGGGAGGAGGACACCAAGGTTTTGAGAGCACGTTTGCGGCACTTCGCAATAAATACTTATGGCCAACTATGTTTGAAGACATAACACAGTATGTCAGGACTTGCAAAGTGTGCCAGCAATGCAAACATGTCTTCCATGCCAGACCGCCACCTTTATAACCACAGCCGATAGAAGATGTTCTCAATCAATGGCACATCAACATATTGAGTGGTCTACCTACAACCAAGGAAAAGTACAAACACATACTAGTAGTTGTAGACAGCTATTCCAAATGGACTGAAGCCATACCACCTCGTACCCAAGATGCCACTGAAGTAGCTGCAGCACTATATCGCGAAATCATCACTCGATATGGAGCTCCAAGAGTTCTTATGTCTGATCACTGCGCTAACTTCATGCGATGTCTGAGCTCTTCTAAATTACGAGGCACATGACAACCAGTTATCATCCTCAAAGTAATGGAGCTGTAGATAGGATGAACTCGGTGATCATGCAAGCTCTCCGAGCATACATAACAAAAGACAAGCAAGAACACCTGGACTGAATTATTACCAGGCATACTGATGGCATATCGTGCTACGCCAGCAACTTAGTCAACAGGGTATTCACCTTTCTTTATGCTCTTTGGTCGAGAGATGAAACTACCAATTGACACAAAATTAACACCTAAAGAGAATCTAACACAGAACCACAAGATGTTTCTCGGTAGAATTCTCAACAACCTCGAAATCACAAGAAAAATTGCGACACAGAACATACAAAATGCTCAAGACAAATACAAACAACAATATGACAAACGAGCACAGCAACCACAATTCCATCCGGCTCAGCGCGTTTGACTGTACTGTACAAATGTACCACTGGGGACAGCACCTAAACTATACCGAAGATGGGTCGGGCCATACTACATCACCCAAGCATTCCCAAATCACACTTTCAGACTTCGCAACTGTCGAACAAACAAAGAGTTGAAGTCACTGGTCAATGCACATTGTCTCAAACTGTACTATGACCCAGATAGTCGACCGACAAATCCACCTCCAGAGCATGCAGATGATGAAAGGGAACTGGATCCAGATATCAACTTCAAGATCCACCATCTGTAAACAATGACACTATTCCAAGACCACCTAACAGGTCAATCAAACAAAGACCAGTACTATTCCAGAATGACAGGAATTGGGAACAAGTGCAACAGAAACAAGCACCGCCCACAAACAAAGCTAAACAAACACCACTACCAACTAAATCAAAATCACAACACAGATCTCAAAAACCAATACCCCGTCCCGGCACCAGCAGGGCTCCTGCAACAACACCAGCTAATGCACACACAAACACAGCTCCTAGACCAATCAACAACAAACCATGTTGCCAAGACTGCAGAAAAGATATATGTGTTCCATTTAAAGAAGCTGAAATAGATACGATAACAGCTTCTGCCAGGGGAAGTGACACCTTATACTACAAGGTCAAATTCAAGGACACCACTCGGCCTACTAACTGGTTTTTCACCTGCAAAATACCTTCAAGGTTTGTAAGGGAATTCCATGCAAACCGCACAATGACGGGCAAGAAAAGAAAACGACCCCTCCAGGAGTTTCAACACAAATACTTCAAAGAAATCAACACAATAGGCACAGAGACCAGGTCATCATCCTCCGTGAGTACACAATTGAAGAGCGACAAGCAATCAGTACCCAGACAGAAACCACATCTGAACAAAAGACAGAGAAAACAGAACCACTAGCACCATTGACTTACAAACATCATATAATAGGAATAAAAATCATCAGAAAGAGACCATATTTCTGTCTCCAAAATAAATATGGGGAAACCAGCTGGCACACCGCAACTTCTGTGTATTATGAACCTGAAGAAATATACTGGGCACATAATGAGATATATCAACAAAGATGCATTGACTGCCAGATTTTGCGCATGAAAGACACATCAAGTTCCAAGGCAGAAACCGGGCGAGCAGAATTGCTACCGAGACAGAAATATGTACATGAAATGAGGATACAACCAGATGGAACTAGAGAGTATTACGTCGTCTACCATAATCCGGAGTTACTTCCAGGATGGACAGATATTGATGGAGTGTCCAATGGAATTCTAAATTGTTGTTGTGAATTGCTCTAAAGTGAGTTGATCATGGTCAATACGTACAGAGGTTAATTATGCCAAACAGGCTTATCTGAAAAAACAAGAAATGTTCTACCTAAATATTTACCCACAAAAAAACTTGGTTTTATGAACTAATATTTGCATATAAGAAGTAGTCATTAAAATAATTGTATTACAGTATAACAGACGGATATATAGTTCAGTGGTAACACGCCTGACTGGTAATCCAGGGATCGCAGGTTCGATCCCCCATCTGACCCTAATAAAATTAACAGTCTTTCAGATGGGACGTTAAACCGAGGTCTCGTGTCGGTGATTTACACCGTGCACGTAAAAGAACCAGAGGAGACCCTGGAATGGGTCTCTCTCTCTGTATCATTGCACTATCCTCCAACAATCTAAAATGACTAATCTCTTCAGGAGGCGTCGCTAATATGGGCAACCGGTAGCGACGATAAATAAACGTAAAACACACACACATTATTACATATATTATACCCCCTCCTCGAGATACATATAAATAATATATGTACTAATAATCCCCATACCCCATCCTCGAGATCCATACCCATCATCGAGATCCATACCCATCATCGAGATCCATACCCATCCTCGAGATCCATACCCATCATCGAGATCCATACCCATCATCGAGATCCATACCCATCATCGAGATCCATACCCATCATCGAGATCCATACCCATCCTCGAGATCCATACCTCATCCTCGAGATCCATACCTCATCCTCGAGATCCATACTCATCCTCGAGATCCATACTCATCCTCGAGATCCATACCTCATCCTCGAGATCCATACCTCATCCTCGAGATCCATACTCATCCTCGAGATCCATACTCATTTTCGAGATCCACACCTCATCCTCGAGATCCATATAAATAATATATGTACTAATAATCCCCATACCTCATCCTCGAGACCATACCCACCTCGAGATCCATACTCATCCTGAGATCCATACCTCATCCTCGAGATCCATACCTCATCCTCGAGATCCATACCTCATCCTCGAGATCCATACCTCATCCTCGAGATCCATACCTCATCCTCGAGATCCATACCCCATCCTCGAGATCCATACCTCATCCTCGAGATCCATACCTCATCTCGAGATCCATACCTCATCCTAGATCCATACCCACTCCTCGAGATCCATACCCATCGAGATCCATACCCTCCTCGAGATCCATACTCATCCTCGAGATCCATACTCATTTTCGAGATCCACACCTCATCCTCGAGATCCATATAAATAATATATGTACTAATAATCCCCATACCCCATCCTCGAGACCCATACCTCATCCTCGAGACCCATACCCCATCCTCGAGATCCATAACTCATCCTCGAGATCCATACCCACTCCTCGAGATCCATATAAATAATATATGTACTAATCACCATATCCCCTCCTCGAGATCCATACCGCCTCCTCGAGATCCATTCCCCTCCGCGAGATCTGTATATCAGTTAGAGATCGTGCACGTTGTCAATAGTTCGTTTGACAATAGAGCGGCGAGGCATACACACAACATGGTTCTAAGGGAATCATATATACAATGTGTATAGTGTTCTAGTGTTATGAGGTGTGATGTTCATGTGTGGATGGTATTTAGTTAATTGCTCACACTTTATAATGGACAACGTATTCATTCACAAGTTATTGATTTACTTGTAGATAACGTGCTAAACTCAATTCATAATACATACATAACATGAATAGATTGCCTCAATGAGATAGTTTTTCGCAACTATTGCTTTTAACACATATGACCGCAACATTTATCTTGTCAATTTGATGGGAATACAGTTTAGTTGGACTATAATTGATTAGCGGGTTAGTGGTGATCAACACGGAGTTCATCAATACTACCGCTCTTCCACAATCAAAAACAACACACTGCATGTGTGTGCGTTTTACGTGTATTTATCGTCGCTACCGGTTGCCCATATGAGCGACGCATCCTGAAGAGATTCGTCATTTTAGATTTTTGGCGGATAGTGCAATGATACAGACAGAGACCCATTCCAGAGTATCCTCTGGTTCTTTTACGTGCACGGTGTACAGCACCGACACGAGCTATCGATTTGAAATCCCATCTGAGAGACTGTTAATTTTATTAAGGTCAGACGGGGGATCGAACCTGCGATCCATGGAGTACCAGTCCAACGTGTTACCATCATCTCAAATATCTTCTCTTTCTTCTGCTTTCTTACCGGTATTATATTTCTGTCATTTCTAAGCAATATGCACATTTGGTATACATATATTAGCTCCACACCGTCCAAAATAGTACTGTGTATTTTGAACTGCAAGGAGAGAAACTATAAGCTCTACTTCCGTTTTGATCCTTTCCTATTCTTTGATTTTGTGTGCATGTATTGTTTTGTGAATGTATATAGTGGAATAAATATGCTTAAACCAACGTGTTACCACTGGACTACATATCAGTCTGCGTATTGTCGTAAAACATATATACATGTAGTGTTTAAAAGTATCCTCATGCAATTTGTTATTCGTAAAACTGTTTATTAAGAAGAAAAATACATATCAACTGTCCGACTCAATTCTGGGCAACATAAATACACGTCAACTGTCCGATTCAATTCTGGGCAACATAAATACACGTCAACCGTCCGATTCAATTCTGGGCAACATAAATACATGTCAACTGTCCGATTCAATTCTGGGCTGCATGCAAATGAAACCAACAATTTTGAAAGTTCATGATAATGATCTCGTTAATTATTAGTTGTGAAAGTTCATGATAATGATCTCGTTAATTATTAGTTGTGAAAGTTCATGATAATGATCTCGTTAATTATTAGACTTGCAAAAACACAATACAGTGTTGTAAGGTGTAATTCATGTATAATTTACATGAACTGTACAAGGAGTACACTATACAAGATACTTTATTTTGAGTGTGACATGTGTGGGACAAGGACAACATTAGCTTTCAGCTTTTACCTTTTTCTATCTTTGCATTTAATTTATGTATATTATTTGCATGCTTTTGTATTATGCTCTTCAATTCTGGAGGAACTAAAGGAATATATAGTGTACATGAAATACATGCATCATTATGTACATGTGTACATGAAATACATGCATCATTATGTACATGTGTACATGAAATACATGCATCATTATGTACATGTGTACAGACAATACATGCAGCATTATGTACATGTGTACAGACAATACATGCATCAATATGTACATGTGTACATGAAATACATGCATCATTATGTACATGTGTACATGAAATACATGCAGCATTATGTACATGTGTACATGAAATACATGCATCATTATGTACATGTGTACATGAAATACATGCAGCATTATGTACATGTGTACAGACAATACATGCAGCATTATGTACATGTGTACAGACAATACATGCATCAATATGTACATGTGTACAGACAATACATGCAGCATTATGTACATGTGTACATGAAATACATGCATCATTATGTACATATGTACAGACAATACATGCAGCATTGTGTACATGTGTACATGAAATACATGCATCATTATGTACATGTGTACATGAATACATGCAGCATTATGTACATGTGTACATGAAATACATGCAGCATTATGTACATGTGTACATAAATACATGCATCATTATGTACATGTGTACATGAAATACATGCATCATTATGTACATGTGTACATGAAATACATGCAGCATTATGTACATGTGTACATGAAATACATGCATCATTATGTACATATGTACAGACAATACATGCAGCATTATGTACATGTGTACATGAAATACATGCATCATTATGTACATGTGTACATGAAATACATGCATCATTATGTACATATGTACAGACAATACATGCAGCATTATGTACATGTGTACATGAAATACATGCAGCATTATGTACATGTGTACATGAAATACATGCATCATTATGTACATATGTACAGACAATACATGCATCATTATGTACATATGTACATGAAATACATGCATCATTATGTACATGTGTACAGACAATACATGCATCATTATGTACATGTGTACAGACAATACATGCAGCATTATGTACATGTGTACAGACAATACATGCAGCAGTATGTACATATGTACAGACAATACATGCAGCATTATGTACATATGTACAGACAATACATGCATCATTATGTACATGTGTACAGACAATACATGCATCATTATGTACATGTGTACAGACAATACATGCAGCAGTATGTACATATGTACAGACAATACATGCAGCATTATGTACATATGTACATGAAATACATGCATCATTATGTACATGTGTACAGACAATACATGCAGCATTATGTACATGTGTACAGACAATACATGCAGCATTATGTACATGTGTACAGACAATACATGCATCATTATGTACATGTGTACAGACAATACATGCAGCATTATGTACATGTGTACATGAAATACATGCATCATTATGTACATGTGTACAGACAATACATGCAGCATTATGTACATGTGTACATGAATACATGCAGCATTATGTACATGTGTACATGAAATACATGCATCATTATGTACATGTGTACAGACAATACATGCATCATTATGTACATGTGTACAGACAATACATGCAGCATTATGTACATGTGTACAGACAATACATGCATCATTATGTACATGTGTACAGACAATACATGCAGCATTATGTACATGTGTACAGACAATACATGCAGCATTATGTACATGTGTACATGAAATACATGCATCATTATGTACATGTGTACAGACAATACATGCAGCATTATGTACATGTGTACAGACAATACATGCAGCATTATGTACATGTGTACAGACAATACATGCATCATTATGTACATGTGTACAGACAATACATGCAGCATTATGTACATGTGTACAGACAATACATGCAGCAGTATGTACATGTGTACATGAATACATGCAGCATTATGTACATGTGTACAGACAATACATGTGTACATGCAATACATGCATCATTATGTACATGTGTACATGAATACGTGCAGCAGTATGTACAGGTGTACAGACAATACATGCATCATTATGTACATGTGTACAGACAATACATGCAGCATTGAACAGACAATACATGCATCATTATGTACATGTGTACAGACAATACATGCAGCATTGTACAGACAATACATGCATCATTATGTACATGTGTACAGACAATACAAGCATCATTATGTACATGTGTACAGACAATACATGCAGCATTATGTACATGTGTACATGGAAACATGCAGCAGTATGTATATGTGTACATGCAATACATGCATCATTATGTACATGTGTACATGAATACGTGCAGCAGTATGTACATGTGTACAGACAATACATGCATCATTATGTACATGTGTACATGAATACATGCATCATTATGTACCTGTGTACATGAATACATGCAGCATTATGTACATGTGTACAGACAATACAGGCATCATTATGTACATATGTACATGCAGCATTATGTACATGTGTACAGACAATACATGCATCATTATGTACATGTGTACAGACAATACATGCATCATTATGTACATGTGTACAGACAATACATGCATCATTATGTACATGTGTACAGACAATACATGCAGCATTATGTACATGTGTACAGATAATACATGCAGCAGTATGTACATGTGTACAGACAATACATGCATCATTATGTACATGTGTACAGACAATACATGCATCATTATGTACATGTGTACAGACAATACATGCAGCATTATGTACATGTGTACAGAAATACATGCAGCATTATGTACATGTGTACAGACAATACATGCATCATTATGTACATGTGATGAATCAGCATTTACATGAAATACATGCATCATTATGTACATGTGTACATGAAATACATGCATCATTATGTACATGTGTACAGACAATACATGCAGCATTATGTACATGTGTACATGAAATACATGCAGCATTATGTACATGTGTACATGAAATACATGCATCATTATGTACATGTGTACAGACAATACATGCATCATTATGTACATATGTACATGAAATACATGCATCATTATGTACATGTGTACAGACAATACATGCATCATTATGTACATGTGTACAGACAATACATGCAGCATTATGTACATGTGTACAGACAATACATGCAGCAGTATGTACATATGTACAGACAATACATGCAGCATTATGTACATGTGTACAGACAATACATGCATCATTATGTACATGTGTACAGACAATACATGCATCATTATGTACATGTGTACAGACAATACATGCAGCAGTATGTACATATGTACAGACAATACATGCAGCATTATGTACATATGTACATGAAATACATGCATCATTATGTACATGTGTACAGACAATACATGCAGCATTATGTACATGTGTACAGACAATACATGCAGCATTATGTACATGTGTACAGACAATACATGCAGCATTATGTACATGTGTACAGACAATACATGCAGCATTATGTACATGTGTACATGAAATACATGCATCATTATGTACATGTGTACAGACAATACATGCAGCATTATGTACATGTGTACATGAATACATGCAGCATTATGTACATGTGTACATGAAATACATGCATCATTATGTACATGTGTACAGACAATACATGCATCATTATGTACATGTGTACAGACAATACATGCAGCATTATGTACATGTGTACAGACAATACATGCATCATTATGTACATGTGTACAGACAATACATGCAGCATTATGTACATGTGTACAGACAATACATGCAGCATTATGTACATGTGTACATGAAATACATGCATCATTATGTACATGTGTACAGACAATACATGCAGCATTATGTACATGTGTACAGACAATACATGCAGCATTATGTACATGTGTACAGACAATACATGCATCATTATGTACATGTGTACAGACAATACATGCAGCATTATGTACATGTGTACAGACAATACATGCAGCAGTATGTACATGTGTACATGAATACATGCAGCATTATGTACATGTGTACAGACAATACATGTGTACATGCAATACATGCATCATTATGTACATGTGTACATGAATACGTGCAGCAGTATGTACAGGTGTACAGACAATACATGCATCATTATGTACATGTGTACAGACAATACATGCAGCATTGAACAGACAATACATGCATCATTATGTACATGTGTACAGACAATACATGCAGCATTGTACAGACAATACATGCATCATTATGTACATGTGTACAGACAATACAAGCATCATTATGTACATGTGTACAGACAATACATGCAGCATTATGTACATGTGTACATGAAAACATGCAGCAGTATGTATATGTGTACATGCAATACATGCATCATTATGTACATGTGTACATGAATACGTGCAGCAGTATGTACATGTGTACAGACAATACATGCATCATTATGTACATGTGTACATGAATACATGCATCATTATGTACCTGTGTACATGAATACATGCAGCATTATATACATGTGTACAGACAATACAGGCATCATTATGTACATATGTACATGCAGCATTATGTACATGTGTACAGACAATACATGCATCATTATGTACATGTGTACAGACAATACATGCATCATTATGTACATGTGTACATACAATACATGCATCATTATGTACATGTGTACAGACAATACATGCAGCATTATGTACATGTGTACAGATAATACATGCAACATTATGTACATGTGTACAGACAATACATGCATCATTATGTACATGTGTACAGACAATACATGCATCATTATGTACATGTGTACAGACAATACATGCAGCATTATGTACATGTGTACAGACAATACATGCAGCATTATGTACATGTGTACAGACAATACATGCATCATTATGTACATGTGTACAGACAATACATGCATCATTATGTACATGTGTACAGACAATACATGCAGCATTATGTACATGTGTACAGACAATACATGCATCATTATGTACATGTGTACAGACAATACATGCAGCATTATGTACATGTGTACAGACAATACATGCAGCATTATGTACATGTGTACAGACAATACATGCATCATTATGTACATGTGTACATGAATACATGCAGCATTATGTACATGTGTACAGACAATACATGCAGCATTATGTACATGTGTACAGACAATACATGCAGCATTATGTACATGTGTACAGACAATACATGCAGTTTGTGTACAGAAATACATGCATCATTATGTACATGTGTACATGAATACATGCATCATTATGTACATGTGTACAGACAATACATGCATCATTATGTACATGTGTACAGACAATACATGCAGCATTATGTACATGTTTACAGAATACATGCAGCAGTATGTACATGTGTACATGAATACATGCAGCATTATGTACATGTGTACAGACAATACATGCAGCATTATGTACATGTGTATAGACAATGCATGCATCATTATGTACATGTGTACAGACAATACATGCAGCATTATATACATGTGTACAGACAATACATGCATCATTATGTACATGTGTACAGAAAATACATGCATCATTATGTACATGTGTACAGACAATACATGCAGCATTATGTACATGTGTACAGACAATACATGCATCATTATGTACATGTGTACAGACAATACATGCATCATTATGTACATGTGTACAGACAATACATGCATCATTATGTACATGTGTACATACAATACATGCATCATTATGTACATGTGTACAGACAATACATGCAGCATTATGTACATGTGTACAGATAATACATGCAGCATTATGTACATGTTTACAGACAATACATGCATCATTATGTACATGTGTATAGACAATACATGCAGCATTATGTACATGTGTACAGAAAATACATGCAGCATTATGTACATGTGTACATGAATACATGCAGCATTGTACAGACAATACATGCATCATTATGTACATGTGTACAGACAATACATGCAGCATTATGTGCATGTGTATATGAATACATGCAGCATTATGTACATGTGTACAGACAATACATGCAGCATTATGTACATGTATACAGACAATACATGCAGCATTATGTACATGTGTACATGAATACATGCATAATTATGTTCATGTGTACATGATTACATGCATCATTATGTATCTGTGTACATGAATACATGCATCATTATGTACATGTGTACATGATTACATGCATCATTATGTACCTGTGTACATGAATATATGCAGCATTATATACATGTGTACAGATAATACATGCAGCATTATGTACATGTGTACAGACAATACAGGCAACATTATGTACATATGTACATGCAGCATTATGTACATGTGTACAGACAATACATGCATCATTATGTACATGTGTACAGACAATACATGCATCATTATGTACATGTGTACAGACAATACATGCATCATTATGTACATGTGTACAGATAATACATGCAGCATTATGTACATGTTTACAGACAATACATGCATCATTATGTACATGTGTATAGACAATGCATGCATCATTATGTACATGTTTACAGACAATACATGCAGTATTATGTACATGTGTACAGACAATAAAAGCATCATTATGTACATGTGTACAGACAATACATGCATCATTATGTACATGTGTACAGACAATACATGCATCATTATGTACATGTGTACAGACAATACATGCAGCAGTATGTACATGTGTACAGACAATACAGGCAACATTATGTACATATGTACATGTAGCATTATGTACATGTGTACAGACAATACATGCATCATTATGTACATGTGTACAGACAATACATGCATCATTATGTACATGTGTACAGACAATACATGCATCATTATGTACATGTGTACAGACAATACATGCAGCATGATGTACATGTGTACAGATAATACTTGCAACATTATGTACATGTGTACAGACAACACATGCAGCATTATGTACATGTGTACAGATAATACATGCAGCATTATGTACATGTTTACAGACAATACATGCATCATTATGTACATGTGTATAGACAATGCATGCATCATTATGTACATGTTACAGACAATACATGCAGTATTATGTACATGTGTACAGACAATACATGCATCATTATATACATGTGTACAGACAATACATGCAGCATTATGTACATGTTTACAGGAATACATGCAGCAGTATGTACATGTGTACATACAATACATGCATCAATATGTACATGTGTACATGCAATACATGCATCATTATGTACATGTGTACATGAATACGTCCAGCAGTATGTACATGTGTACAGACAATACATGCATGATTATGTACATGTGTACATGATTACATGCAGCATTGTGTACCTGTGTACATGAATACATGCAGCATTAAGTACATGTGTACAGACAATACATGCAGCATTATGTACATGTGTACAGACAATACATGGAGCATTATGTACATGTGTACAGACAATATAGGCATCATTATGTAAATGTGTACTTGAATACATGCAGCATTATGTACTTGTGTACAGACAATACATGCAGCATTATGTACATGTGTACAGACAATACATGCAGCATTATGTACATGTGTACATACATTACATGCTGCAGTATGTACATGTGTACATGAATACATGCAGCATTATGTACATGTGTACAGACAATACATGCATCATATGTACATGTGTACATGATTACATGTATCATTGTGTACCTGTGTACATGAATACATGCACCATTATGTACATGTGTACATACATACATGCAGAATTATGTACATGTGTACAGACAATACATGCATCATTATGTACATGTGTACATATTACATGCATCATTATGTACATGTGTACATGAATACATGCAGTATTATGTACATGTGTACATATAGCATTATGTACATGTGTACAGACAATACATGCATCATATGTACATGTGTACAGACAATACATGCAGCAGTATGCCATGTGTACAGACAATACATGCAGCATTATGTACATGTGTACAGACAATACATGCAGCAGTGTATACATGTGTACAGACAATACATGCATCATTATGTACATGTGCATAGACAATGCATGCATCATTATGTACATGTGTACAGACAATACATGCATCAGTATGTACATGTGTACAGACAATACATGCAGCCTTATGTACATGTGTACAGACAATACATGCATCAGTATGCACATGTGTACATGAATACATGCATCAGTATGTACATGTGTACATGAATACATGCATCAGTATGTACATGTGTACATGAATACATGCATCAGTATGTACATGTGTACATGAATACATGCATCAGTATGTACATGTTTACAGACAATACATGCAGCATTATGTACATGTGTACATGATTACATGCAGCATTGTGTACCTGTGTACATGAATACATGCATCATTATGTACATGTGTATAGACAATACATGCTTTATTATGTACATGTGTACAGACAATACATGCATCATTATGTACATGTGTACAGACAATATATGCATCATTATGTACATGTGTACTTGAATACATGTAGCATTATGTACATGTTTACATATAATACATGCAGCATTATGTACATGTGTACTGACAATACATGCAGCATTATGTACATGTGTACAGATAATACATGCAGCATTATGTACATGTGTACGACAATACATGCAGCATTATGTACATGTGTATAGACAATACATGCAGCATTATGTAGATGTGTACAGACAATACATGCAGCATTATGTACATGTGTACATTAAATACATGCATCATTATGTACATGTGTACAGACAATACATGCATCATTATGTACATGTGTACAGACAATACATGCATCATTATGTACATGTGTACATGAATACATGCAGCATTATGTACATGTGTACAGATAATGCATGCATCATTATGTACATGTGTACTGACAATACATGCAGCATTATGTACATGTGTACAGATAATACATGCATCATTATGTACATGTGTACAGACAATACGTGCATCATTATGTACATGTGTATAGACAATACATGCATCATTATGTAGATGTGTACAGACAATACATGCAGCATTATGTACATGTGTACAGACAATACATGCATCATTATGTACATGTGTACAGACAATACATGCATCGTTATGTACATGTGTACATTATTACATGCATCATTATGTAAATGTGTAGATATATGCATTTATGTACATGTGTACATGATATGTCATTATGTACATGTGTACAGACAATACATGCATTATTATGTACATGTGTACGGAATACATGCATCATTATGTACATGTGTACAGAATACATGCATCATTATGTACATGTGTACAGACAATACATGCAGAATTATGTACATGTGTACAGACAATACATGCAGCAATATGTACATGTGTACAGACAACATGCATCATTATGTACATGTGTACATTAAATACATGCATCATTATGTACATGTGTACAGACAATACATGCAGCATTATGTACATG
>CM026401.1:26126675-26157020 GCA_014843695.1 Archivesica marissinica
ACTAGCCAGGTGTGTATTTTATGTTTATTTATCGTCGCTACCGGTTGCCCACATGAGCTCTATTGGCATGGTGTGTATTTTACGTTTATTTATCGTCACTACCGGTTGCCCACATGAGCTCTATTGGCAAGGTGTGTATTTTACGTTTATTTATCGTCACTACCGGTTGCCCACATGAGCTCTATTGGCAAGGTGTGTATTTTACGTTTATTTATCGTCACTACCGGTTGCCCACATGAGCTCTATTGGCAAGGTGTGTATTTTACGTTTATTTATCGTCACTACCAGTTGCCCACATGAGCTCTATTGGCAAGGTGTGTAGTCTACGTTTATTTATCGTCGCTACCGGTTGCCCACATGAGCTCTACTAGCCAGGTGTGTATTTTACGTTTATTTATCGTCGCTACCGGTTGCCCACATGAGCTCTATTGGCAAGGTGTGTATTTTACGTTTATTTATCGTCACTACCAGTTGCCCACATGAGCTCTATTGGCAAGGTGTGTATTTTACGTTTATTTATCGTCGCTACCGGTTGCCCACATGAGCTCTATTGGCAAGGTGTGTATTTTACGTTTATTTATCGTCACTACCGGTTGCCCACATGAGCTCTATTGGCAAGGTGTGTATTTTACGTTTATTTATCATTGTTAGTTGCCCACATGAGCTCTATTAGCCAGGTGTGTATTTTACGTTTATTTATCGTGCTACCGGTTGCCCACATGAGCTCTACTAGCCAGGTGTGTATTTACGTTTATTTATCGTCGCTACCGGTTGCCCACATGAGCTCTATTAGAAGGTGTGTATTTTACGTTTATTTATCGTCGCTACCGGTTGCCCACATGAGCTCTATTAGCCAGGTGTGTATTTACGTTTATTTATCGTCGCTACGGTTGCCCACATGAGCTCTACTAGCCAGGTGTGTATTTTACGTTTATTTATCGTCGCTACCGGTTGCCCACATGAGCTCTACTAGCCAGGTGTGTATTTTACGTTTATTTATCGTCGCTACCGGTTGCCCACATGAGCTCTACTAGCCAGGTGTGTATTTTACGTTTATTTATCGTCGCTACCGGTTGCCCACATGAGCTCTACTGGAAGGTGTGTATTTTACGTTTATTTATCGTCGTACCGGTGCCCACATGAGCTTTAGCAGGTGTGTATTTACGTTTATTTATCGTCGTTGCCAGTTGCCCACATGAGCTCTAATAGCAATGTGTGCATTTTACGTTTATTTATCATCACTACAGGTTGCCCACATGAGCTCTATTAGCCAGGTGTGTATTTTACGTTTATTTATCGTCGCTACCGGTTGCCCACATGAGCTCTACTAGCCAGGTGTGTATTTTACGTTTATTTATCGTCGCTACCGGTTGCCCACATGAGCTCTACTAGACAGGTGTATATTACGTTTATTTATCGTCGCTACCGGTTGCCCACATGAGCTCTATTGGAAAGGTGTGTATTTTACGTTTATTTATCGTCGCTACCGGTCGCCCACATGAGCTCTACTAGACAGGTGTGTATTTTACATTTATTTATCGTCATTGCCAGTTGCCCACATGAGCTATATTAGCCAGGTGTGTATTTTACATTTATTTATCGTCGCTACCGGTTGCCCATATGAGCTCTATTAGAAAAGTGTGTATTTTACGTTTATTTATTGTCGCTACCGGTTGCCCACATGAGCTCTATTAGCCAGGTGTGTATTTTACGTTTATTTATCATTGTTACTGGTTGCCCACATGAGCTCTATTAGCCAGGTGTGTATTTTACGTTTATTTATCATTGTTACTGGTTGCCCACATGAGCTCTATTAGCCAGGTGTGTATTTTACGTTTATTTATCATTGTTACTGGTTGCCCACATGAGCTCTCCTAGCCAGGTGTGTATTTCACGTTTATTTATCGTCGGTACCGGTCGCCCACATGAGCTCTACTAGACAGGTGTGTATATTACGTTTATTTATCGTCGCTACCGGTTGCCCACATGAGCTCTACTAGCCAGGTGTGTATTTTACGTTTATTTATCGTCGCTACCGGTTGCCCACATGAGCTCTACTAGTCAGGTGTGTATTTTACGTTTATTTATCGTCGCTACCGGTTGCCCACATGAGCTCTACTAGCCAGGTGTGTATTTTACGTTTATTTATCGTCGCTACCGGTTGCCCACATGAGCTCTACTAGACAGGTGTGTATATTACGTTTATTTATCGTCGCTACCGGTCGCCCACATGAGCTATAGACAGGTGTGTATTTTACGTTTATTTATCGTCGTTGCAGTTGCCCACATGAGCTCTATTAGCAATGTGTGTATTTTACGTTTATTTATCCACTACCGGTTGCCCACATGAGCTCTATAGCAAGGTGTGTAGTCTACGTTTATTTATCGTCGCTACCGGTTGCCCACATAAGCTCTATTAGCCAGGTGTGTATTTTACCCTTATTTATCGTCGTTGCCAGTTGCCCACATGAGCTATATTAGCCAGGTGTGTATTTTACGTTTATTTATCGTCGCTACCGGTTGCCCACATGAGCTCTATTGGCAAGGTGTGTATTTTACGTTTATTTATCGTCACTACCGGTTGCCCACATGAGCTCTATTGGAAAGGTGTGTATTTTACGTTTATTTATCGTCGCTACCGGTTGCCCACATGAGCTCTATTAGCCAGGTGTGTATTTTACGTTTATTTATCGTCACTACCGGTTGCCCACATGAGCTCTATTGGCAAGGTGTGTATTTTACGTTTATTTATCGTCGCTACCGGTTGCCCACATGAGCTCTATTAGCCAGGTGTGTATTTTACGTTTATTTATCGTCGCTACCGGTTGCCCACATGAGCTCTATTAGCCAGGTGTGTATTTTACGTTTATTTATCGTTGCTACCGGTTGCCCACATGAGCTCTATTAGCCAGGTGTGTATTTTACGTTTATTTATCATTGTTACTGGTTGCCCACATGAGCTCTATTAGCCAGGTGTGTATTTTACGTTTATTTATCATTGTTACTGGTTGCCCACATGAGCTCTATTAGCCAGGTGTGTATTTTACGTTTATTTATCGTCGCTACCGGTTGCCCACATGAGCTCTACTAGACAGGTGTGTATTTTACGTTTATTTATCGTCGTTGCCAGTTGCCCACATGAGCTCTATTAGCAATGTGTGCATTTTACGTTTATTTATCATCACTACAGGTTGCCCACATGAGCTCTACTAGCCAGGTGTGTATTTTACGTTTATTTATCGTCGCTACCAGTTGCCCACATGAGCTCTACTAGACAGGTGTGTATATTACGTTTATTTATCGTCGCTACCGGTTGCTCACATGAGCTCTACTAGACAGGTGTGTATATTACGTTTATTTATCGTCGCTACCGGTTGCCCACATAAGCTCTATTAGCCAGGTGTGTATTTTACCCTTATTTATCGTCGTTGCCAGTTGCCCACATGAGCTATATTAGCCAGGTGTGTATTTTACGTTTATTTATCGTCGCTACCGGTTGCCCACATGAGCTCTACTAGCCAGGTGTGTATTTTACGTTTATTTATCGTCGCTACCGGTTGCCCACATGAGCTCTACTAGCCAGGTGTGTATTTTACGTTTATTTATCGTCGCTACCGGTTGCCCACATGAGCTCTACTAGCCAGGTGTGTATTTTACGTTTATTTATCGTCGCTACCGGTGCCCACATGAGCTCTACTAGACAGGTGTGTATATTACGTTTATTTATCGTCGCTACCGGTTGCCCACATGAGCTCTACTAGCCAGGTGTGTATTTTACGTTTATTTATCGTCGCTACCGGTTGCCCACATGAGCTCTATTGGAAAGGTGTGTATTTTACGTTTATTTATCGTCGCTACCGGTTGCCCACATGAGCTCTACTAGACAGGTGTGTATTTTACATTTATTTATCGTCATTGCCAGTTGCCCACATGAGCTATATTAGCCAGGTGTGTATTTTACATTTATTTATCGTCGCTACCGGTTGCCCATATGAGCTCTATTAGAAAAGTGTGTATTTTACGTTTATTTATTGTCGCTACCGGTTGCCCACATGAGCTCTATTAGCCAGGTGTGTATTTTACGTTTATTTATCATTGTTACTGGTTGCCCACATGAGCTCTATTAGCCAGGTGTGTATTTTACGTTTATTTATCATTGTTACTGGTTGCCCACATGAGCTCTATTAGCCAGGTGTGTATTTTACGTTTATTTATCATTGTTACTGGTTGCCCACATGAGCTCTACTAGCCAGGTGTGTATTTCACGTTTATTTATCGTCGGTACCGGTCGCCCACATGAGCTCTACTAGACAGGTGTGTATATTACGTTTATTTATCGTCGCTACCGGTTGCCCACATGAGCTCTACTAGCCAGGTGTGTATATTACGTTTATTTATCGTCGCTACCGGTTGCCCACATGAGCTCTACTAGTCAGGTGTGTATTTTACGTTTATTTATCGTCGCTACCGGTTGCCCACATGAGCTCTACTAGCCAGGTGTGTATTTTACGTTTATTTATCGTCGCTACCGGTTGCCCACATGAGCTCTACTAGACAGGTGTGTATATTACGTTAATTTATCGTCGCTACCGGTCGCCCACATGAGCTCTACTAGACAGGTGTGTATTTTACGTTTATTTATCGTCGTTGCCAGTTGCCCACATGAGCTCTATTAGCAATGTGTGTATTTTACGTTTATTTATCGTCACTACCGGTTGCCCACATGAGCTCTATTGGCAAGGTGTGTAGTCTACGTTTATTTATCGTCGCTACCGATTGCCCACATAAGCTCTATTAGCCAGGTGTGTATTTTACCCTTATTTATCGTCGTTGCCAGTTGCCCACATGAGCTATATTAGCCAGGTGTGTATTTTACGTTTATTTATCGTCGCTACCGGTTGCCCACATGAGCTCTATTGGCAAGGTGTGTATTTTACGTTTATTTATCATCACTACCGGTTGCCCACATGAGCTCTATTGGAAAGGTGTGTATTTTACGTTTATTTATCGTCATTGCCAGTTGCCCACATGAGCTATATTAGCCAGGTGTGTATTTTACATTTATTTATCGTATTGCCAGTTGCCCACATGAGCTATATTAGCCAGGTGTGTATTTTACATTTATTTATCGTCGCTACCGGTTGCCCATATGAGCTCTATTAGAAAAGTGTGTATTTTACGTTTATTTATTGTTGCTACCGGTTGCCCACATGAGCTCTATTAGCCAGGTGTGTATTTTACGTTTATTTATCATGTTACTGTTGCCCACATGAGCTCTATTAGCCAGGTGTGTATTTTACGTTTATTTATCATTGTTACTGGTTGCCCACATGAGCTCTATTAGCCAGGTGTGTATTTTACGTTTATTTATCATTGTTACTGGTTGCCCACATGAGCTCTATTAGCCAGGTGTGTATTTTACGTTTATTTATCGTCGCTACCGGTTGCCCACATGAGCTCTACTAGACAGGTGTGTATTTTACGTTTATTTATCGTCGTTGCCAGTTGCCCACATGAGCTCTATTAGCAATGTGTGTATTTTACGTTTATTTATCATCACTACAGGTTGCCCACATGAGCTCTACTAGCCAGGTGTGTATTTTACGTTTATTTATCGTCGCTACCGGTTGCCCACATGAGCTCTACTAGACAGGTGTGTATATTACGTTTATTTATCGTCGCTACCGGTTGCCCACATGAGCTCTACTAGACAGGTGTGTATTTTACGTTTATTTATCGTCGCTACCGGTTGCCCACATGAGCTCTATTAGACAGGTGTGTATTTTACGTTTATTTATCGTCGTTGCAGTTGCCCACATGAGCTTATTAGCAGGTGTGTTTTACGTTTATTATCGTCCTACGGTTGCCCACATGAGCTCTATTAGCAATGTGTGCATTTTACGTTTATTTATCATCACTACAGGTTGCCCACATGAGCTCTATTAGCCAGGTGTGTAGTCTACGTTTATTTATCGTCGCTACCGGTTGCCCACATAAGCTCTATTAGCCAGGTGTGTATTTTACGTTTATTTATCGTCGCTACCAGTTGCCCACATGAGCTCTATTAGCCAGGTGTGTATTTTACGTTTATTTATCGTCGCTACCGGTTGCCCACATGAGCTCTATTGGCAAGGTGTGTATTTTACGTTTATTTATCGTCACTACCGGTTGCCCACATGAGCTCTATTGGCAAGGTGTGTATTTTACGTTTATTTATCGTCGCTACCGGTTGCCCACATGAGCTCTATTAGCCAGGTGTGTATTTTACCTTTATTTATCGTCGTTGCCAGTTGCCCACATGAGCTATATTAGCCAGGTGTGTATTTTACGTTTATTTATCGTCGCTACCGGTTGCCCACATGAGCTCTATTAGAAAGGTGTGTATTTTACGTTTATTTATCGTGCTACCGGTTGCCCACATGAGCTCTATTAGCCAGGTGTGTATTTTACGTTTATTTATCATTGTACAGTTGCCCACATGAGCTCTATTAGCCAGGTGTGTATTTTACGTTTATTTATCATGTTACTGGTTGCCCACATGAGCTCTATTAGCCAGGTGTGTATTTTACGTTTATTTATCATTGTTACTGGTTGCCCACATGAGCTCTATTAGCCAGGTGTGTATTTTACGTTTATTTATCGTCGCTACCGGTTGCCCACATGAGCTCTACTAGACAGGTGTGTATTTTACGTTTATTTATCGTCGCTACCGTTGCCCACATGAGCTCTATTAGCAAGTGTGTATTTTACGTTTATTTATCGTCGCTACCGGTTGCCCACATGAGCTCTACTAGCCAGGTGTGTATTTTACGTTTATTTATCGTCGCTACCGGTTGCCCACATGAGCTCTACTAGCCAGGTGTGTATTTTACGTTTATTTATCGTCGCTACCGGTTGCCCACATGAGCTCTACTAGACAGGTGTGTATTTTACGTTTATTTATCGTCGCTACCGGTTGCCCACATGAGCTCTATTAGCCAGGTGTGTATTTTACGTTTATTTATCGTCGTTGCCAGTTGCCCACATGAGCTCTATTAGCCAGGTGTGTATTTTACGTTTATTTATCGTCGCTACCGGTTGCCCACATGAGCTCTACTAGCCAGGTGTGTATTTTACGTTTATTTATCGTCGCTACCGGTTGCCCACATGAGCTCTACTAGCCAGGTGTGTATTTTACGTTTATTTATCGTCGCTACCGGTTGCCCACATGAGCTCTACTAGCCAGGTGTGTATTTTACGTTTATTTATCGTCGCTACCGGTTGCCCACATGAGCTCTACTAGACAGGTGTGTATTTTACGTTTATTTATCGTCGCTACCGGTTGCCCACATGAGCTCTACTAGCCAGGTGTGTATTTTACGTTTATTTATCGTCGCTACCGGTTGCCCACATGAGCTCTATTGGAAAGGTGTGTATTTTACGTTTATTTATCGTCGCTACCGGTTGCCCACATGAGCTCTACTAGCCAGGTGTGTATTTTACGTTTATTTATCGTCATTGCCAGTTGCCCACATGAGCTATATTAGCCAGGTGTGTATTTTACATTTATTTATCGTCGCTACCGGTTGCCCATATGAGCTCTATTAGAAAAGTGTGTATTTTACGTTTATTTATTGTCGCTACCGGTTGCCCACATGAGCTCTATTAGCCAGGTGTGTATTTTACGTTTATTTATCATTGTTACTGGTTGCCCACATGAGCTCTATTAGCCAGGTGTGTATTTTACGTTTATTTATCATTGTTACTGGTTGCCCACATGAGCTCTATTAGCAGGTGTGTATTTTACGTTTATTTATCTGTACTGGTTGCCCACATGAGCTCTCTAGCCAGGTGTGTATTTTACGTTTATTTATCGTCGTACCGGTTGCCCACATGAGCTCTACTAGACAGGTGTGTATTTACGTTTATTTATCGTCGCTACCGGTTGCCCACATGAGCTCTACTAGCCAGGTGTGTTATTACGTTTATTTATCGTCGCTACCGGTTGCCCACATGAGCTCTACTAGACAGGTGTGTATATTACGTTTATTTATCGTCGCTACCGGTTGCCCACATGAGCTCTACTAGCCAGGTGTGTATTTTACGTTTATTTATCGTCGCTACCGGTTGCCCACATGAGCTCTACTAGCCAGGTGTGTATTTTACGTTTATTTATCGTCGCTACCGGTTGCCCACATGAGCTCTACTAGCCAGGTGTGTATTTTACGTTTATTTATCGTCGCTACCAGTTGCCCACATGAGCTCTACTAGACAGGTGTGTATATTACGTTTATTTATCGTCGCTACCGGTCGCCCACATGAGCTCTACTAGACAGGTGTGTATTTTACGTTTATTTATCGTCGTTGCCAGTTGCCCACATGAGCTCTAATAGCAATGTGTGCATTTTACGTTTATTTATCATCACTACAGGTTGCCCACATGAGCTCTATTGGAAAGGTGTGTAGTTTACGTTTATTTATCGTCGCTACCGGTTGCCCACATGAGCTCTATTAGCCAGGTGTGTATTTTACGTTTATTTATCATCATTGCCAGTTGCCCACATGAGCTATATTAGCCAGGTGTGTATTTTACATTTATTTATCGTCGCTACCGGTTGCCCACATGAGCTCTATTGGCAAGGTGTGTATTTTACGTTTATTTATCGTCGCTACCAGTTGCCCACATGAGCTCTATTGGCAAGGTGTGTATTTTACGTTTATTTATCGTCGCTACCGGTTGCCCACATGAGCTCTATTGGCAAGGTGTGTATTTTACGTTTATTTATGTTGCTACCGGTTGCCCACATGAGCTCTATTAGCCAGGTGTGTATTTTACGTTTATTTATCATTGTTACTGGTTGCCCACATGAGCTCTATTAGCCAGGTGTGTATTTTACGTTTATTTATCATTGTTACTGGTTGCCCACATGAGCTCTATTAGCCAGGTGTGTATTTTACGTTTATTTATCATTGTTACTGGTTGCCCACATGAGCTCTATTAGCCAGGTGTGTATTTTACGTTTATTTATCGTCGCTACCGGTTGCCCACATGAGCTCTACTAGACAGGTGTGTATTTTACGTTTATTTATCGTCGTTGCCAGTTGCCCACATGAGCTCTATTAGCAATGTGTGCATTTTACGTTTATTTATCATCACTACAGGTTGCCCACATGAGCTCTACTAGCCAGGTGTGTATTTTACGTTTATTTATCGTCGCTACCAGTTGCCCACATGAGCTCTACTAGACAGGTGTGTATATTACGTTTATTTATCGTCGCTACCGGTTGCTCACATGAGCTCTACTAGACAGGTGTGTATATTACGTTTATTTATCGTCGCTACCGGTTGCCCACATAAGCTCTATTAGCCAGGTGTGTATTTTACCCTTATTTATCGTCGTTGCCAGTTGCCCACATGAGCTATATTAGCCAGGTGTGTATTTTACGTTTATTTATCGTCACTACCGGTTGCCCACATGAGCTCTATTAGCAATGTGTGCATTTTACATTTATATATCATCACTACAGGTTGCCCACATGAGCTCTATTAGCCAGGTGTGTAGTCTACGTTTATTTATCGTCGCTACCGGTTGCCCACATAAGCTCTATTAGCCAGGTGTGTATTTTACCCTTGTTTATCGTCGTTGCCAGTTGCCCACATGAGCTATATTAGCCATGTGTGTATTTTACGTTTATTTATCGTCACTACTGGTTGCCCACATGAGCTCTATTGGCAAGGTGTGTATTTTACGTTTATTTATCGTCGCTACCGGTCGCCCACATGAGCTCTATTGGCAAGGTGTGTATTTTACGATTATTTATCGTCACTATCGGTTGCCCACATAAGCTCTATTGGCAAGGTGTGTAGTCTACGTTTATTTATCGTCGCTACCGGTTGCCCACATAAGCTCTATTAGCCAGGTGTGTATTTTACCCTTATTTATCGTCGTTGCCAGATGCCCACATGAGCTATATTAACCAGGTGTGTATTTTACGTTTATTTATCGTCGCTACCGGTTGCCCACATGAGCTCTATTGGCAAGGTGTGTATTTTACGTTTATTTATCGTCACTACCGGTTGCCCACATGAGCTCTATTGGAAAGGTGTGTATTTTACGTTTATTTATCGTCGCTACCGGTCGCCCACATGAGCTCTACTAGACAGGTGTGTATTTTACATTTATTTATCGTCATTGCCAGTTGCCCACATGAGCTATATTAGCCAGGTGTGTATTTTACATTTATTTATCGTCGCTACCGGTTGCCCATATGAGCTCTATTAGAAAAGTGTGTATTTTACGTTTATTTATCGTCGCTACCGGTTGCCCACATGAGCTCTATTAGCCAGGTGTGTATTTTACGTTTATTTATCATTGTTACTGGTTGCCCACATGAGCTCTATTAGCCAGGTGTGTATTTTACGTTTATTTATCATTGTTACTGGTTGCCCACATGAGCTCTATTAGCCAGGTGTGTATTTTACGTTTATTTATCATTGTTACTGGTTGCCCACATGAGCTCTACTAGCCAGGTGTGTATTTCACGTTTATTTATCGTCGCTACCGGTTGCCCACATGAGCTCTACTAGACAGGTGTGTATATTACGTTTATTTATCGTCGCTACCGGTTGCCCACATGAGCTCTACTAGCCAGGTGTGTATATTACGTTTATTTATCGTCGCTACCGGTTGCCCACATGAGCTCTACTAGTCAGGTGTGTATTTTACGTTTATTTATCGTCGCTACCGGTTGCCCACATGAGCTCTACTAGCCAGGTGTGTATTTTACGTTTATTTATCGTCGCTACCGGTTGCCCACATGAGCTCTACTAGACAGGTGTGTATATTACGTTTATTTATCGTCGCTACCGGTTGCCCACATGAGCTCTACTAGACAGGTGTGTATATTACGTTTATTTATCGTCGCTACCGGTCGCCCACATGAGCTCTACTAGACAGGTGTGTATTTTACGTTTATTTATCGTCGTTGCCAGTTGCCCACATGAGCTCTAATAGCAATGTGTGCATTTTACGTTTATTTATCATCACTACAGGTTGCCCACATGAGCTCTATTAGCCAGGTGTGTAGTCTACGTTTATTTATCGTCGCTACCGGTTGCCCACATAAGCTCTATTAGCCAGGTGTGTATTTTACCCTTATTTATCGTCGTTGCCAGTTGCCCACATGAGCTATATTAGCCAGGTGTGTATTTTACGTTTATTTATCGTCGCTACCGGTTGCCCACATGAGCTCTATTGGCAAGGTGTGTATTTTACGTTTATTTATCGTCACTACCGGTTGCCCACATGAGCTCTATTGGCAAGGTGTGTATTTTACGTTTATTTATCGTCGCTACCGGTTGCCCACATGAGCTCTATTAGCCAGGTGTGTATTTTACGTTTATTTATCGTCGCTACCGGTTGCCCACATGAGCTCTATTAGCCAGGTGTGTATTTTACGTTTATTTATCGTCGCTACCGGTTGCCCACATGAGCTCTATTAGCAGGTGTGTATTTTACGTTTATTTATCGTCACTACCGGTTGCCCACATGAGCTCTATTGGAAAGGTGTGTATTTTACGTTTATTTATCGTCATTGCCAGTTGCCCACATGAGCTATATTAGCCAGGTGTGTATTTTACGTTTATTTATCGTCATTGCCAGTTGCCCACATGAGCTCTATTAGCCAGGTGTGTATTTTACGTTTATTTATCGTCGCTACCGGTTGCCCACATGAGCTCTATTAGAAAAGTGTGTATTTTACGTTTATTTATCGTCGCTACCGGTTGCCCACATGAGCTCTACTAGCCAGGTGTGTATTTTACGTTTATTTATCGTCGCTACCGGTTGCCCACATGAGCTCTACTAGACAGGTGTGTATATTACGTTTATTTATCGTCGCTACCGGTTGCCCACATGAGCTCTACTAGACAGGTGTGTATATTACGTTTATTTATCGTCGCTACCGGTCGCCCACATGAGCTCTACTAGCAGGTGTGTATTTTACGTTTATTTATCGTCGTTGCCAGTTGCCCACATGAGCTCTATTAGCAATGTGTGCATTTTACGTTTATTTATCACTACAGGTTGCCCACATGAGCTCTATAGCCAGGTGTATCTACGTTTATTTATCGTCGCTACCGGTTGCCCACATAAGCTCTATTAGCCAGGTGTGTATTTTACCTTATTTATCGTCGTTGCCATTGCCCACATGAGCTATATTAGCCAGGTGTGTATTTTACGTTTATTTATCGTCGCTACCGGTTGCCCACATGAGCTCTATTGGCAAGGTGTGTATTTTACGTTTATTTATCGTCACTACCGGTTGCCCACATGAGCTCTATTGGCAGGTGTGTAGTCTACGTTTATTTATCGTCGCTACCGGTTGCCCACATAAGCTCTATTAGCCAGGTGTGTATTTTACCCTTATTTATCGTCGTTGCCAGTTGCCCACATGAGCTATATTAGCCAGGTGTGTATTTTACGTTTATTTATCGTCGCTACCGGTTGCCCACATGAGCTCTATTGGCAAGGTGTGTATTTTACGTTTATTTATCGTCACTACCGGTTGCCCACATGAGCTCTATTGGAAAGGTGTGTATTTTACGTTTATTTATCGTCATTGCCAGTTGCCCACATGAGCTATATTAGCCAGGTGTGTATTTTACATTTATTTATCGTCATTGCCAGTTGCCCACATGAGCTATATTAGCCAGGTGTGTATTTTACATTTATTTATCGTCGCTACCGGTTGCCCATATGAGCTCTATTAGAAAAGTGTGTATTTTACGTTTATTTATTGTCGCTACCGGTTGCCCACATGAGCTCTATTAGCCAGGTGTGTATTTTACGTTTATTTATCATTGTTACTGGTTGCCCACATGAGCTCTATTAGCCAGGTGTGTATTTTACGTTTATTTATCATTGTTACTGGTTGCCCACATGAGCTCTATTAGCCAGGTGTGTATTTTACGTTTATTTATCATTGTTACTGGTTGCCCACATGAGCTCTACTAGCCAGGTGTGTATTTCACGTTTATTTATCGTCGCTACCGGTTGCCCACATGAGCTCTACTAGACAGGTGTGTATTTTACGTTTATTTATCGTCGCTACCGGTTGCCCACATGAGCTCTACTAGCCAGGTGTGTATATTACGTTTATTTATCGTCGCTACCGGTTGCCCACATGAGCTCTACTAGTCAGGTGTGTATTTTACGTTTATTTATCGTCGCTACCGGTTGCCCACATGAGCTCTACTAGCCAGGTGTGTATTTTACGTTTATTTATCGTCGCTACCGGTTGCCCACATGAGCTCTACTAGACAGGTGTGTATATTACGTTTATTTATCGTCGCTACCGGTTGCCCACATGAGCTCTACTAGACAGGTGTGTATATTACGTTTATTTATCGTCGCTACCGGTCGCCCACATGAGCTCTACTAGACAGGTGTGTATTTTACGTTTATTTATCGTCGTTGCCAGTTGCCCACATGAGCTCTAATAGCAATGTGTGCATTTTACGTTTATTTATCATCACTACAGGTTGCCCACATGAGCTCTATTAGCCAGGTGTGTAGTCTACGTTTATTTATCGTCGCTACCGGTTGCCCACATAAGCTCTATTAGCCAGGTGTGTATTTTACCCTTATTTATCGTCGTTGCCAGTTGCCCACATGAGCTATATTAGCCAGGTGTGTATTTTACATTTATTTATCGTCGCTACCGGTTGCCCACATGAGCTCTATTGGCAAGGTGTGTATTTTACGTTTATTTATCGTCACTACCGGTTGCCCACATGAGCTCTATTGGAAAGGTGTGTATTTTACGTTTATTTATCGTCGCTACCGGTCGCCCACATGAGCTCTATTGGCAAGGTGTGTATTTTACGTTTATTTATCGTCACTACCGGTTGCCCACATGAGCTCTATTGGCAAGGTGTGCAGTCTACGTTTATTTATCGTCGCTACCGGTTGCCCACATAAGCTCTATTAGCCAGGTGTGTATTTTACCCTTATTTATCGTCGTTGCCAGTTGCCCACATGAGCTATATTAGCCAGGTGTGTATTTTACGTTTATTTATCGTCGCTACCGGTTGCCCACATGAGCTCTATTGGCAAGGTGTGTATTTTACGTTTATTTATCGTCACTACCGGTTGCCCACATGAGCTCTATTGGAAAGGTGTGTATTTTACGTTTATTTATCGTCGCTACCGGTCGCCCACATGAGCTCTACTAGCCAGGTGTGTATTTTACGTTTATTTATCGTCGCTACCAGTTGCCCACATGAGCTCTACTAGACAGGTGTGTATATTACGTTTATTTATCGTCGCTACCGGTTGCCCACATGAGCTCTACTAGACAGGTGTGTATATTACGTTTATTTATCGTCGCTACCGGTCGCCCACATGAGCTCTACTAGACAGGTGTGTATTTTACGTTTATTTATCGTCGTTGCCAGTTGCCCACATGAGCTCTATTAGCAATGTGTGAATTTTACGCTTATTTATCATCACTACAGGTTGCCCACATGAGCTCTATTAGCCAGGTGTGTAGTCTACGTTTATTTATCGTCGCTACCGGTTGCCCACATAAGCTCTATTAGCCAGGTGTGTATTTTACCCTTATTTATCGTCGTTGCCAGTTGCCCACATGAGCTATATTAGCCAGGTGTGTATTTTACGTTTATTTATCGTCACTACCGGTTGCACACATGAGCTCTATTAGCAATGTGTGCATTTTACGTTTATATATCATCACTACAGGTTGCCCACATGAGCTCTATTAGCCAGGTGTGTAGTCTACGTTTATTTATCGTCGCTACCGGTTGCCCACATAAGCTCTATTAGCCAGGTGTGTATTTTACGTTTATTTATCATCACTACCGGTTGCCCACATGAGCTCTATTGGCAAGGTGTGTATTTTACGTTTATTTATCGTCGCTACCGGTTGCCCACATGAGCTCTATTGGCAAGGTGTGTATTTTACGTTTATTTATCGTCACTACCGGTTGCCCACATAAGCTCTATTGGCAAGGTGTGTAGTCTACGTTTATTTATCGTCGCTACCGGTTGCCCACATAAGCTCTATTAGCCAGGTGTGTATTTTACCCTTATTTATCGTCGTTGCCAGATGCCCACATGAGCTATATTAGCCAGGTGTGTATTTTACGTTTATTTATCGTCGCTACCGGTTGCCCACATGAGCTCTATTGGCAAGGTGTGTATTTTACGTTTATTTATTGTCACTACCGGTTGCCCACATGAGCTCTATTGGAAAGATGTGTATTTTACGTTTATTTATCGTCGCTACCGGTCGCCCACATGAGCTCTACTAGACAGGTGTGTATTTTACATTTATTTATCGTCATTGCCAGTTGCCCACATGAGCTATATTAGCCAGGTGTGTATTTTACATTTATTTATCGTCGCTACCGGTTGCCCATATGAGCTCTATTAGAAAAGTGTGTATTTTACGTTTATTTATTGTCGCTACTGGTTGCCCACATGAGCTCTATTAGCCAGGTGTGTATTTTACGTTTATTTATCATTGTTACAGGTTGCCCACATGAGCTCTATTAGCCAGGTGTGTATTTTACGTTTATTTATCATTGTTACTGGTTGCCCACATGAGCTCTATTAGCCAGGTGTGTATTTTACGTTTATTTATCATTGTTACTGGTTGCCCACATGAGCTCTCCTAGCCAGGTGTGTATTTCACGTTTATTTATCGTCGGTACCGGTCGCCCACATGAGCTCTACTAGACAGGTGTGTATATTACGTTTATTTATCGTCGCTACCGGTTGCCCACATGAGCTCTACTAGCCAGGTGTGTATATTACGTTTATTTATCGTCGCTACCGGTTGCCCACATGAGCTCTACTAGTCAGGTGTGTATTTTACGTTTATTTATCGTCGCTACCGGTTGCCCACATGAGCTCTACTAGCCAGGTGTGTATTTTACGTTTATTTATCGTCGCTACCGGTTGCCCACATGAGCTCTACTAGACAGGTGTGTATATTACGTTTATTTATCGTCGCTACCGGTTGCCCACATGAGCTCTACTAGACAGGTGTGTATATTACGTTTATTTATCGTCGCTACCGGTCGCCCACATGAGCTCTACTAGACAGGTGTGTATTTTACGTTTATTTATCGTCGTTGCCAGTTGCCCACATGAGCTCTATTAGCAATGTGTGCATTTTACGTTTATATATCATCACTACAGGTTGCCCACATGAGCTCTATTAGCCAGGTGTGTAATCTACGTTTATTTATCATCGCTACCGGTTGCCCACATAAGCTCTATTAGCCAGGTGTGTATTTTACCCTTATTTATCGTCGTTGCCAGTTGCCCACATGAGCTATATTAGCCAGGTGTGTATTTTACGTTTATTTATCGTCACTACCGGTTGCCCACATGAGCTCTATTGGCAAGGTGTGTATTTTACGTTTATTTATCGTCGCTACCGGTCGCCCACATGAATTGGCAAGGTGTGTATTTTACGTTTATTTATCGTCACTACCGGTTGCCCACATGAGCTCTATTGGCAAGGTGTGTAGTCTACGTTTATTTATCGTCGCTACCGGTTGCCCACATAAGCTCTATTAGCCAGGTGTGTATTTTACCCTTATTTATCGTCGTTGCCAGTTGCCCACATGAGCTATATTAGCCAGGTGTGTATTTTACGTTTATTTATCGTCGCTACCGGTTGCCCACATGAGCTCTATTGGCAAGGTGTGTATTTTACGTTTATTTATCGTCACTACCGGTTGCCCACATGAGCTCTATTGGAAAGGTGTGTATTTTACGTTTATTTATCGTCATTGCCAGTTGCCCACATGAGCTATATTAGCCAGGTGTGTATTTTACATTTATTTATCGTCATTGCCAGTTGCCCACATGAGCTATATTAGCCAGGTGTGTATTTTACATTTATTTATCGTCGCTACCGGTTGCCCATATGAGCTCTATTAGAAAAGTGTGTATTTTACGTTTATTTATTGTCGCTACCGGTTGCCCACATGAGCTCTATTAGCCAGGTGTGTATTTTACGTTTATTTATCATTGTTACTGGTTGCCCACATGAGCTCTATTAGCCAGGTGTGTATTTTACGTTTATTTATCATTGTTACTGGTTGCCCACATGAGCTCTATTAGCCAGGTGTGTATTTTACGTTTATTTATCATTGTTACTGGTTGCCCACATGAGCTCTACTAGCCAGGTGTGTATTTTACGTTTATTTATCGTCGCTACCGGTTGCCCACATGAGCTCTACTAGACAGGTGTGTATATTACGTTTATTTATCGTCGCTACCGGTTGCCCACATGAGCTCTACTAGCCAGGTGTGTATTTTACGTTTATTTATCGTCGCTACCGGTTGCCCACATGAGCTCTACTAGCCAGGTGTGTATTTTACGTTTATTTATCGTCGCTACCGGTTGCCCACATGAGCTCTACTAGCCAGGTGTGTATTTTACGTTTATTTATCGTCGCTACCGGTTGCCCACATGAGCTCTACTAGACAGGGTGTATATTACGTTTATTTATCGTCGCTACCGGTTGCCCACATGAGCTCTACTAGACAGGTGTGTATTTTACGTTTATTTATCGTCGCTACCGGTCGCCCACATGAGCTCTACTAGACAGGTGTGTATTTTACGTTTATTTATCGTCGTTGCCAGTTGCCCACATGAGCTCTAATAGCAATGTGTGCATTTTACATTTATTTATCATCACTACAGGTTGCCCACATGAGCTCTATTAGCCAGGTGTGTAGTCTACGTTTATTTATCATCGCTACCGGTTGCCCACATAAGCTCTATTAGCCAGGTGTGTATTTTACCCTTATTTATCGTCGTTGCCAGTTGCCCACATGAGCTATATTAGCCAGGTGTGTATTTTACATTTATTTATCGTCGCTACCGGTTGCCCACATGAGCTCTATTGGCAAGGTGTGTATTTTACGTTTATTTATCGTCACTACCGGTTGCCCACATGAGCTCTATTGGCAAGGTGTGTATTTTACGTTTATTTATCATTGTTACTGGTTGCCCACATGAGCTCTATTAGCCAGGTGTGTATTTTACGTTTATTTATCATTGTTACTGGTTGCCCACATGAGCTCTATTAGCCAGGTGTGTATTTTACGTTTATTTATCGTCGGTACCGGTTGCCCACATGAGCTCTATAGCCAGGTGTGTATTTACGTTTATTTATCGTCGCTACCGGTTGCCCACATGAGCTCTATAGCCAGGTGTGTATATTACGTTTATTTATCGTCGCTACGGTTGCCCACATGAGCTCTATAGCCAGGTGTGTATTTTACGTTTATTTATCGTCGCTACCGGTTGCCCACATGAGCTCTACTAGCCAGGTGTGTATTTTACGTTTATTTATCGTCGCTACCGGTTGCCCACATGAGCTCTACTAGCCAGGTGTGTATTTTACGTTTATTTATCGTCGCTACCGGTGCCCACATGAGCTCTACTAAAGTGTGTATATTACGTTTATTTATCGTCGCTACCGGTTGCCCACATGAGCTCTACTAGACAGGTGTGTATATTACGTTTATTTATCGTCGCTACCGGTTGCCCACATGAGCTCTATAGCCAGGTGTGTATTTTAGTTTATTTATCGTCGTTACCAGTTGCCCACATGAGCTCTATTAGCAAGGTGTGTATTTTACGTTTATTTATCATCACTACCGGTTGCCCACATGAGCTCTATTAGCCAGGTGTGTATTTTACGTTTATTTATCGTCGCTACCGGTTGCCCACATGAGCTCTATTAGCCAGGTGTGTATTTTACGTTTATTTATCGTCGCTACCGGTTGCCCACATGAGCTCTATTAGCCAGGTGTGTATTACGTTTATTTATCGTCGCTACCGGTTGCCCACATGAGCTCTATTGGCAAGGTGTGTATTTTACGTTTATTTATCGTCGCTACCGGTCGCCCACATGAGCTCTATTGGCAAGGTGTGTATTTTACGTTTATTTATCGTCACTACCGGTTGCCCACATGAGCTCTACTAGACAGGTGTGTATTTTACGTTTATTTATCGTCGTTGCCAGTTGCCCACATGAGCTCTATTAGCAATGTGTGCATTTTCGTTTATTTATCATCACTACAGGTTGCCCACATGAGCTCTACTAGCCAGGTGTGTATTTTACGTTTATTTATCGTCGCTACCGGTTGCCCACATGAGCTCTACTAGACAGGTGTGTATATTACGTTTATTTATCGTCGCTACCGGTTGCCCACATGAGCTCTACTAGACAGGTGTGTATATTACGTTTATTTATCGTCGCTACCGGTCGCCCACATGAGCTCTACTAGACAGGTGTGTATTTTACGTTTATTTATCGTCGTTGCCAGTTGCCCACATGAGCTCTAATAGCAATGTGTGTATTTTACGTTTATTTATCATCACTACAGGTTGCCCACATGAGCTCTATTAGCCAGGTGTGTAGTCTACGTTTATTTATCGTCGCTACCGGTTGCCCACATAAGCTCTATTAGCCAGGTGTGTATTTTACCCTTATTTATCGTCGTTGCCAGTTGCCCACATGAGCTATATTAGCCAGGTGTGTATTTTACGTTTATTTATCGTCACTACCGGTTGCCCACATGAGCTCTATTAGCAATGTGTGTATTTTACGTTTATTTATCATCACTACCGGTTGCCCACATGAGCTCTATTAGCCAGGTGTGTAGTCTACGTTTATTTATCGTCGCTACCGGTTGCCCACATAAGCTCTATTAGCCAGGTGTGTATTTTACCCTTATTTATCGTCGTTGCCAGTTGCCCACATGAGCTATATTAGCCAGGTGTGTATTTTACGTTTATTTATCGTCGCTACCGGTTGCCCACATGAGCTCTATTGGCAAGGTGTGTATTTTACGTTTATTTATCGTCACTACCGGTTGCCCACATGAGCTCTATTGGAAAGGTGTGTATTTTACGTTTATTTATCGTCGCTACCGGTTGCCCACATGAGCTCTATTAGCCAGGTGTGTATATTACGTTTATTTATCGTCATTGCCAGTTGCCCACATGAGCTATATTAGCCAGGTGTGTATTTTACATTTATTTATCGTCGCTACCGGTTGCCCATATGAGCTCTATTAGAAAAGTGTGTATTTTACGTTTATTTATTGTCGCTACCGGTTGCCCACATGAGCTCTATTAGCCAGGTGTGTATTTTACGTTTATTTATCATTGTTACTGGTTGCCCACATGAGCTCTACTAGCCAGGTGTGTATTTTACGTTTATTTATCGTCGCTACCGGTTGCCCACATGAGCTCTACTAGACAGGTGTGTATATTACGTTTATTTATCGTCGCTACCGGTTGCCCACATGAGCTCTACTAGCCAGGTGTGTATTTTACGTTTATTTATCGTCGCTACCGGTTGCCCACATGAGCTCTACTAGCCAGGTGTGTATTTTACGTTTATTTATCGTCGCTACCGGTTGCCCACATGAGCTCTACTAGACAGGTGTGTATTTTACGTTTATTTATCGTCGCTACCGGTTGCCCACATGAGCTCTATTAGCCAGGTGTGTATTTTACGTTTATTTATCGTCGCTACCGGTTGCCCACATGAGCTCTATTAGCCAGGTGTGTATTTTACGTTTATTTATCGTCGCTACCGGTTGCCCACATGAGCTCTATTAGCCAGGTGTGTATTTTACGTTTATTTATCGTCGCTACCGGTTGCCCACATGAGCTCTATTAGCCAGGTGTGTATTTTACGTTTATTTATCGTCGCTACCGGTTGCCCACATGAGCTCTACTAGCCAGGTGTGTATTTTACGTTTATTTATCGTCGTTGCCAGTTGCCCACATGAGCTATATTAGCCAGGTGTGTATTTTACGTTTATTTATCGTCGCTACCGGTTGCCCACATGAGCTCTATTAGCAAGGTGTGTATTTTACGTTTATTTATCGTCACTACCGGTTGCCCACATGAGCTCTATTGGCAAGGTGTGTATTCTACGTTTATTTATCGTCGCTACCGGTTGCCCACATGAGCTCTACTAGCCAGGTGTGTATTTTATGTTTATTTATCGTCGCTACCGGTTGCCCACATGAGCTCTATTGGCAAGGTGTGTATTTTACGTTTATTTATCGTCACTACCGGTTGCCCACATGAGCTCTATTGGCAAGGTGTGTATTTTACGTTTATTTATCGTCACTACCGGTTGCCCACATGAGCTCTATTGGCAAGGTGTGTATTTTACGTTTATTTATCGTCACTACCAGTTGCCCACATGAGCTCTATTGGCAAGGTGTGTATTTTACGTTTATTTATCATCACTACCGGTTGCCCACATGAGCTCTATTGGCAAGGTGTGTAGTCTACGTTTATTTATCGTCGCTACCGGTTGCCCACATAAGCTCTATTAGCCAGGTGTGTATTTTACCCTTATTTATCGTCGCTACCGGTTGCCCACATAGCTCTATTGGCAAGGTGTGTATTTTACGTTTATTTATCGTCACTACCGGTTGCCCACATGAGCTCTATTGGAAAGGTGTGTATTTTACGTTTATTATCGTCGCTACCGGTCGCCCACATCAGCTCTATTAGCCAGGTGTGTATATTACGTTTATTTATCGTCATTGCCAGTTGCCCACATGAGCTATATTAGCCAGGTGTGTATTTTACATTTATTTATCGTCGCTACCGGTTGCCCATATGAGCTCTATTAGAAAAGTGTGTATTTTACGTTTATTTATTGTCGCTACCGGTTGCCCACATGAGCTCTATTAGCCAGGTGTGTATTTTACGTTTATTTATCATTGTTACTGGTTGCCCACATGAGCTCTACTAGCCAGGTGTGTATTTTACGTTTATTTATCGTCGCTACCGGTCGCCCACATGAGCTCTACTAGACAGGTGTGTATTTTACGTTTATTTATCGTCGCTACCGGTTGCCCACATGAGCTCTACTAGCCAGGTGTGTATTTTACGTTTATTTATCGTCGCTACCGGTTGCCCACATGAGCTCTACTAGCCAGGTGTGTATTTTACGTTTATTTATCGTTGCTACCGGTTGCCCACATGAGCTCTACTAGACAGGTGTGTATATTACGTTTATTTATCGTCGCTACCGGTTGCCCACATGAGCTCTACTAGACAGGTGTATATTTTACGTTTATATATCATCACTACAGGTTGCCCACATGAGCTCTATTAGCCAGGTGTGTAGTCTACGTTTATTTATCATCGCTACCGGTTGCCCACATAAGCTCTATTAGCCAGGTGTGTATTTTACCCTTATTTATCGTCGTTGCCAGTTGCCCACATGAGCTATATTAGCCAGGTGTGTATTTTACGTTTATTTATCGTCGCTACCGGTTGCCCACATGAGCTCTATTGGCAAGGTGTGTATTTTACGTTTATTTATCGTCACTACCGATTGCCCACATGAGCTCTATTGGCAAGGTGTGTAGTCTACGTTTATTTATCCTCGCTACCGGTTGCCCACATAAGCTCTATTAGCCAGGTGTGTATTTTACCCTTATTTATCGTCGTTGCCAGTTGCCCACATGAGCTATATTAGCCAGGTGTGTATTTTACGTTTATTTATCGTCGCTACCGGTTGCCCACATGAGCTCTATTGGCAAGGTGTGTATTTTACGTTTATTTATCGTCACTACCGGTTGCCCACATGAGCTCTATTGGAAAGGTGTGTATTTTACGTTTATTTATCGTCGCTACCGGTCACCCACATGAGCTCTACTAGACAGGTGTGTATTTTACGTTTATTTATCGTCATTGCCAGTTGCCCACATGAGCTATATTAGCCAGGTGTGTATTTTACATTTATTTATCGTCATTGCCAGTTGCTCACATGAGCTATATTAGCCAGGTGTGTATTTTACATTTATTTATCGTCGCTACCGGTTGCCCAAATGAGCTCTATTAGAAAAGTGTGTATTTTACGTTTATTTATTGTCGCTACCGGTTGCCCACATGAGCTCTATTAGCCAGGTGTGTATTTTACGTTTATTTATCATTGTTACTGGTCGCCCACATGAGCTCTATTAGCCAGGTGTGTATTTTACGTTTATTTATCATTGTTACTGGTTGCCCACATGAGCTCTACTAGACAGGTGTGTATTTTACGTTTATTTATCATTGTTACTGGTTGCCCACATGAGCTCTATTAGCCAGGTGTGTATTTTACGTTTATTTATCATTGTTACTGGTTGCCCACATGAGCTCTACTAGACAGGTGTGTATTTTACGTTTATTACCATTACTAATGGTTGCTGCACATGAGCAACGTCTCCTGAAGATATTAGTTATTTTAAAGTTTGGCGGATAATGGAATTATATGAAACCCATTCCAGGAACTCCTCTGGTTCTTTTACATTCACGGTGTAAAGTACAGACATAAAACCTCGGCTTAAAGTCCCATCTGTCAGTATTATTAGGGTAAATCGAACCTGCAACCCCGGGATTCTCAGTCCAACAGTTAACAAATGGACTACTGACCCGTATGTTATTAGCCAGAGGACAGTACATACCTCTATCAGCCAGAGGACAGTACATACCTCTATCAGCCAGAGGACAGTACATACATCTATCAGCCAGAGGACAGTACATACCTCTATTAGCCAGAGGACAGTACATACCTCTATCAGCCAGAGGACAGTACATACATCTATAAGCCAGGAGACAGTACATACCTCTATCAGCCAGAGGACAGTACATACCTCTATAAGCCAGGAGACAGTACATACATCTATAAGCCAGGAGACAGTACATACCTCTATCAGCCAGAGGACAGTACATACCTCTATAAGCCAGGAGACAGTACATACCTCTATAAGCCAGGAGACAGTACATACCTCTATAAGCCAGGAGACAGTACATACCTCTATAAGCCAGGAGACATTATATACATATATAAGCCAGGAGACAGTACATACCTCTATCAGCCAGGATACAGTACATACTTCTATAAGCATGGAGACAGTACATACCTCTATAAGCCAGGAGACAGTACATACCTCTATAAGCCAGGAGACAGTACATACCTCTATAAGCCAGGAGACAGTACATACCTCTATAAGCCAGGAGACAGTACATACCTCTATAAGCCTGGATACATTACATACCTCTATAAGCCTGGATACATTACATACCTCTATAAGCCTGGATACATTACATACCTCTATAAGCCTGGAGACAGTACATACCTCTATAAGCCAGGAGACAGTACATACCTCTATAAGCCAGGATACAGTACATACCTTTATAAGCCAGGAGACAGTACATACCTCTATAAGCCAGGAGACAGTACATACCTCTATAAGCCAGGATACAGTACATACCTTTATAAGCCTGGAGACAGTACATACCTTTATAAGCCTGGATACATTACATACCTCTATAAGCCAGGATACAGTACATACCTTTATAAGCCAGGAGACAGTACATACCTCTATAAGCCAGGAGACAGTACATACCTTTATAAGCCAGGATACAGTACATACCTTTATAAGCCAGGATACAGTACATACATTTATAAGCCAGGAGACAGTACATACCTCTATAAGCCTGGAGACAGTACATACCTCTATAAGCCAGGAGACAGTATATACCTCTATAAGCCAGGAGACAGTACATACCTCTATAAGCCTGGAGACAGTACATACCTCTATCCGCCAGGAGACAAGTACATACCCCAATAAGCCTGGAGACAGTACATACCTCTATCAGCCAGGAGACAGTACATACCTCTATCAGCCAGGATACAGTACATACCTCTATCAGCCAGGAGACAAGTACATACCTCTATAAGCCATGAGACAGTACATACCTTTATAAGTCTGGAGACAGTACATACCTCTATAAGCCAGGAGACAGTATATACCTCTATAAGCCAGGAGACAGTACATACCTCTATAAGCCAGGAGACAGTATATACCTCTATAAGCCAGGAGACAGTACATACCTCTATAAGCCAGGATACAGTACATACCTCTATAAGCCAGGAGACAGTACATACCTATATAAGCCAGGAGACAGTACATACCTCTATAAGCCTGGAGACAGTACATACCTTTATAAGCCAGGAGACAGTACATACCTCTATCAGCCAGGAGACAGTACATACCTCTATAAGCCAGGATACATTACATACCTCTATAAGCCAGGAGACAGTACATACCTCTATAAGCCAGGAGACAGTACATACCTCTATCAGCCAGGAGACAGTACATACCTATATAAGCCAGGAGACAGTACATACCTCTATAAGCCAGGAGACAGTACATACCTCTATAAGCCTGGAGACATTACATACCTCTATAAGCCAGGAGACAGTACATACCTCTATAAGCCAGGAGACAGTACATACCTCTATAAGCCAGGAGACAGTACATACCTCTATAAGCCAGGAGACAGTACATACCTCTATAAGCCAGGAGACAGTATATACCTCTATAAGCCAGGATACAGTACATACCTCTATAAGCCTGGATACATTACATACCTCTATAAGCCAGGATACAGTACATACCTCTATAAGCCAGGAGACAGTACATACCTCTATAAGCCTGGATACATTACATACCTCTATAAGCCAGGATACAGTACATACCTCTATAAGCCAGGATACAGTACATACCTCTATAAGCCTGGATACATTACATACCTCTATAAGCCAGGAGACAAGTACATACTTTATAAGCCTGGAGACAGTACATACCTCTATCAGCCAGGAGACAGTACATACCTCTATAAGCCTGGAGACAGTACATACCTCTATAAGCCAGGAGACAGTACATACCTCTATAAGCCAGGATACAGTACATACCTCTATAAGCCAGGATAAAGTACATACTTCTATAAGCCAGGAGAAAGTACATATCTCTATAAGCCAGAGGAAAGTACATACCTCTATAAGCCAGGAGACAGTACATACCTCTATAAGCCAGAGGAAAGTACATACCTCTATAAGCCTGGAGACATTACATACCTCTATAAGCCAGGAGAAATTAAATACCTCTATAAGCCTGGATACATTACATACCTCTATAAGCCTGGAGACATTACATACCTCTATAAGCCCGGATACAGTACATACCTCTATAAGCCAGGAGACAGTACATACCTCTATAAGCCAGGAGACAGTACATACCTCTATAAGCCAGGAGACAGTACATACCTCTATCAGGCAGGAGACAGTACATACCTCTATCAGCCAGGAGACAGTACATACCTCTATCAGCCAGAGGACAGTACATACCTCTATAAGCCAGGAGACAGTACATACCTCTATAAGCCAGGAGACAGTACATACCTCTATAAGCCAGAGGACAGTATATACCTCTATAAGCCAGGAGACAGTACATACCTCTATCAGCCAGGAGACAGTACATACCTCTATCAGCCAGAGGACAGTACATACCTCTATAAGCCAGGAGACAGTACATACCTCTATAAGCCAGGAGACAGTACATACCTCTATAAGCCAGGAGACAGTACATACCTCTATCAGCCAGGAGACAGTACATACCTATATCAGCCAGGAGACAGTACATACCTCTATTAGCCAGGAGACAGTACATACCTCTATAAGCCAGGAGACAGTACATACCTCTATAAGCCTGGAGACAGTACATACCTCTATAAGCCAGGAGACAGTACATACCTCTATAAGCCAGGAGACAGTACATACCTCTATCAGCCAGGATACAGTACATACCTCTATCAGCCAGGAGACAAGTACATACCTCTATAAGCAATGAGACAGTACATACCTTTATAAGCCTGGAGACAGTACATACCTCTATAAGCCAGGAGACAGTATATACCTCTATAAGCCAGGAGACAGTACATACCTCTATAAGCCAGGAGACAATATATACCTCTATAAGCCAGGAGACAGTACATACCTCTATAAGCCAGGATACAGTACATACCTCTATAAGCCAGGAGACAGTACATACCTCTATAAGCCAGGAGACAGTACATACCTCTATAAGCCTGGAGACAGTACATACCTCTATAAGCCAGGAGACAATACATACCTCTATCAGCCAGGAGACAGTACATACCTCTATAAGCCAGGATACAGTACATACCTCTATAAGCCAGGAGACAGTACATACCTCTATAAGCCAGGAGACAGTACATACCTCTATAAGCCAGGAGACAGTACATACCTCTATAAGCCTGGAGACATTACATACCTCTATAAGCCAGGAGACAGTACATACCTCTATAAGCCAGGAGACAGTACATACCTCTATAAGCCAGGAGACAGTACATACCTCTATAAGCCAGGAGACAGTACATACCTCTATAAGCCAGGAGACAGTACATACCTCTATAAGCCAGGATACAGTACATACCTCTATAAGCCAGGAGACAGTACATACCTCTATACAGGATACAGTACATACTTCTATAAGCCTGGATACATTACATACCTCTATAAGCCAGGATACAGTACATACCTCTATAAGCCAGGAGACAGTACATACCTCTATAAGCCTGGATACATTACATACCTCTATAAGCCAGGATACAGTACATACCTCTATAAGCCAGGATACAGTACATACCTCTATAAGCCTGGATACATTACATACCTCTATAAGCCAGGAGACAAGTACATACTTTATAAGCCTGGAGACAGTACATACCTCTATCAGCCAGGAGACAGTACATACCTCTATAAGCCTGGAGACAGTACATACCTCTATAAGCCAGGAGACAGTACATACCTCTATAAGCCAGGATACAGTACATACCTCTATAAGCCAGGATAAAGTACATACTTCTATAAGCCAGGAGAAAGTACATACCTCTATAAGCCAGAGGAAAGTACATACCTCTATAAGCCAGGAGACAGTACATACCTCTATCAGCCAGGATACAGTACATACCTCTATCAGCCAGGAGACAAGTACATACATCTATAAGCAATGAGACAGTACATACCTTTATAAGCCTGGAGACAGTACATACCTCTATAAGCCAGGAGACAGTATATACCTCTATAAGCCAGGAGACAGTACATACCTCTATCAGCCAGGAGACAATACATACCTCTATAAGCCAGGAGACAGTACATACCTCTATAAGCCAGGATACAGTACATACCTCTATAAGCCAGGAGACAGTACATACCTCTATAGGCCAGGAGACAGTACATACCTCTATAAGCCTGGAGACAGTACATACCTCTATAAGCCAGGAGACAATACATACCTCTATCAGCCAGGAGACAGTACATACCTCTATAAGCCAGGAGACAGTACATACCTCTATAAGCCAGGAGACAGTACATACCTCTATAAGCCAGGAGACAGTACATACCTCTATAAGCCAGGAGACAGTATATACCTCTATAAGCCAGGAGACAGTACATACCTCTATAAGCCAGGAGACAGTACATACCTCTATAAGCCAGGAGACAGTACATACCTCTATAAGCCAGGAGACAGTACATACCTCTATAAGCCAGGAGACAGTACATACCTCTATAAGCCAGGAGACAGTACATACCTCTATAAGCCAGGATACAGTACATACCTCTATAAGCCAGGAGACAGTATATACCTCTATAAGCCAGGATACAGTACATACCTCTATAAGCCTGGATACATTACATACCTCTATAAGCCAGGATACAGTACATACCTCTATAAGCCAGGAGACAGTACATACCTCTATAAGCCTGGATACATTACATACCTCTATAAGCCAGGATACAGTACATACCTCTATAAGCCAGGATACAGTACATACCTCTATAAGCCTGGATACATTACATACCTCTATAAGCCAGGAGACAGTACATACTTTATAAGCCTGGAGACAGTACATACCTCTTAGCCAGGAGACAGTACATACCTCTATAAGCCTGGAGACAGTACATACCTCTATAAGCCAGGAGACAGTACATACCTCTATAAGCCAGGATACAGTACATACCTCTATAAGCCAGGATAAAGTACATACTTCTATAAGCCAGGAGAAAGTACATACCTCTATAAGCCAGAGGAAAGTACATACCTCTATAAGCCAGGAGACAGTACATACCTCTATAAGCCAGAGGAAAGTACATACCTCTATAAGCCTGGAGACATTACATACCTCTATAAGCCAGGAGACAGTACATACCTCTATAAGCCTGGATACATTACATACCTCTATAAGCCTGGAGACATTACATACCTCTATAAGCCAGGATACAGTACATACCTCTATAAGCCAGGAGACAGTACATACCTCTATAAGCCAGGAGACAGTACATACCTCTATAAGCCAGGAGACAGTACATACCTCTATAAGCCAGGAGACAGTACATACCTCTATCAGGCAGGAGACAGTACATACCTCTATCAGCCAGGAGACAGTACATACCTCTATCAGCCAGAGGACAGTACATACCTCTATAAGCCAGGAGACAGTACATACCTCTATAAGCCAGGAGACAGTACATACCTATATAAGCCAGGAGACAGTACATACCTCTATAAGCCAGGAGACAGTACATACCTCTATAAGCCAGGAGACAGTACATACCTCTATAAGCCTGGAGACAGTACATACCTCTATAAGCCAGGAGACAGTACATACCTCTATAAGCCAGGAGACAGTACATACCTCTATCAGCCAGGATACAGTACATACCTCTATCAGCCAGGAGACAAGTACATACCTCTATAAGCAATGAGACAGTACATACCTTTATAAGCCTGGAGACAGTACATACCTCTATAAGCCAGGAGACAGTATATACCTCTATAAGCCAGGAGACAGTACATACCTCTATAAGCCAGGAGACAGTATATACCTCTATAAGCCAGGAGACAGTACTACCTCTATAAGCCAGGTACAGTACATACCTCTATAAGCCAGGAGACAGTACATACCTCTATAAGCCAGGAGACAGTACATACCTCTATAAGCCTGGAGACAGTACATACCTCTATAAGCCAGGAGACAGTACATACCTCTATCAGCCAGGAGACAGTACATACCTCTATAAGCCATGATACAGTACATACCTCTATAAGCCAGGAGACATTTTTCAGCCAGGAGACAGTACATACCTCTATAAGCCATGAGACAGTACATACCTCTATAAGCCAGGAGACAGTACATACCTCTATAAGCCAGGAGACAGTATATACCTCTATAAGCCAGGAGACAGTACATACCTCTATAAGCCAGGAGACAGTACATACCTCTATAAGCCAGGAGACAGTACATACCTCTATAAGCCAGGAGACAGTACATACCTCTATAAGCCAGGAGACAGTACATACCTCTATAAGCCAGGAGACAGTACATACCTATATAAGCTTGGATAAATTACATACGTCTAT
>CM026401.1:26158020-26217882 GCA_014843695.1 Archivesica marissinica
GAGACAGTACATACCTCTATAAGCCAGGAGACAGTACATACCTCTATAAGCCAGGAGACAGTACATACCTCTATCAGCCAGGAGACAGTACATACCTCTATAAGCCAGGAGACAGTACATACCTCTATAAGCCAGGAGACAGTACATACCTCTATAAGCCAGGAGACAGTACATACCTCTATAAGCCAGGAGACAGTACATACCTCTATAAGCCTGGAGACAGTACATACCTCTATAAGCCAGGAGACAGTACATACCTCTATAAGCCAGGAGACAGTACATACCTCTATAAGCCAGGAGACAGTACATACCTCTATAAGCCAGGAGACAGTACATACCTCTATAAGCCAGGAGACAGTACATACCTCTATAAGCCAGGAGACAGTACATACCTCTATCAGCCAGGAGACAGTACATACCTCTATCAGCCAGGAGACAGTACATACCTCTATAAGCCAGGAGACAGTACATACCTCTATAAGCCAGGAGACAGTACATACCTCTATAAGCCTGGAGACAGTACATACCTCTATAAGCCAGGAGACAGTACATACCTCTATAAGCCAGGAGACAGTACATACCTCTATAAGCCAGGATACAGTACATACCTCTATCAGCCAGGAGACAGTACATACCTCTATAAGCAATGAGACAGTACATACCTTTATAAGCCAGGAGACAGTACATACCTCTATAAGCCAGGAGACAGTACATACCTCTATAAGCCAGGAGACAGTACATACCTCTATCAGCCAGGAGACAGTACATACCTCTATCAGCCAGGAGACAGTACATACCTCTATCAGCCAGAGGACAGTACATACCTCTATAAGCCAGGAGACAGTACATACCTCTATAAGCCAGGAGACAGTACATACCTCTATAAGCCAGAGGACAGTATATACCTCTATAAGCCAGGAGACAGTACATACCTCTATCAGCCAGGAGACAGTACATACCTCTATCAGCCAGAGGACAGTACATACCTCTATAAGCCAGGAGACAGTACATACCTCTATAAGCCAGGAGACAGTACATACCTATATAGAGCCAGGAGACAGTACATACCTCTATCAGCCAGGAGACAGTACATACCTATATCAGCCAGGAGACAGTACATACCTCTATAGCCAGGAGACAGTACATACCTCTATAAGCCAGGAGACAGTACATACCTCTATAAGCCTGGAGACAGTACATACCTCTATAAGCCAGGAGACCGTACATACCTCTATAAGCCAGGAGACAGTACATACCTCTATCAGCCAGGATACAGTACATACCTCTATCAGCCAGGAGACAAGTACATACCTCTATAAGCAATGAGACAGTACATACCTTTATAAGCCTGGAGACAGTACATACCTCTATAAGCCAGGAGACAGTACATACCTCTATAAGCCAGGAGACAGTACATACCTCTATAAGCCAGGAGACAGTATATACCTCTATAAGCCAGGAGACAGTACATACCTCTATAAGCCAGGATACAGTACATACCTCTATAAGCCAGGAGACAGTACATACCTCTATAAGCCAGGAGACAGTACATACCTCTATAAGCCTGGAGACAGTACATACCTCTATAAGCCAGGAGACAGTACATACCTCTATCAGCCAGGAGACAGTACATACCTCTATAAGCCAGGATACAGTACATACCTCTATAAGCCAGGAGACAGTACATACCTCTATAAGCCAGGAGACAGTACATACCTCTATAAGCCAGGAGACAGTACATACCTCTATAAGCCAGGAGACAGTACATACCTCTATAAGCCAGGAGACAGTACATACCTCTATAAGCCAGGAGACAGTACATACCTCTATAAGCCAGGAGACAGTACATACCTCTATAAGCCAGGAGACAGTACATACCTCTATAAGCCAGGAGACAGTACATACCTCTATCAGCCAGGAGACAGTACATACCTATATCAGCCAGGAGACAGTACATACCTCTATAAGCCAGGAGACAGTACATACCTCTATAAGCCAGGAGACAGTACATACCTCTATAAGCCTGGAGACAGTACATACCTCTATAAGCCAGGAGACAGTACATACCTCTATAAGCCAGGAGACAGTACATACCTCTATCAGCCAGGATACAGTACATACCTCTATCAGCCAGGAGACAAGTACATACCTCTATAAGCAATGAGACAGTACATACCTTTATAAGCCAGGAGACAGTACATACCTCTATAAGCCAGGAGACAGTACATACCTCTATAAGCCAGGAGACAGTACATACCTCTATAAGCCAGGAGACAGTATATACCTCTATAAGCCAGGAGACAGTACATACCTCTATAAGCCAGGAGACAGTACATACCTCTATAAGCCAGGAGACAGTACATACCTCTATAAGCCAGGAGACAGTACATACCTCTATAAGCCGGAGACAGTACATACCTCTATAAGCCAGGAGACAGTACATACCTCTATAAGCCAGGAGACAGTACATACCTCTATAAGCCAGGAGACAGTACATACCTCTATAAGCCAGGAGACAGTACATACCTCTATAAGCCAGGAGACAGTACATACCTCTATAAGCCAGGAGACAGTACATACCTCTATAAGCCTGGATACATTACATACCTCTATAAGCCAGGATACAGTACATACCTCTATAAGCCAGGAGACAGTACATACCTCTATAAGCCTGGATACATAAAAGTACATACCTCTATAAGCCTGGAGACAGTACATACCTCTATAAGCCAGGAGACAGTACATACCTCTATAAGCCAGGATACAGTACATACCTCTATAAGCCAGGATAAAGTACATACTTCTATAAGCCAGGAGAAAGTACATACCTCTATAAGCCAGAGGAAAGTACATACCTCTATAAGCCAGGAGACAGTACATACCTCTATAAGCCAGAGGAAAGTACATACCTCTATAAGCCTGGAGACATTACATACCTCTATAAGCCAGGAGACAGTACATACCTCTATAAGCCTGGATACATTACATACCTCTATAAGCCTGGAGACATTACATACCTCTATAAGCCAGGAGACAGTACATACCTCTATAAGCCAGGAGACAGTACATACCTCTATAAGCCAGGAGACAGTACATACCTCTATAAGCCAGGAGACAGTACATACCTCTATAAGCCAGGAGACAGTACATACCTCTATAAGCCAGGAGACAGTACATACCTCTATAAGCCAGGAGACAGTACATACCTCTATAAGCCAGGAGACAGTACATACCTCTATAAGCCAGGAGACAGTACATACCTCTATAAGCCAGGAGACAGTACATACCTCTATAAGCCAGGAGACAGTACATACCTCTATAAGCCAGGAGACAGTACATACCTCTATAAGCCAGGAGACAGTACATACCTCTATAAGCCAGGAGACAGTACATACCTCTATAAGCCAGGAGACAGTACATACCTCTATAAGCCAGGAGACAGTACATACCTCTATAAGCCAGGAGACAGTACATACCTCTATAAGCCAGGAGACAGTACATACCTCTATCAGCCAGGAGACAGTACATACCTCTATAAGCCAGGAGACAGTACATACCTCTATAAGCCAGGAGACAGTACATACCTCTATAAGCCAGGAGACAGTACATACCTCTATAAGCCAGGAGACAGTACATACCTCTATAAGCCAGGAGACAGTACATACCTCTATAAGCCAGGACAGTACATACCTCTATAAGCCAGGAGACAGTACATACCTCTATAAGCCAGGAGACAGTACATACCTCTATAAGCCAGGAGACAGTACATACCTCTATAAGCCAGGAGACAGTACATACCTCTATAAGCCAGGAGACAGTACATACCTCTATAAGCCAGGAGACAGTATATACCTCTATAAGCCAGGATACAGTACATACCTCTATAAGCCTGGATACAGTACATACCTCTATAAGCCAGGAGACAGTACATACCTCTATAACCTGGATACATTACATACCTCTATAAGCCAGGATACAGTACATACCTCTATAAGCCAGGATACAGTACATACCTCTATAAGCCTGGATACAGTACATACCTCTATAAGCCTGGAGACAGTACATACCTCTATCAGCCAGGAGACAGTACATACCTCTATAAGCCAGGAGACAGTACATACCTCTATAAGCCAGGAGACAGTACATACCTCTATAAGCCAGGAGACAGTACATACCTCTATAAGCCAGGAGACAGTACATACCTCTATAAGCCAGGAGACAGTACATACCTCTATAAGCCAGGAGACAGTACATACCTCTATAAGCCAGGAGACAGTACATACCTCTATAAGCCAGGAGACAGTACATACCTCTATAAGCCAGGAGACAGTACATACCTCTATAAGCCAGGAGACAGTACATACCTCTATAAGCCAGGATACAGTACATACCTCTATAAGCCAGGAGACAGTACATACCTTTATAAGCCAGGAGACAGTACATACCTCTATAAGCCTGGAGACAGTACATACCTCTATCACATAGGAGACAGTACATACCTATATCAGCCAGGAGACAGTACATACCTCTATAAGCCAGGAGACAGTACATACCTCTATAAGCCTGGAGACAGTACATACCTCTATAAGCCTGGAGACAGTACAAACCTCTATAAGCCAGGAGACAGTACATACCTCTATAAGCCAGGAGACAGTACATACCTCTATCAGCCAGGATACAGTACATACCTCTATCAGCCAGGAGACAGTACATACCTCTATAAGCAATGAGACAGTACATACCTTTATAAGCCAGGAGACAGTACATACCTCTATAAGCCAGGAGACAGTATATACCTCTATAAGCCAGGAGACAGTACATACCTCTATAAGCCAGGAGACAGTACATACCTCTATAAGCCAGGAGACAGTACATACCTCTATAAGCCAGGAGACAGTACATACCTCTATAAGCCAGGAGACAGTACATACCTCTATAAGCCAGGAGACAGTACATACCTCTATAAGCCAGGAGACAGTATATACCTCTATAAGCCAGGATACAGTACATACCTCTATAAGCCTGGATACATTACATACCTCTATAAGCCAGGATACAGTACATACCTCTATAAGCCAGGAGACAGTACATACCTCTATAAACTTGGATACATTACATACCTCTATAAGCCAGGATACAGTACATACCTCTATAAGCCAGGATACAGTACATACCTCTATAAGCCTGGATACATTACATACCTCTATAAGCCAGGAGACAAGTACATACTTTATAAGCCTGGAGACAGTACATACCTCTATCAGCCAGGAGACAGTACATACCTCTATAAGCCTGGAGACAGTACATACCTCTATAAGCCAGGAGACAGTACATACCTCTATAAGCCAGGAGACAGTACATACCTCTATAAGCCAGGAGACAGTACATACCTCTATAAGCCAGGAGACAGTACATACCTCTATAAGCCAGGAGACAGTACATACCTCTATAAGCCAGGAGACAGTACATACCTCTATAAGCCAGGAGACAGTACATACCTCTATAAGCCAGGAGACAGTACATACCTCTATAAGCCAGGAGACAGTACATACCTCTATAAGCCAGGAGACAGTACATACCTCTATAAGCCAGGATACAGTACATACCTCTATAAGCCAGGAGACAGTACATACCTTTATAAGCCAGGAGACAGTACATACCTCTATAAGCCTGGAGACAGTACATACCTCTATCACATAGGAGACAGTACATACCTATATCAGCCAGGAGACAGTACATACCTCTATAAGCCAGGAGACAGTACATACCTCTATAAGCCTGGAGACAGTACATACCTCTATAAGCCTGGAGACAGTACAAACCTCTATACGCCAGGAGACAGTACATACCTCTATAAGCCAGGAGACAGTACATACCTCTATCAGCCAGGATACAGTACATACCTCTATCAGCCAGGAGACAAGTACATACCTCTATAAGCAATGAGACAGTACATACCTTTATAAGCCAGGAGACAGTACATACCTCTATAAGCCAGGAGACAGTATATACCTCTATAAGCCAGGAGACAGTACATACCTCTATAAGCCAGGAGACAGTATATACCTCTATAAGCCAGGAGACAGTACATACCTCTATAAGCCAGGATACAGTACATACCTCTATAAGCCAGGAGACAGTACATACCTCTATAAGCCAGGAGACAGTACATACCTCTATAAGCCTGGAGACAGTACATACCTCTATAAGCCAGGAGACAATACATACCTCTATCAGCCAGGAGACAGTACATACCTCTATAAGCCATGATACATTACATACCTCTTTAAGCCAGGAGACAGTACATACCTCTATAAGCCAGGAGACAGTACATACCTCTATAAGCCAGGAGACAGTACATACCTCTATAAGCCTGGAGACATTACATACCTCTATAAGCCAGGAGACAGTATATACCTCTATAAGCCAGGAGACAGTACATACCTCTATAAGCCAGGAGACAGTACATACCTCTATAAGCCAGGAGACAGTACATACCTCTATAAGCCAGGAGACAGTACATACCTCTATAAGCCAGGAGACAGTATATACCTCTATAAGCCAGGATACAGTACATACCTCTATAAGCCTGGATACATTACATACCTCTATAAGCCAGGATACAGTACATACCTCTATAAGCCAGGAGACAGTACATACCTCTATAAGCCTGGATACATTACATACCTCTATAAGCCAGGATACAGTACATACCTCTATAAGCCAGGATACAGTACATACCTCTATAAGCCTGGATACATTACATACCTCTATAAGCCAGGAGACAAGTACATACTTTATAAGCCTGGAGACAGTACATACCTCTATCAGCCAGGAGACAGTACATACCTCTATAAGCCTGGAGACATACATACCTCTATAAGCCAGGAGACAGTACATACCTCTATAAGCCAGGAGACAGTACATACCTCTATAAGCCAGGAGACAGTACATACCTCTATAAGCCAGGAGACAGTACATACCTATATAAGCCAGGATAAAGTACATACTTCTATAAGCCAGGAGACAGTACATACCTCTATAAGCCTGGAGACATTACATACCTCTATAAGCCAGGAGACAGTACATACATCTATAAGCCAGGAGACAGTACATACCTCTATTAGCCAGGAGACAGTACATACCTCTATAAGCCAGGATACAGTACATACCTCTATAAGCCAGGAGACAGTACATACCTCTATAAGCCTGGAGACATTACATACCTCTATAAGCCAGAAGACAGTACATACCTCTATAAGCCAGGAGACAGTGCATACCTCTATAAGCCAGGAGACATTACATACCTCTATAAGCCAGGAGACAGTACATACCTCTATAAGCCTGGATACATTACATACCTCTATAAGCCAGGAGACAGTACATACCTCTATAAGCCAGGATACAGTACATACCTCTATAAGCCTGGATACATTACATACCTCTATAAGCCAGGAGACATTACATACCTCTATAAGCCAGGATACAGTACATACCTCTATAACCTGGATACATTACATACCTCTATAAGCCAGGATACAGTACATACCTCTATAAGCCTGGATACATTACATACCTCTATAAGCCAGGAGACAGTACATACCTCTATAAGCCAGGAGACAGTACATACCTCTATAAGCCAGGAGACAGTACATACCTCTATAAGCCAGGAGACAGTACATACCTCTATAAGCCAGGAGACAGTATATACCTCTATAAGCCTGGATACATTACATACCTCTATAAGCCAGGATACAGTACATACCTTTATAAGCCTGGAGACAGTACATACCTCTATAAGCCAGGAGACAGTACATACCTCTATAAGCCAGGAGACAGTACATACCTCTATAAGCCAGGATACAGTACATACCTTTATAAGCCTGGAGACAGTACATACCTTTATAAGCCTGGATACATTACATACCTCTATAAGCCAGGATACAGTACATACCTTTATAAGCCAGGAGACAGTACATACCTCTATAAGCCAGGATACAGTACATACCTTTATAAGCCTGGAGACAGTACATACCTTTATAAGCCTGGAGACAGTACATACCTCTATAAGCCAGGATACAGTACATACCTTTATAAGCCAGGAGACAGTACATACCTCTATAAGCCAGGAGACAGTACATACCTCTATAAGCCAGGAGACAGTACATACCTTTATAAGTCAGGATACAGTACATACCTTTATAAGCCAGGAGACAGTACATACTTCTATAAGCCAGGATACAGTACATACCTTTATAAGCCAGGATACAGTACATACCTTTATAAGCCAGGATACAGTACATACCTTTATAAGCCAGGATACAGTACATACCTTTATAAGCCAGGATACAGTACATACCTTTATAAGCCAGGATACAGTACATACCTTTATAAGCCAGGAGACATTACATACCTCTATAAGCCAGGAGACAGTACATACCTCTATAAGCCAGGAGACAGTACATACCTCTATAAGCCAGGAGACAGTACATACCTCTATAAGCCAGGAGACAGTACATACCTCTATAAGCCAGGAGACAGTACATACCTCTATCAGCCAGGAGATGAGGTGCTTGAATGGAATGAGGACATCCTCATCATATATTTTCTTCACAACGAACACAGAGAGTGGAGCTTTCTGCCATTTCAACTTCTGATTGCCTGGATCTGGAATTGTCCTGAAAATATAGACAAAAGAATCAGTGCCATATTAAGATGTAGTGTCCTATCGTGATGTGTTGATGTACATGATGTAGTGTTTATGTACATGATGCAGTGTTGATGTACATGATGCAGTGTTGATGTACATGATGTAGTGTTTATGTACATGATGCAGTGTTGATGTACATGGTGTAGTGTTGATGTACATGATGTAGTGTTTATGTACATGATGCAGTGTTGATGTATATGATGCAGTGTTGATGTACATGATGTAGTGTTGATGTACATGATGTAGTGTTGATGTACATGATGTAGTGCTTATGTACATGATGCAGTGTTGATGTACATGATGTAGTGTTGATGTACTTGATGTACATGATGTAGTGTTGATGTACATGATGTACATGATGTAGTGTTGATGTACATGATGTATATGATGCAGTGTTGATGTACATGATGCAGTGTTGATGTACATGATGCAGTGTTGATGTACATGATGTAGTGTTGATGTACATGATGTAGTGTTGATGTACATGATGCAGTGTTGATGTACATGATGTATATGATGCAGTGTTGATGTACATGATGCAGTGTTGATGTACATGATATACATGATGCAGTGTTGATGTACATGATGTACATGATGCAGTGTTGATGTACATGATGCAGTGTTGATGTATATGATGTAGTGTTGATGTACATGATGTAGTGTTGATGTACATGATGCAGTGTTGATGTACATGATGCAGTGTTGATGTACATGATGTACATGATGCAGTGTTGATGTATATGATGTACATGATGTAGTGTTGATGTACATGATGTAGTGTTGATGTACATGATGCAGTGTTGATGTACATGATGCAGTGTTGATGTACATGATGTACATGATGCAGTGTTGATGTACATGATGTACATGATGCAGTGTTGATGTATATGATGTACATGATGTAGTGTTTATGTACATGATGCAGTGTTGATGTACATGATGTACATGATGCGGTGTTGATGTACATGATGTACATGATGCAGTGTTGATGTATATGATGTACATGATGTAGTGTTTATGTACATGATGTACATGATGCAGTGTTGATGTACATGATACAGTGTTTATGTACATGATGTAGTGTGTATGTACATGATGTAGTGTTGATGTACATGATGCAGTGTTGATGTACATGATGCAGTGTTGACGTACATGATGTAATGTTGATGTACATGATGTACATGATGTAGTGTTGATGTACATGATGTACATGATGCAGTGTTTATGTACATGATGTAGTGTTTATGTACATGATGTAGTGTTGACGTACATGATGCAGTGTTGATGTACATGATGCAGTGTTGACGTACATGATGTAGTGTTGATGTACATGATGTAGTGTTGATGTACATGATGCAGTGTTGATGTACATGATGTAGTGTTGATGTACATGATGTACATGATGTAGTGTTGATGTACATGATGCAGTGTTGATGTACATGATGCAGTGTTGATGTACATGATGCAGTGTTGACGTACATGATGTAGTGTTGATGTACATGATGTACATGATGTAGTGTTGATGTACATGATGTACATGATGCAGTGTTTATGTACATGATGTAGTGTTTATGTACATGATGTAGTGTTGATGTACATGATGTACATGATGCAGTGTTTATGTACATGATGTAGTGTTTATGTACATGATGTAGTGTTGATGTACATGATGTACATGATGCAGTGTTTATGTACATGATGCAGTGTTGATGTACATGATGTACATGATGCAGTGTTTATGTACATGATGTAGTGTTGATGTACATGATGTACATGATGCAGTGTTTATGTACATGATGCAGTGTTGATGTACATGATGTAGTATTTATGTATATGATGCAGTGTTGATGTACATGATGTACATGATGTAGTGTGTATGTACATGATGCAGTGTTGATGTACATGATGTAGTGTTTATGTACATGATGCAGTGTTGATGTACATGATGCAGTGTTTATGTACATGATGCAGTGTTTATGTACATGATGCAGTGTTGATGTACATGATGCAGTGTTGATGTACATGATGCAGTGTTGATGTACATGATGCAGTGTTGATGTACATGATGTACTGTTTATGTACATGATGCAGTGTTGATGTACATGATGCAGTGTTGATGTACATGATGCAGTGTTGATGTACATGATGCAGTGTTTATGTACATGATGCAGTGTTGATGTACATGATGCAGTGTTGATGTACATGATGAAGTGTTGACGTACATGATGTAGTGTTGATGTACATGATGCAGTGTTGATGTACATGATGCAGTGTTGATGTACATGATGCAGTGTTGATGTACATGATGTAGTGTTGATGTACATGATGAAGTGTTGATGTACATGATGCAGTGTTGATGTACATGATGAAGTGTTGACGTACATGATGATGTGTTGACGTACATGATGATGTGTTGACGTACATGATGTAGTGTTGATGTACATGATGCAGTGTTGATGTACATGATGTAGTGTTGATGTACATGATGCAGTGTTGATGTACATGAAGGAGTGTACATTAAGAATATTAAAGATTCAAACCTCAATAGAAGTACATAATCGTTTTCTTTAATCTTATTTATACATAAATTATATGTTTCTTGTTTTCTAGTAATGGGAGAATTACGTTGATGGGAACACCTGTACTTTATTTCTAGATGGTCTAGAACCATTCAAGAACTCATTCAAGAATTGCCTATTAATTGTTCATGAACTTGTAGTTATAAAACTGTCACTCAATGTTCTAGAACTCATTCCAGAACATGTTCACCAGTTATGCAGTTCTAGATCTGCCATTTAATGTTCATTACACTTATTCAAGAACGGTTCTTGAACTTCTCGCAGGGGATGTAGTGACTAGGGCCACCTGTACAGCACATGAGGGAGAAAACATAGAATGGAGTGACTGGGACACCTGTACAGCACATGAGGGAGAAAACATAGAATGGAGTGGCTGGGACACCTGTACAGCACATGAGGGAGAAAACATAGAATGTAGTGACTGGGACACCTGTACAGCACATGAGGGAGAGAACATAGAATGGAGTGGCTGGGACACCTGTACATCACATGAGGGAGAAAACATAGAATGGAGTGGCTGGGACACCTGTACACCACATGAGGGAGAAAACATAGAATGTAGTGACTAGGACACCTGTACAGCACATGAGGGAGAACACATAGAATGGAGTGGCTGGGACACCTATACACCACATGAGGGAGAAAACATAGAATGGAGTGGCTGGGACACCTGTACACCACATGAGGGAGAAAACATAGAATGTAGTGACTGGGACACCTGTACATCACATGAAGGAGAAAACTTAGAATGGATTGGCTGGGACACCTGTACAGCACATGAGGGAGAAAACATAGAATGGAGTGGCTGGGACACCTGTACATCACATGAGGGAGAGCATTAGAATGGAGTGGCTGGGACACCTGTACATCACATGAGGGAGAACATTAGAATGGAGTGTTTGGGACACCTGTACATCACATGAGGGAGAACATTAGAATGGAGTGTTTGGGACACCTGTACATCACATGAGGGAGAACATTAGAATGGAGTGTTTGGGACACCTGTACAACACACGAGGGAGAACATTAGAATGGAGTGGCTGGGACACCTGTACATTACATGAGGGAGAACATTAGAATGGAGTGACTGGGACACCTGTACATCACATGAGGGAGAACATTAGAATGGAGTGACTGGGACACCTGCACATCACATGAGGGAGAACATTAGAATGGAGTGTTTGGGACACCTGTACATCACATGAGGGAGAACATTATAATGGAGTGGCTGGGACACCTGTACATCACATGAGGGAGAACATTAGAATGGAGTGTTTGGGACACCTGTACATCATATGAGGGGGAACATTAGAATGGAGTGTTTGGGACACCTGTACATCACATGAGGGGGAACATTAGAATGGAGTGTTTGGGACACCTGTACATCATATGAGGGAGAAAACTTAGAATGGAGTGGCTGGGACACCTTTACATCACATGAGGGAGAACATTAGAATGGAGTAGCTGGGACACCTGTACATCACATGAGGTAGAACATTAGAATGGAGTGACTGGGACACCTGTACATCACATGAGGGAGGACATCAGAATGGAGTGTTTGGGACACCTGTACATCACATGAGGGAGAACATCAGAATGGAGTGTTTGGGACACCTGTACATCACATGAGGGAGAACATTAGAATGTTTTTGGATATCCATAGATGATTATTGGATACACATAGATGATTATTGGATACCCATAGATGATTATTGGATACCCATATATGATTATTGGATACACATATATGATTATTGGATACCCATATATGATTATTGGATACCCATATATGATTATTGGATACACATAGATGATTATTGGATACCCATATATGATTATTGGATACCCATATATGATTATTGGATACCCATAGATGATTATTGGATACCCATAGATGATTATTGGATACCCATATATGATTATTGGATACACATAGATGATTATTGGATACACATAGATGATTATTGGATACCCATAGATGATTATTGGATACACATAGATGATTATTGGATACCCATAGATGATTATTGGATACCCATATATGATTATTGGATACCCATATATGATTATTGGATACCCATATATGATTATTGGATACCCATATATGATTATTGGATACCCATATATGATTATTGGATACCCATATATGATTATTGGATACCCATAGATGATTATTGGATACCCATATATGATTATTGGATACCCATATATGATTATTGGATACACATAGATGATTATTGGATACCCATAGATGATTATTGGATACACATAGATGATTATTGGATACCCATATATGATTATTGGATACCCATAGATGATTATTGGATACCCATAGATGATTATTGGATACCCATAGATGATTATTGGATACACATAGATGATTATTGGATACCCATAGATGATTATTGGATACCCATAGATGATTATTGGATACACATAGATGATTATTGGATACCCATATATGATTATTGGATACACATAGATGATTATTGGATACCCATAGATGATTATTGGATACCCATAGATGATTATTGGATACCCATAGATGATTATTGGATACCCATATATGATTATTGGATACCCATAGATGATTATTGGATACCCATAGATGATTATTGGATACCCATAGATGATTATTGGATACACATAGATGATTATTGGATACACATAGATGATTATTGGATACCCATAGATGATTATTGGATACACATAGATGATTATTGGATACCCATATATGATTATTGGATACACATAGATGATTATTGGATACCCATAGATGATTATTGGATACCCATATATGATTATTGGATACACATAGATGATTATTGGATACACATAGATGATTATTGGATACCCATAGATGATTATTGGATACCCATAGATGATTATTGGATACCCATATATGATTATTGGATACCCATATATGATTATTGGATACCCATAGATGATTATTGGATACCCATAGATGATTATTGGATACACATAGATGATTATTGGATACCCATATATGATTATTGGATACCCATAGATGATTATTGGATACACATAGATGATTATTGGATACCCAGATGATTATTGGATACACATAGATGATTATTGGATACCCATAGATGATTATTGGATACACATAGATGATTATTGGATACACATAGATGATTATTGGATACCCATATATGATTATTGGATACCCATAGATGATTATTGGATACCCATAGATGATTATTGGATACACATAGATGATTATTGGATACACATATATGATTATTGGATACCATAGATGATTATTGGATACACATAGATGATTATTGGATACCCATATATGATTATTGGATACACATAGATGATTATTGGATACCCATAGATGATTATTGGATACACATAGATGATTATTGGATACCCATAGATGATTATTGGATACACATAGATGATTATTGGATACACATATATGATTATTGGATACCCATATATGATTATTGGATACCCATATATGATTATTGGATACACATAGATGATTATTGGATACCCATAGATGATTATTGGATACCCATAGATGATTATTGGATACACATAGATGATTATTGGTAGATGATTATTGGATACACATAAATGATTATTGGATACCCATAGATGATTATTGGATACACATAGATGATTATTGGTAGATGATTATTGGATACACATAGATGATTATTGGATACCCATAGATGATTATTGGATACACATAGATGATTATTGGATACACATAGATGATTATTGGATACACATAGATGATTATTGGATACCCATAGATGATTATTGGATACACATAGATGATTATTGGATACACATAAATGATTATTGGATACCCATAGATGATTATTGGATACACATAGATGATTATTGGATACACATAGATGATTATTGGATACCCATAGATGATTATTGGATACACATAGATGATTATTGGATACACATAATGATTATTGGATACCATAGTGATTATTGGATACCCATAGATGATTATTGGATACACATAGCTGATTATTGGATACCCATAGATGATTATTGGATACACATAGATGATTATTGGATACCCATAGATGATTATTGGATACCCATAGATGATTATTGGATACACATAAATGTTATGTTATGTTATATTTCGGGTTTTACGCCTGCATCAGCACAATTTTGGGCTATATCGCCGGCGGGCAGTTTACCTAACAACACCTTTCCTGGGCAGGCTCCAGCGGTTAACCAGTACTTGGGTGCACCAACCTCCGTAAGAAACTGCCAACTTTTTCATATAAATGAGACACGGCCTGAGTCGGGCTCGAACCCGTGACCATCAGTGATGATAGGTTACAGTGGTATACAAGTCAGCGACCTTAACCACTCGACCACGGAGGCGGACCTAAATGATTATTGGATACACATAGATGATTATTGGATACCCATAGATGATTATTGGATACCCATAGATTGGATACACATAGATGATTATTGGATACCCATAGATGATTATTGGATACCCATAGATGAGTATTGGATACCCATATATGATTATTGGATACCCATAGATGATTATTGGATACCCATATATGATTATTGGATACACATAGATGATTATTGGATACTCATAGATGATTATTGGATACCCATAGATGATTATTGGATACACATAGATGATTATTGGATACCCATATATGATTATTGGATACCCATAGATGATTATTGGATACACATAGATGATTATTGGATACCCATAGATGATTATTGGATACACATAGATGATTATTGGATACCCATAGATGATTATTGGATACCCATATATGATTATTGGATACACATAGATGATTATTGGATACACATAGATGATTATTGGATACCCATAGATGATTATTGGATACACATAGATGATTATTGGATACACATAGATGATTATTGGATACCCATAGATGATTATTGGATACCCATACATGATTATTGGATACCCATAGATGATTGTTGGATACCCATATATGATTATTGGATACACATAGATGATTATTGGATACTCATAGATGATTATTGGATACCCATAGATGATTATTGGATACACATAGATGATTATTGGATACCCATAGATGATTATTGGATACCCATAGATGATTATTGGATACACATAGATGATTATTGGATACCCATAGATGATTATTGGATACCCATAGATGATTATTGGATACACATAGATGATTATTGGATACCCAGATGATTATTGGATACACATAGATGATTATTGGATACCCATAGATGATTATTGGATACACATAGATGATTATTGGATACACATAGATGATTATTGGATACCCATATATGATTATTGGATACCCATAGATGATTATTGGATACACATAGATGATTATTGGATACCCATATATGATTATTGATACCAATAGATGATTATTGGATACCCATAGATGATTATTGGATACCCATAGATGATTATTGGATACACATAGATGATTATTGGATACACATAAATGATTATTGGATTATCATAGATGATTATTGGATACACATAGATGATTATTGGATACCCATATATGATTATTGGATACACATAGATGATTATTGGATACCCATAGATGATTATTGGATACCCATAGATGATTATTGGATACCCATAGATGATTATTTGATACACATAGATGATTATTGGATACTCATAGATGAGTATTGGATACCCATAGATGATTATTGGATACACATAGATGATTATTGGATACCCATATATGATTATTGGATACCCATAGATGATTATTGGATACACATAGATGATTATTGGATACCCATAGATGATTATTGGATACACAAAGATGATTATTGGATACCCATAGATGATTATTGGATACCCATATATGATTATTGGATACACATAGATGCTTATTGGATACACATAGCTGATTATTGGATACCCATAGATGATTATTGGATACACATAAATGATTATTGGATACACATAGATGATTATTGGATACCCATAGATGATTATTGGATACCCATAGATGATTATTGGATACCCATACATGATTATTGGATACCCATAGATGATTGTTGGATACCCATATATGATTATTGGATACTCATAGATGAGTATTGGATACCCATAGATGATTATTGGATACACATAGATGATTATTGGATACCCATATATGATTATTGAATACCCATAGATGATTATTGGATACACATAGATGATTATTGGATACCCAGATGATTATTGGATACACAAAGATGATTATTGGATACCCATAGATGATTATTGGATACACATAGATGATTATTGGATACACATAGATGCTTATTGGATGCCCATATATGATTATTGGATATGCATAGATGATTATTGGATACACATAGATGATTATTGGATGCCCATATATGATTATGTGATACCAATAGATGATTATTGGATACCCATAGATGATTATTGGATACCCATAGATGATTATTGGATACACATAGATGATTATTGGATACACATAAATGATTATTGGATTATCATAGATGATTATTGGATACACATAGATGATTATTGGATACCCATATATGATTATTGGATACACATAGATGATTATTGGATATCCATAGATGATTATTGGATACACATAGATGATTATTGGATACCCATAGATGATTATTGGATACACATAGATGATTATTGGATACACATATATGATTATTGATACCCATATATGATTATTGGATACCCATATATTATTGGATACACATAGATGATTATTGGTACCCATGCTCCCATAGATGATTATTGGATACACATAGATGATTATTGGTAGATGATTATTGGATACACATAAATGATTATTGGATACCCATAGATGATTATTGAATACACATAGATGATTATTGGTAGATGATTATTGGATACACATAGATGACTATTGGATACCCATAGATGATTATTGGATACACATAGATGATTATTGGATACACATAGATGATTATTGGATACACATAGATGATTATTGGATACCCATAGATGATTATTGGATACACATAGATGATTATTGGATACACATAAATGATTATTGGATACCCCTAGATGATTATTGGATACACATAGATGATTATTGGATACCCATAGATGATTATTGGATACCCATAGATGATTATTGGATACACATAGATGATTATTGGATGCCCATATATGATTATGTGATACCAATAGATGATTATTGGATACCCATAGATGATTATTGGATACCCATAGATGATTATTGGATACACATAGATGATTATTGGATACACATAAATGATTATTGGATTATCATAGATGATTATTGGATACACATAGATGATTATTGGATACCCATATATGATTATTGGATACACATAGATGATTATTGGATACCAATATATGATTATTGGATACCCATAGATGATTATTGGATACCCATAGATGATTATTTGATACACATAGATGATTATTGGATACTCATAGATGAGTATTGGATACCCATAGATGATTATTGGATACACATAGATGATTATTGGATACCCATATATGATTATTGGATACCCATAGATGATTATTGGATACACATAGATGATTATTGGATACCCATAGATGATTATTGGATACACATAGATGATTATTGGATACCAATAGATGATTATTGGATACCCATATATGATTATTGGATACACATAGATGCTTATTGGATACACATAGCTGATTATTGGATACCCATAGATGATTATTGGATACACATAAATGATTATTGGATACACATAGATGATTATTGGATACCCATAGATGATTATTGGATACCCATAGATGATTATTGGATACCCATACATGATTATTGGATACCCATAGATGATTGTTGGATACCCATATATGATTATTGGATACTCATAGATGAGTATTGGATACCCATAGATGATTATTGGATACACATAGATGATTATTGAATACCCATAGATGATTATTGGATACACATAGATGATTATTGGATACACATAGATGATTATTGGATACACATAGATGATTATTGGATACACATAGATGATTATTGGATACCCATAGATGATTATTGGATACCCATAGATGATTATTGGATACCCATACATGATTATTGGATACCCATAGATGATTGTTGGATACCCATATATGATTATTGGATATCCATAGATGATTATTGGATACCCATATATGATTATTGAATACCCATAGATGATTATTGGATACACATAGATGATTATTGGATACCCAGATGATTATTGGATACACAAAGATGATTATTGGATACCCATAGATGATTATTGGATACACATAGATGATTATTGGATACACATAGATGCTTATTGGATGCCCATATATGATTATTGGATATGCATAGATGATTATTGGATACACATAGATGATTATTGGATGCCCATATATGATTATGTGATACCAATAGATGATTATTGGATACCCATAGATGATTATTGGATACCCATAGATGATTATTGGATACACATAGATGATTATTGGATACACATAAATGATTATTGGATTATCATAGATGATTATTGGATACACATAGATGATTATTGGATACCCATATATGATTATTGGATACACATAGATGATTATTGGATACCCATAGATGATTATTGGATACACATAGATGATTATTGGATACACATAGATGATTATTGGATACACATAGATGATTATTGGATACCCATAGATGATTATTGGATACCCATAGATGATTATTGGATACCCATAGATGATTATTGGATACCCATAGATGATTATTGGATACCCATAGATGATTATTGGATACCCATAGATGATTATTGGATACACATAGATGATTATTGGATACCCATAGATGATTATTGGATACCCATAGATGATTATTGGATACACATAGATGATTATTGGATACCCATAGATGATTATTGGATACACATAGATGATTATTGGATACCCATAGATGATTATTGGATACACATATATGATTATTGGATACACATAGATGATTTTTGGATACCCATAGATGATTATTGGATACCCATAAATGATTATTGGATACCCATAGATGATTATTGGATACACATAGATGATTATTGGATACCCATATATGATTATTGGATACCCATAGATGATTATTGGATACCCATATATGATTATTGGATACCCATAGATGATTATTGGATACCCATAGATGATTATTGGATACCCATAGATGATTATTGGATACACATAGATGATTATTGGATACCCATAGATGATTATTGGATACCCATAGATGATTATTTGATACACATAGATGATTATTGGATACCCATAGATGATTATTGGATACACATAGATGATTATTGGATACACATAAATGATTATTGGATACACATAAATGATTATTGGATACACATATATGATTATTGGATACACATAGATGATTATGGTACACATGATTATTGGATACCCATATATGATTATTGGATACCCATAGATGATTATTGGATACCCATAGATGATTATTGGATACACATAGATGATTATTGGATACCCATATATGATTATTGGATACCCATATATGATTATTGGATACACATAGATGATTATTGGATACACATAGATGATTATTGGATACCCATATATGATTATTGGATACACATAGATGATTATTGGATACACATAGATGATTATTGGATACCCATATATGATTATTGGATACCCATAGATGATTATTGGATACACATAAATGATTATTGGATACCCATAGACGATTATTGGATACACATAGATGATTATTGGATACCCATATATGATTATTGGATACCCATATATGATTATTGGATACACATAGATGATTATTGGATACCCATAGATGATTATTGGATACACATAGATGATTATTGGATACCCATAGATGATTATTGGATACACATAGATGATTATTGGATACCCATAGATGATTATTGGATACACATAGATGATTATTGGATACACATAGATGATTATTGGATACCCATAGATGATTATTGGATACACATAGATGATTATTGGATACCCATAGATGATTATTGGATACACATAGATGATTATTGGATACCCATAGATGATTATTGGATACACATAGATGATTATTGGATACACATAGATGATTATTGGATACCCATAGATGATTATTGGATACACATAGATGATTATTGGATACACATAGATGATTATTGGATACCATAGATGATTATTGGAACCCATAATGATTATTGGATACCATAATTATTGGATCCCATAGATGATTATTGGATACCCAGATGATTATTGGATACCCATACATGATTATTGGATACCCATAGATGATTATTGGATACCCATATATGATTATTGGATACTCATAGATGATTATTGGATACCATAGATGATTATTGGATACACATAGATGATTATTGGATACACATAGATGATTATTGGATACCCATACATGATTATTGGATACCCATAGATGATTATTGGATACCCATATATGATTATTGGATATCCATAGATGATTATTGGATACCCATATGATTATTGAATACCCATAGATGATTATTGGATACACATAGATGATTATTGGATACCCAGATGATTATTGGATACACAAAGATGATTATTGGATACCCATAGATGATTATTGGATACACATAGATGATTATTGGATACACATAGATGATTATTGGATGCCCATATATGATTATTGGATATCCATAGATGATTATTGGATACACATAGATGATTATTGGATGCCCATATATATTATGTGATACCAATAGATGATTATTGGATACCCATAGATGATTATTGGACCCATAGATGATTATTGGATACACATAGATGATTAGTGGATACCCATAGATGATTATTGGATACCCATAGATGATTATTGGATACACATAGATGATTATTGGATACCCATAGATGATTATTGGATACACATAGATGATTATTGGATACCCATATATGATTATTGGATACCCATAGATGATTATTGGATACCCATATATGATTATTGGATACACATAGATGATTATTGGATACTCATAGATGATTATTGGATACCCATAGATGATTATTGGATACACATAAATGATTATTGGATACACATAGATGATTATTGGATACCCATAGATGATTATTGGATACCCATACATGATTATTGGATACCCATAGATGATTGTTGGATACCCATATATGATTATTGGATACCCATACATGATTATTGGATACCCATAGATGATTATTGGATACCCATAGATGATTATTGGATACACATAGATGATTATTGGATACCCATATATGATTATTGGATACCCATAGATGATTATTGGATACACATAGATGATTATTGGATACCCATAGATGATTATTGGATACACATAGATGATTATTGGATACCCATAGATGATTATTGGATACACATAGATGATTATTGGATACCCATAGATGATTATTGGATACACATAGATGATTATTGGATACACATAGATGATTATTGGATACCCATAGATGATTATTGGATACACATAGATGATTATTGGATACCCATAGATGATTATTGGATACACATAGATGATTATTGGATACCCATAGATGATTATTGGATACACATAGATGATTATTGGATACACATAGATGATTATTGGATACCCATAGATGATTATTGGATACACATAGATGATTATTGGATACCCATAGATGATTATTGGATACACATAGATGATTATTGGATACCCATAGATGATTATTGGATACCCATAGATGATTATTGGATACACATAGATGATTATTGGATACACATAGATGATTATTGGATACCCATAGATGATTATTGGATACCCATAGATGATTATTGGATACACATAGATGATTATTGGATACCCATAGATGATTATTGGATACCCATAGATGATTATTGGATACACATAGATGATTATTGGATACACATAGATGATTATTGGATACACATAGATGATTATTGGATACCCATAGATGATTATTGGATACCCATAGATGATTATTGGATACCCATAGATGATTATTGGATACCCAGATGATTATTGGATACCCATACATGATTATTGGATACCCATAGATGATTATTGGATACCCATATATGATTATTGGATACTCATAGATGATTATTGGATACCCATAGATGATTATTGGATACACATAGATGATTATTGGATACACATAGATGATTATTGGATACCCATACATGATTATTGGATACCCATAGATGATTGTTGGATACCCATATATGATTATTGGATATCCATAGATGATTATTGGATACCCATATATGAGTATTGAATACCCATAGATGATTATTGGATACACATAGATGATTATTGGATACCCAGATGATTATTGGATACACAAAGATGATTATTGGATACCCATAGATGATTATTGGATACACATAGATGATTATTGGATACACATAGATGCTTATTGGATGCCCATATATGATTATTGGATATGCATAGATGATTATTGGATACACATAGATGATTATTGGATGCCCATATATGATTATGTGATACCAATAGATGATTATTGGATACCCATAGATGATTATTGGATACCCATAGATGATTATTGGATACACATAGATGATTATTGGATACACATAAATGATTATTGGATTATCATAGATGATTATTGGATACACATAGATGATTATTGGATACCCATATATGATTATTGGATACACATAGATGATTATTGGATATCCATAGATGATTATTGGATACACATAGATGATTATTGGATACACATAGATGATTATTGGATACACATATATGATTATTGGATACACATAGCTGATTATTGGATATCCATAGATGATTATTGGATACCCATAGATGATTATTGGATACCCATAGATGGTTATTGGATACCCATAGATGATTATTGGATACCCATAGATGATTATTGGATACACATAGATGATTATTGGATACCCATAGATGATTATTGGCTACCCATAGATGATTATTGGATACACATATATGATTATTGGATACACATAGATGATTTTTGGATACCCATAGATGATTATTGGATACACATAGATGATTCTTGGATACCCATAGATGATTATTGGATACCCATATATGATTATTGGATACACATAGATGATTATTGGATACCCATATATGATTATTGGATACCCATAGATGATTATTGGATACCCATATATGATTATTGGATACCCATATATGATTATTGGATACACATAGATGATTATTGGATACACATAGATGATTATTGGATACCCATAGATGATTATTGGATACCCATAGATGATTATTTGATACACATAGATGATTATTGGATACCCATAGATGATTATTGGATACACATAGATGATTATTGGATACACATATATGATTATTGGATACCCATATATGATTATTGGATACACATAGATGATTATTGGATACCCATAGATGATTATTGGATACCCATAGATGATTATTGGATACCCATAGATGATTATTGGATACACATAGATGATTATTGGATATACATAGATGATTATTGGATACACATAGATGATTATTGGATACACATAGATGATTATTGGATACCCATAGATGATTATTGGATACCCATATATGATTATTGGATACCCATAGATGATTATTGGATACCCATAGATGATTATTGGATACCCATAGATGATTATTGGATACCCATAGATGATTATTGGATACCCATAGATGATTATTGGATACCCATAGATGATTATTGTCCCTGCTGACATCAAGACTGATCACAGACATTAGATCAATGTACGCTTTAAATTCGATATCGGTCCGATTTACGGACGAACATCGGTCTGTCATAGGGCCGATTTCCGATTTTTTGCTTTGTATTGGACCGATTTACCCATGCTATCTGGGGAAACACTCGTGTCCTAAAAGGAACATAAAGTGGGATTTATGGGAGAATAGCTGTATTTTATGAAATTGTGAAATTTCAAGAATGGTGATAAATATTTGAAGCAAATACATGCTTCAAGTACCCCATAGGTAAACATTTATATATACATGCTTTAATATCAAGTACCCCATAGGTAATTTAAACATTTATATATACATGCTTTAATATCAAGTACCCCATAGGTAATTTAAACATTTATATATACAATCTACAGTCAAAGATGTCTTGAGCATCCAGCCAAGAGAATCACAGAAAATAGCTGCATAGCAAAGGTGGCTGTTTAATAGAGGATAAATGTATAATAAAACAATTGGATATCTGGAAACTGGCTCAATGGAAGTGACCACTAACACAGGTTTGAATGTATTTATCAATATATCACCAGGGAATCAGTGCTGGTATAGGAACAGACGGATCTGTAGTCCAGTGGTTAACATGTTGGACTGGTAATCCAGGGATCGCAGATTCGATCCCCCGTCTGACCCTAATAAAAATCCTAGTCTTTCAGATGGGACTTTAATCTGAGGTCTCGTGTCGGTGCTTTACATCGTGCACGTAAAATAACCAGACGAGACTCTGGAATACGTCATTGCACTATCCTCCAAAAATCTAAAATGACTAATCTCTTCAGGCCGTGTCTTGAAAATATTGGCAGTTCCTTGGTGCACCAAGTACTGGTTATCCACTGAAGCCTGCCCAGGAAAGGTGTTGTTAGGTAAACTGCCCTCCAGCGATATAGCCCAAAATGGTGCTAATAACCAAAACAAACAGATCATTATCTCATAAAATTGTGAAAACAGTGACTAGATGACTAGATCCCAGCAATGGGAAAGGAGACAGAACACTATATCCCGTAAAATAGACGGCATTCATGCAACCGCTGAAGGGGCCGTGAAATTAGACAATTACACTCCGTTTTCCTCCCACACGAATGACCATATATACGCTTTCATACGCTTCAACGAAAGTGATTTAATACAAGTTGTTAGAACTTGCTTCGCAATCGTTGTAAAATAAATAAAGTTTAAACTTTTAGTGGATAATATAGAATGCATGCTTAGTGTAAGTTTATATGTATATCTGTTTTATTCATCTTACATGTAAATAAACTTCATACAAACTATTAAGCATATCTTCTGTGATTACAAAATACCCAAATCTATCTTGATAAGCACGTCTCTATCTTGAGAATAATCTGTGACAATAACAACCATTTAGAAATGGTAAGTCAGTTTGAACAGGAATAAATCTTTCAATGAAACCCAGCGACTGGTCCAAAATTTCATGTTTGAGGGTGCATGACTGGTCAATATTTCATGTTTGAGGGTGTATGACTGGTCAATATTTCATGCTTGAGGGTGTATGGCTGGTCAATATTTCATGCTTGAGGGTGTATGGCTGGTCAATATTTCATGTTTGAGGGTGTATGACTGGTCAATATTTCATGCTTGAGGGTGTATGACTGGTCAATATTTCATGCTTGAGGGTGTATGACTGGTCAATATTTCATGTTTGAGGGTGTATGACTGGTCAATATTTCATGTGTGAGGGTGTATGACTGGTCAATATTTCATGTTTGAGGGTGTATGACTGGTCAATATTTCATGTGTGAGGGTGTATGACTGGTCAATATTTCATGTTTGAGGGTGTATGACCAGTCAATAATTCAGGATCATGTTGCATCTTGTAAAATGTATAAATAACATGTAAATGAAAAAATCACATTCTTATTATTATTGAAAATAACCTACCAGAGAAAATGATGAGATTTAGGTCGTGTTTCCACTATCTGAGCTGCTTTCTCAATGTTCACATTGGGTACTATGGAGTTTTCTTGCTTATTTATCAAGTTATTGGAACTCTGTGACCTATATTTGAATAAATTGCTTTTTTTTGAGAGGGTGTCATCTATATTTGCCAAATCCAGTTTGCATGAGTGAGCATTGTTTTGTTTTATCTCCACTTTATAAGACAGCGCAGTGGCCTGTGGTTTGTCATTAATGATGGAATCCTTATACTCATACATATTGTATTCTGGTGTCTGTATGTCTCCAAGTCCATCCATAGATGTATTTCTTATCCAGTTGTCTTCTTCATCCTGCTTAGCTGTATCATCTATTCTATCTCTCATGTCATTATCTATCTTCCTATCTATCTTCCTATCTATCTTCCTATCTTTCCTACTATCACTGCTCTCGCTTATGCTATAGTCTCCTTGTATTAAACACTTTGTCAGATCATGGCTCCGGCTCATTCCAATATGATCATCATCACCAGTCTGGTTCTCAGGGACGTTTAATGATCCAACACATGCTTGAAGCTCGTTCAACATTTACTTTCACTCTTCTCCTTTTGAGAAAGCCCTAACTTTGACATCAAGCTAGTCTCTGTCTCCTAATTACCTCTGACTACATGTGTACCTGAACAAACCCCATGTCTTTCATAATGGTATACATGTAGGTTTTATCTGTACAGCCACTAACAAACTGATCATTTTTGTTCCTGCTTATAACCTCACTAACAATTCACTGCTGTTGTTGTTTTTATCCGTAAATCCTTTATAACATTACAAACATTATCAGATCACAACAGTATTTGAACATAAATATTTGTCAAATCACATCTGATATCGGTCTAGCATACAATTGTAACTATTTTTAAAAGTAAAAACATTATAATAAGAAACTATTTATACCAAGTTAAGATTTAAATGTAATGTAAACTATAGTCACTTTTAAAAATGTGGAGACAATCCAAGATACTACACTTGCAGGTGTACAGTTACTGGTCCTCAGTGACCTCATAGTTATATATAGGGTTTACATGGGTTAATTCTAGGTCCTCAGATACCTCATAGTCAAAGGGTTTACAGGACATGTTCAATTACTGGTTCTTAGTGACCTCATAGTCAAAGGGTTTACAGGACATGTTCAATTACTGGTCCTCAGTGACCTCATAGTCAAAGGGTTTACAGGACATGTTCAATTACTGGTTCTCAGTGACCTCATAGTCAAAGGGTTTACAGGACATGTTCAATTACTGGTCCTCAGTGACCTCATAGTCAAAGGGTTTACAGGACATGTTCAATTACTGGTTCTCAGTGACCTCATAGTCAAAGGGTTTACAGGACATGTTCAATTACTGGTCCTCAGTGACCTCATAGTCAAAGGGTTTACAGGACATGTTCAATTACTGGTCCTCAGTGACCTCATAGTCAAAGGGTTTACAGGACATGTTCAATTACTGGTCCTCAGTGACCTCATAGTCAAAGGGTTTACAGGACATGTTCAATTAGTAATCCGAAGTGACCACCTCACAGTCATAGGGGTTTATAAAATGTGATGAAAGCTGCTCTTAATTGTGTTTACTTAGCAGATACAACAGACTGACAGACTGATATATGAGCAGATATAACATACTGACTGACATACTGATGTATGAGCATGATACAACATACAGACTGACAGACTGATGCATGAGCAGATATAACATACTGACTGACATACTGATGTATGAGCAGATATAACATACAGACTGACAGACTGATGTATGAGCAGATACAACATACAGACTGACAGACTGATGTATGAGCAGATACAACATACAGACTGACAGACTGATGTATGAGCAGATACAACATACAGACTGACAGACTGATGTATGAGCAGATACAACATACAGACTGACAGACTGATGTATGAGCAGATACAACATACAGACTGACAGACTGATGTATGAGCAGATACAACATACAGACTGACAGACTGATGTATGAGCAGATACAACATACAGACTGACAGACTGATGTATGAGCAGATACAACATACAGACTGACAGACTGATGTATGAGCAGATACAACATACAGACTGACAGACTGATGTATGAGCAGATACAACATACAGACTGACAGACTGATGTATGAGCAGATACAACATACAGACTGACAGACTGATGTATGAGCAGATACAACATACAGACTGACAGACTGATGTATGAGCAGATATAACATACAGACTGACAGACTGATGTATGAGCAGATACAACATACAGACTGACAGACTGATGTATGAGCAGATATAACATACAGACTGACAGACTGATGTATGGGCAGATACAACATATTGACTGACAGACTGATGTATAAGCAGATACAACATATTGACTGACAGACTGATGTATGAGAAGATATAACAGACTGACAGACTGATGTATGAGCAGATATAACAGACTGACAGACTGACGTATGAGCAGATATAACATACAGACAGATGTATGAGCAGATATAACATACGACTGATAGACTGATGTATGAGCAGATACAACATATTGACTGACAGACTGATGTATGAGCAGATATAACAGACTGACAGACTGATGTATGAGCAGATACAACATACAAACTGACAGACTGATGTATGAGCAGATATAACATACAGACTGACAGACTGATGTATGAGCAGATACAACATACAGACTGACAGACTGATGTATGAGCAGATACAGCATACAGACTGACAGACTGATGTATGAGCAGATATAACATACAGACTGACAGACTGATGTATGAGCAGATAAAACATACAGACTGACAGACTGATGTATGAGCAGATATAACAGAATGACATACTGACGTATGAGCAGATACAACAGACTGACAGACTGATGTATGAGCAGATATAACAGACTGACAGACTGATGTATGAGCAGATATAACAGACTGACAGACTGATGTATGAGCAGATACAACATACAGACTGATGTATGAGCAGATACAACATACAGACTGACAGACTGATGTAGGAGCAGATACAACATACAGACCGACAGACTGATGTATGAGCAGATACAGTATACAGACTAACAGACTAATGTATGAGCAGATATAACAGACTGACAGACTGATGTATGAGCAGATACAACATACAGACTGACAGACTGATGTATGAGCAGATACAACATACAGACTGATAGACTGATGTATGAGCAGATACAACATACTGACTGACAGACTGATGTATGAGCAAATACAACATACAGACTGACATACTGACATATGAGCAGATACAACAGACTGACAGACTGATGTATGAGCAGATATAACATACAGACTGACAGACTGATGTGTGAGCAGATACTGCATACAGACTGACAGACTGATGTATGAGCAGATACAACATACAGACTGACAGACTGATGTATGAGCAGATATAACATACAGACTGACAGACTGATGTATGAGCAGATACAACATACTGATGTATGAGCAGATACAACATACTGACAGACTGATGTATGAGCAGATATGACAGACTGACAGACTGATGTATGAGCAAATACAACAGACTGATGTATGATCAGATACTGACAGACTGATGTATGAGCAGATACAACAGACGGACAGACTGATGTATGAGCAGATACAACATACTGACAGACTGATGTATAAGCAGATACAACATACTGACAGACTGATGTATGAGCAGATACAACATACTGACAGACTGATGTATGAGCAGATACAACAGACTGACAGACTGATGTATGAGCAGATACAACATACAGACTGACAGACTGATGTATGAGCAGATATAACATACAGACTGACAGACTGATGTATGAGCAGATACAACATACAGACTGACAGAATGATGTATGAGCAGATATAACATACAGACTGACAGACTGATGTATGGGCAGATACAACATATTGACTGACAGACTGATGTATAAGCAGATATAACATACGACTGATAGACTGATGTATGAGCAGATACAACATATTGACTGACAGACTGATGTATGAGCAGATATAACAGACTGACAGACTGATGTATGAGCAGATACAACATACAAACTGACAGACTGATGTATGAGCAGATATAACATACAGACTGACAGACTGATGTATGAGCAGATATAACATACAGACTGACAGACTGATGTATGAGCAGATATAACAGACTGACATACTGACGTATGAGCAGATACAACAGACTGACAGACTGATGTATGAGCAGATATAACAGACTGACAGACTGATGTATGAGCAGATATAACAGACTGACAGACTGATGTATGAGCAGATACAACATACAGACTGATGTATGAGCAGATACAACATACAGACCGACAGACTGATGTATGAGCAGATACAACATACTGACTGACATACTGATGTATGAGCAGATACAACATACTGACTGACAGACTAATGTATGAGCAGATATAACAGACTGACAGACTGATGTATGAGCAGATACAACATACAGACTGACAGACTGATGTATGAGCAGATACAACATACAGACTGACAGACTGATGTATGAGCAGATACAACATACTGACTGACATACTGATGTATGAGCAAATACAACATACAGACTGACATACTGACATATGAGCAGATACAACAGACTGACAGACTGATGTATGAGCAGATATAACATACAGACTGACAGACTGATGTGTGAGCAGATACAGCATACAGACTGACAGACTAATGTATGAGCAGATACAACATACAGACTGACAGACTGATGTATGAGCAGATATAACATACAGACTGACAGACTGATGTATGAGCAGATACAACATACTGATGTATGAGCAAATACAACATACTGACAGACTGATGTATGATAAGATAAAACAGACTGACAGACTGATGTATGAGCAAATACAACAGACTGATGTATGAGCAGATACTGACAGACTGATGTATGAGCAGATACAACAGACGGACAGACTGATGTATGAGCAGATACAACATACTGACAGACTGATGTATGAGCAGATACAACATACTGACAGACTGATGTATGAGCAGATACAACAGACTGACAGACTGATGTATAAGCAGATACAACAGACTGACAGACTGATGTATGAGCAGATACAACATACTGACAGACTGCTGTATAAGCAGATACAACATACTGACAGACTGATGTATGAGCAGATACAACATACTGACAGACTGATGTATGAGCAGATACAACATACTGACAGACTGATGTATGAGCAGATACAACATACTGACAGACTGATGTATGAGCAGATACAACATACTGATGTATGAGCAGATACAACAGATTGACAGACTGATGAATAAGCAGATACAACATACTGATGTATGAGCAGACACAACAGACTGACAGACTGGTGTATGAGCAGATACAACATACTGATATATGAGCAGATACCACAGACTGACAGACTGATGTATGAGTAGATAGAACAAACTGATGTATGAGCAAATACAACAGACTGATGTATAAGCAGATACAACATACTGATGTATGAGCAGATACAACATACTGATGTATGAGCAGATACAACAGACTGACATACTGATGTATGAGCAGATATAACAGACGGACAGACTGATGTATGAGCAGATACAACAGACTGATGTATGAGCAAATACAACAGACTGATGTATGAGCAGATACAACAGACTGATGTAGGAGCAGATACAACAGACTGATGTAGGAGCAGATACAACATACTGACTGACTGACATATGAGCAGATACAACAGACTGACAGACTGATGTATGAGCAGATATAACAGACTAACAGACTGATGTATGAGCAAATACAACATACAGACTGACAGACTGACGTATGAGCAGATAAAACAGACTGACAGAATGACGTATGAGCAGATATAACAGACTGACAGACTGATGTATGAGCAAATACAACATACAGACTGACGTATGAGCAGATATAACAGACTGACAGACTGACGTATGAGCAGATATAACAGACTGACAGACTGATGTATGAGCAGATACAACAGACTGACAGACTGATGTATGAGCAGATACAACATACTGACATACTGATGTATGAGCAGATACAACATACTGACAGACTGATGTATGAGCAGATACAACATACTGATGTATGAGCAGATACAACAGATTGACATACTGATGAATGAGCAGATACAACATCTTGACAGACTGATGTATGAACAGATACAACAGACTGACATACTGATATATGAGCAGATACAACAGACTGACATACTGACGTATGAGCAGATACAACAGACTGACATACTGATGTATGAGCAGATACAACATACTGACAGACTGATGTATGAGCAGATACAACAGACTGATGCATGAGCAGATACAACAGAATGACAGACTGATGTATGAGCAGATACAACAGACTGACATACTGATGTATGAGCAGATACAACAGACTGACATACTGATATATGAACAGATACAACAGACTGACATACTGATGTATGAACAGATACAACATATTGACCAACTGATGTATGAACAAATACAACATACTGACAGACTGATGTATGAGCAGATACAACATACTGACAGACTGATGTATGAGCAGATAACACATACTGACATACTGATGTATGAACAGATACAACTTACTGACAGACTGATGTATGAGCAGATACAACAGACTGATGTATGAGCAGATACAACAGACTGACATACTGATGTATGAGCAGATACAACAGACTGATGCATGAGCAGATACAACAGACTGACAGACTGATGTATGAGCAGATACAACAGACTGACATACTGATGTATGAGCAAATACAACATACTGATGCATGAGCAGATACAACAGACTGACATACTGATGTATGAACAGATACAACATACTGACCGACTGATGTATGAACAGATACAACATACTGACAGACTGATGTATGAGCAGATACAACAGACTGACAGACTGATGTATGAGCAGATACAACAGACTGACAGACTGATGTATGAGCAAATACAACATACAGACTGACGTATGAGCAGATATAACAGACTGACAGACTGACGTATGAGCAGATATAACAGACTGACAGACTGATGTATGAGCAGATACAACAGACTGACAGACTGATGTATGAGCAGATACAACATACTGACATACTGATGTATGAGCAGATACAACATACTGACAGACTGATGTATGAGCAGATACAACATACTGATGTATGAGCAGATACAACAGATTGACATACTGATGACTGAGCAGATACAACATACTGACAGACTGATGTATGAACAGATACAACAGACTGACATACTGATATATGAGCAGATACAACAGACTGACATACTGACGTATGAGCAGATACAACAGACTGACAGACTGATGTATGATCAGATACAACAGACTGACATACTGATGTATGAGCAGATACAACATACTGACAGACTGATGTATGAGCAGATACAACAGACTGATGCATGAGCAGATACAACAGAATGACAGACTGATGTATGAGCAGATACAACAGACTGACATACTGATATATGAACAAATACAACATACTGACAGACTGATGTATGAGCAGATACAACATACTGACAGACTGATGTATGAGCAGATAACACATATTGACATACTGATGTATGAACAGATACAACTTACTGACAGACTGATGTATGAGCAGATACAACAGACTGATGTATGAGCAGATACAACAGACTGACATACTGATGTATGAGCAGATACAACAGACTGATGCATGAGCAGATACAACAGAATGACAGACTGATGTATGAGCAGGTACAACAGACTGACATACTGATGTATGAGCAGATACAACAGACTGACAGACTGATGTATGAGCAGATACAACAGACTGACATACTGATGTATGAGCAGATACAACATACTGATGCATGAGCAGATACAACAGACTGACATACTGATGTATGAACAGATACAACATACTGACCGACTGATGTATGAACAGATACAACATACTGACAGACTGATGTATGAGCAGATACAACATACTGACAGACTGATGTATGAGCAGATACAACATACTGACTGACTGATGTATGAGTAGACACAACATACTGACCGACTGATGTATGAACAGATACAACATACTGACATACTGATGTATGAGCAGATACAACAGACTGACAGACTGATGAATAAGCAGATACAACATACTGATGTATGAGCAGATACAACAGACTGACAGACTGATGTATGAGCAGATACAACATACTGATGTATGAGCAGATACAACATACTGACAGACTGATGTATGAGCAGATACAACAGACTGATGTATGAGCAGATACAACATACTGACAGACTGATGTATGAGCAGATACAACAGACTGACAGACTGATGTATAAGCAGATACAACATACTGACAGAATGATGTATGAGCAGATACAACAGACTGACAGACTGATGTATGAGCAGATACAACATACTGACAGACTGATGTATAAGCAGATACAACAGACTGACAGACTGATGTATGAGCAGATACAACATACTGACAGACTGCTGTATAAGCAGATACAACATACTGACAGACTGATGTATGAACAGATACAACATACTGACAGACTGATGTATGAGCAGATACAACATACTGACAGACTGATGTATGAGCAGATACAACATACTGATGTATGAGCAGATACAACAGACTAACATACTGATGTATGAGCAGATACAACATACTGATATATGAGCAGATACCACAGACTGACAGACTGATGTATGAGTAGATAGAACAAACTGACAGACTGATGTATGAGCAGATATAACAGACTGATGTATGAGCAAATACAACAGACTGATGTATAAGCAGATACAACATACTGATGTATGAGCAGATACAACATACTGATGTATGAGCAGATACAACAGACTGACATACTGATGTATGAGCAGATATAACAGACTGACAGACTGATGTATGAGCAGATACAACAGACTGACGGACTCATGTATGAGCAGATACAACAGACTGATGTATGAGCAAATACAACAGACTGATGTATGAGCAGATACAACAGACTGATGTATGAGCAGATACAACAGACTGATGTATGAGCAGATACAACATACTGACTGACTGACATATGAGCAGATACAACAGACTGACAAGACTGATGTATGAGCAGATATAACAGACTGACAGACTGATGTATGAGCAAATACAACATACAGACTGACAGACTGACGTATGAGCAGATAAAACAGACTGACAGAATGACGTATGAGCAGATATAACAGACTGACAGACTGATGTATGAGCAAATACAACATACAGACTGACGTATGAGCAGATATAACAGACTGACAGACTGACGTATGAGCAGATATAACAGACTGACAGACTGATGTATGAGCAAATACAACATACAGACTGACAGACTGACATATGAGCAGATATAACATACTGACAGACTGATGTATGAGCAGATACAACAGACTGACAGACTGATGTATGAGCAGATACAACATACTGACAGACTGATGTATGAGCAGATACAACATACTGACAGACTGATGTATGAGCAGATACAACATACTGATGTATGAGCAGATAAAACAGATTGACATACTGATGAATGAACAGATACAACAGACTGACATACTGATATATGATCAGATACAACAGACTGACATACTGACGTATGAGCAGATACAACAGACTGACAGACTGATGTATGAGCAGATACAACAGACTGACATACTGATGTATGAGCAGATACAACATACTGACAGACTGATGTATGAGCAGATACAACAGACTGATGCATGAGCAGATACAACAGAATGACAGACTGATGTATGAGCAGATACAACAGACGGACATACTGATGTATGAGCAGATACAACATACTGACAGACTGATGTATGAGCAGATACAACAGACTGACAGACTGATGTATGAGCAGATACAACAGAATGACAGACTGATGTATGAGCAGATACAACATACTGACAGACTGATGTATGAGCAGATACAACAGACTGATGTATGAGCAGATACAACATACTGACATACTGATGTATGAACAGATACAACATACTGACAGACTGATGTATGAGCAGATACAACATAATGACAGACTGATGTATGAGCAGATACAACAGACTGACATACTGATGTATGAGCAGATACAACAGACTGACATACTGATGTATGAGCAGATACAACAGACTGACAGACTGATGTATGAGCAGATACAACATACTGATGTATGAGCAGATACAACAGACTGACATACTGATGTATGAGCAGATACAACATACTGACATACTGATGTATGAACAGATACAACATACTGACAGACTGATGTATGAGCAGATACAACATACTGACAGACTGATGTATGAGCAGATACAACATACTGACTGACTGATGTATGAGTAGATACAACATACTGACGGACTGATGTATGAACAGATACAACATACTGACATACTGATGTATGAGCAGATACAACATACTGACCGACTGATGTATGAGTAGATACAACATACTGACTGACTGACTGATGTATGAGCAGATACAACATACTGACAGACTGATGTATGAACAGATACAACATACTGACATACTGATGTATGAGTAGATACAACATACTGACTGACTGATGTATGAGCATATACAACAGACTGACAAACAGATGTATGAGCAGATACAACATACAGACTGACATACTGATGTATGAGCAGATACAACAGACTGATGCATGAGCAGATACAACAGACTGATGCATGAGTAGATACAACAGACTGACAGACTGATGTATGAGCAGATACAACAGACTGACATACTGATGTATGAGCAGATACAACAGACTGATGCATGAGCAGATACAACAGACTGACATACTGATGTATGAGCAGATACAACAGACTGATGTATGAACATATACAACAGACTGACAGTCTGATGTATGAGCAGATACAACATAATGACATACTGATGTATGAACATATACAACAAACTGACAGACTGATGTATGAGCAGATACAACATACTGACATACTGATGTATGAGCAGATACAACAGTCTGACATACTGATGTATGAGCAGATACAACATACTGATGTATGAGCAGATACAACATACTGACATACTGATGTATGAGCAGATACAACAGACTGACAGACTGATGTATAAGCAGATACAACATACTGACAGACTGATGTATGAACAGATACAACATACTGACAGACTGATGTATGAGCAGATACAACATACTGACAGACTGATGTATGAGCAGATACAACAGACTAACATACTGATGTATGAGCAGATACAACATACTGATATATGAGCAGATACCACAGACTGACAGACTGATGTATGAGTAGATAGAACAAACTGACAGACTGATGTATGAGCAGATATAACAGACTGATGTATGAGCAAATACAACAGACTGATGTATAAGCAGATACAACATACTGATGTATGAGCAGATACAACATACTGATGTATGAGCAGATACAACAGACTGACATACTGATGTATGAGCAGATATAACAGACTGACAGACTGATGTATGAGCAGATACAACAGACTGACGGACTCATGTATGAGCAGATACAACAGACTGATGTATGAGCAAATACAACAGACTGATGTATGAGCAGATACAACAGACTGATGTATGAGCAGATACAACAGACTGATGTATGAGCAGATACAACATACTGACTGACTGACATATGAGCAGATACAACAGACTGACAGACTGATGTATGAGCAGATATAACAGACTGACAGACTGATGTATGAGCAAATACAACATACAGACTGACAGACTGACGTATGAGCAGATAAAACAGACTGACAGAATGACGTATGAGCAGATATAACAGACTGACAGACTGATGTATGAGCAAATACAACATACAGACTGACGTATGAGCAGATATAACAGACTGACAGACTGACGTATGAGCAGATATAACAGACTGACAGACTGATGTATGAGCAAATACAACATACAGACTGACAGACTGACGTATGAGCAGATATAACATACTGACAGACTGATGTATGAGCAGATACAACAGACTGACAGACTGATGTATGAGCAGATACAACATACTGACAGACTGATGTATGAGCAGATACAACATACTGACAGACTGATGTATGAGCAGATACAACATACTGATGTATGAGCAGATAAAACAGATTGACATACTGATGAATGAACAGATACAACAGACTGACATACTGATATATGATCAGATACAACAGACTGACATACTGACGTATGAGCAGATACAACAGACTGACAGACTGATGTATGAGCAGATACAACAGACTGACATACTGATGTATGAGCAGATACAACATACTGACAGACTGATGTATGAGCAGATACAACAGACTGATGCATGAGCAGATACAACAGAATGACAGACTGATGTATGAGCAGATACAACAGACGGACATACTGATGTATGAGCAGATACAACATACTGACAGACTGATGTATGAGCAGATACAACAGACTGATGCATGAGCAGATACAACAGAATGACAGACTGATGTATGAGCAGATACAACAGACTGACATACTGATGTATGAGCAGATACAACAGACTGACATACTGATGTATGAGCAGATACAACAGATTGACATACTGATGTATGAACAGATACAACATACTGACAGACTGATGTATGAGCAGATACAACATACTGACAGACTGATGTATGAGCAGATAACACATACTGACATTCTGATGTATGAACAGATACAACATACTGACAGACTGATGTATGAGCAGATACAACAGACTGATGCATGAGCAGATACAACAGAATGACAGACTGATGTATGAGCAGGTACAACAGACTGACATACTGATGTATGAGCAGATACAACAGACTGACATACTGATGTATGAGTAGATACAACATACTGACCGACTGATGTATGAACAGATACAACATACTGACATACTGATGTATGAGCAGATACAACATACTGACATACTGATGTATGAGTAGATACAACAGACTGACAGACTGATGTATGAGCAGATACAACATACTGACAGACTGATGTATGAGCAGATACAACATACTGACTGACTGATGTATGAGTAGATACAACATACTGACGGACTGATGTATGAACAGATACAACATACTGACATACTGATGTATGAGCAGATACAACATACTGACCGACTGATGTATGAGTAGATACAACATACTGACTGACTGACTGATGTATGAGCAGATACAACATACTGACAGACTGATGTATGAACAGATACAACATACTGACATACTGATGTATGAGTAGATACAACATACTGACTGACTGATGTATGAGCATATACAACAGACTGACAAACAGATGTATGAGCAGATACAACATACAGACTGACATACTGATGTATGAGCAGATACAACAGACTGATGCATGAGCAGATACAACAGACTGATGCATGAGTAGATACAACAGACTGACAGACTGATGTATGAGCAGATACAACAGACTGACATACTGATGTATGAGCAGATACAACAGACTGATGCATGAGCAGATACAACAGACTGACATACTGATGTATGAGCAGATACAACAGACTGATGTATGAACATATACAACAGACTGACAGTCTGATGTATGAGCAGATACAACATAATGACATACTGATGTATGAACATATACAACAAACTGACAGACTGATGTATGAGCAGATACAACATACTGACATACTGATGTATGAGCAGATACAACAGTCTGACATACTGATGTATGAGCAGATACAACATACTGATGTATGAGCAGATACAACATACTGACATACTGATGTATGAGCAGATACAACAGACTGACAGACTGATGTATAAGCAGATACAACAGACTGACAGACTGATGTATGAGCAGATACAACAGACTGACATACTGATGTATGAGCAGATACAACATACTGACATACTGATGCATGAGCAGATACAACAGACTGACAGACTGATGTATGAACAGATACAACAGACTGACATACTGATGTATGAGCAGATACAACAGACTGATGCATGAGCAGATACAACAGAATGACAGACTGATGTATGAGCAGATACAACATACTGACAGACTGATGTATGAACAGATACAACAGACTGATGCATGAGCAGATACAACAGACTGACATACTGATGTATGAGCAGATACAACAGAATGACAGACTGATGTATGAGCAGATACAACAGACTGATGCATGAGCAGATACAACAGACTGACATACTGATTTATGAGCAGATACAACAGACTGACATACTGATGTATGAGCAGATACAACATACAGACTGACATACTGATGTATGAGCAGATACAACATACAGACTGACAGACTGATGTATGAGCAGATACAACATACAGACTGACATACTGATGTATGAGCAAATACAACATACAGACTGACATACAGATGTATGAGCAGATACAACAGAATGACAGACTGATGTATGAGCAGATACAACAGACTGATGTATGTAGATGCTAGCACATGCACAACAGTCCTCAACAAGTGTTTCCAAAACCACTATAAACAGCACAACAACATGCATAACTTAAACAGCCTGACATTCATCAGAAGAAGGTCTGTATACAGCAGGTTGAGGCAGTCCACAAACCCAGGTCTGCATACTGCAGCTAGAGGCAGTCCACACACCCAGGCCTGTATACAGCAGCTAGAGGCAGTCCACAAACCCAGGTCTGCATACTGCAGCTAGGGCAGTCCACACACACAGGTCTGCATACAGCAACTAGAGGCAGTCCACAAACCCAGGTCTGCATAGAGCAGCTAGAGGCAGTCCACAAACCCAGGTATGCATACAGCAACTAGAGGCAGTCCACAAACCCAGGTCTGCATACAGCAGCTAGAGGCAGTCCACACACACATTTCTGCATACATCAGCTAGAGGCAGTCCACACACACACAGGTCTGCATACAGCAGCTAGAGGCAGTCCACACACACATTTCTGCATACAGCAGCTAGAGGCAGTCCACACACACACAGGTCTGCATACAGCAGCTAGAGGCAGTCCACACACACATTTCTGCATACATCAGCTAGAGGCAGTCCACAAACCCAGGTCTGCATACAGCAGCTAGAGGCAGTCCACACACACACAGGTCTGTATACAGCAGGTGGAGGCAGTCCACACACCCAGGTCTGTATACAGCAGCTAGAGGCAGTCCACAAACCCAGGTCTGCATACAGCAGCTAGAGGCAGTCCACACACACATGTATGCATACAGCAGCTAGAGGCAGTCCACACAAACCCAGGTCTGCACACAGCAGCTAGAGGCAGTCCACACACACACAGGTCTGCATACAGCAGCTAGAGGCAGTCCACGCAAACCGAATTCTGCACACAGCAGCTAGAGGCAGTCCACACAAACCCAATTCTGCACACAGCAGCTAGAGGCAGTCCACACACACAGGTCTGCATACTGCAGCTAGAGGCAGTCCACACACACACAGGTCTGCATACAGCAACTAGAGGCAATCCCTACACACAGATCTGCATACAGCGGCTAGAGGCAGTCCACACACACACAGGTCTGCATACAGCAACTAGAGGCAATCCCTACACACAGATCTGCATACAGCAGCTAGAGGCAGTCCACACAAACCCAGGTCTGCATACAGCAGCTAGAGGCAGTCCACAAACCCAGGTCTGCATACAGCAACTAGAGGCAGTCCACACACACAGGTCTGCATACTGCAGCTAGAGGCAGTCCACACACACACAGGTCTGCATACAGCAACTAGAGGCAATCGCTACACACAAATCTGCATACAGCAGCTAGAGGCAGTCCACACACACAGGTCTGCATACAGCAGCTAGAGGCAGTCCACACACACACAGGTCTGCATACAGCAGCTAGAGGCAGTCCACACACACACACAGGTCTGCATACAGCAGCTAGAGGCAGTCCACACACACAGGTCTGCATACAGCAGCTAGAGGCAGTCCACACACACACAGGTCTGCATACAGCAGCTAGAGGCAGTCCACACATACAGGTCTGCATACAGCAGCTAGAGGCAGTCCACACACACATGTCTGCATACAACAGCTAGAGGCAGTCCACACACACACACACAGGTCTGCATACAGCAGCGAGAGGCAGTCCACACACACCAGGCCTGTATACAGCAGCTAGAGGCAGTCCACACACACGTCTGCATACAGCAACTAGAGGCAGTCCACACACACATGTCTGCATACAGCAACTAGAGGCTGTCCACACACACAGGTCTGCATACAGCAACTAGAGGCAGTCCACACACACAGGTCTGCATACAGCAACTAGAGGCAGTCGACACACACACACACACAGGTCTACATACAGCAGCTAGAGGCAGTCCACACACACATGTCTGCATACAGCAGCTAGAGGCTGTCCACAAACCCAGATCTGCATACAGCAGCTAGAGGCAGTCCACACACCCACGTCTGTATACAGCAGCTAGAGGCAGTCCACACACACAGGTCTGCATACAGCAGCTAGAAGCAGTCCACACACACACATGTCTGCATACAGCAGCTAGAGGCAGTCCACACACATACACAGGTCTGCATACAGCAACTAGAGGCAGTCCACACACACATGTCTGCATACAGCAACTAGAGGCAGTCCCTACACACAGGTCTGCATACAGCAACTAGAGGCAGTCCCTACACACAGGTCTGCATACAGCAGCTAGAGGCAGTCCACACACACAGGTCTGCATACAGCAGCTAGAGGCAGTCCACACACAGGTCTGCATACAGCTGCTAGAGGCAGTCCCTACACACAGGTCTGCATACAGCAGCTAGAGGCAGTCCACACACACACAGGTCTGCATACAGCAGCTAGAGGCAGTCCACACACACAGGTCTGCATACAGCAGCTAGAGGCAGTCCACACACACAGGTCTGCATACAGCAGCTAGAGGCAGTCCACAAACCCAGGTCTGCACACAGCACACAGCACACAGCACACAACACACACACACACAGCACACAGCACACAGCACACAGCACACAGCACACAACACACACACACACACACACACACACACACACAGTTCTGCATACACCAGCTAGAGGCAGTCCCTACACACAGGTCTGCATACAGCAGCTAGAGGCAGTCCACACACACAGGTCTGCATACAGCAGCTAGAGGCAGTCCACACACACCCAGGCCTGTATACAGCAGCTAGAGGCAGTCCACACACACGTCTGCATACAGCAACTAGAGGCAGTCCACACACACATGTCTGCATACAGCAACTAGAGGCTGTCCACACACACAGGTCTGCATACAGCAACTAGAGGCAGTCCACGCACACAGGTCTGCATACAGCAACTAGAGGCAGTCCACACACACACACACACACACAGGTCTGCATACAGCAGCTAGAGGCAGTCCACACACACACATGTCTGCATACAGCAGCTAGAGTCTGTCCACAAACCCAGATCTGCATACAGCAGCTAGAGGCAGTCCACACACCCACGTCTGTATACAGCAGCTAGAGGCAGTCCACACACACAGGTCTGCATACAGCAGCTAAAAGCAGTCCACACACACACATGTCTGCATACAGCAGCTAGAGGCAGTCCACACACATACACAGGTCTGCATACAGCAACTAGAGGCTGTCCACAAACCCAGATCTGCATACAGCAGCTAGAGGCAGTCCACACACCCACGTCTGTATACAGCAGCTAGAGGCAGTCCACATACACAGGTCTGCATACAGCAGCTAAAAGCAGTCCACACACACACACATGTCTGCATACAGCAGCTAGAGGCAGTCCACACACATACACAGGTCTGCATACAGCAACTAGAGGCAGTCCACACACACAGGTCTGCATACAGCAACTAGAGGCAGTCCACACACACATGTCTGCATACAGCAACTAGAGGCAGTCCCTACACACAGGTCTGCATACAGCAACTAGAGGCAGTCCCTACACACAGGTCTGCATACAGCAGCTAGAGGCAGTCCACACACACAGGTCTGCATACAGCAGCTAGAGGCAGTCCACACACAGGTCTGCATACAGCTGCTAGAGGCAGTCCCTACACACAGGTCTGCATACAGCAGCTAGAGGCAGTCCACACACACACAGGTCTGCATACAGCAGCTAGAGGCAGTCCACACACACACACAGGTCTGCATACAGCAACTAGAGGCAGTCCACACACACAGGTCTGCATACAGCAACTAGAGGCAGTCCACGCACACAAACACAGGTCTGCATACAGCAGCTAGAGGCAGTCCACACACACAGGTCTGCATACAGCAGCTAGAGGCTGTCCACAAACCCAGATCTGCATACAGCAGCTAGAGGCAGTACACACACCCAGGTCTGTATACAGCAGCTAGAGGCAGTCCACACACACATGTCTGCATACAGCAGCTAGAGGCAGTCCACACACACATGTATGTATACAGCAGCTAGAGGCAGTCCACACACACAGGTCTGCATACAGCAGTTAGAGGCAGTCTACACACACAGGTCTGCATACAGCAGCTATAGGCAGTCCACACACACAGGTCTGCATATAGCAGCTAGAGGCAGTCCACACACACATGTCTGCATACAGCAGCTAGAGGCAGGCCACAAACCCAGGTCTGCACACAGCAGCTAGAGGCAGTCCACACACACACACACACACACACAGGTTTGCATACACCAGCTAGAGGCAGTCCCTACACACAGGTCTGCATACAGCAGCTAGAGGCAGTCCACACACACAGGTCTGCATACAGCAGCTAGAGGCAATCCACACACACACAGGTCTGCATACAACAGCTAGAGGCAGTCCACACACACACACACACAGGTCTGCATACAGCAGCTAGAGGCAGTCCACACACACACAGGTCTGCATACAGCAACTAGAGGCAGTCCACACACACATGTCTGCATACAGCAGCTAGAGGCAGTCCACAAACCCAGGTCTGCACACAGCAGCTAGAGGCAGTCCACACACACACACACACACACAGATCTGCATACACCAGCTAGAGGCAGTCCCTACACACAGGTCTGCATACAGCAGCTAGAGGCAGTCCACACACACAGGTCTGCATACAGCAGCTAGAGGCAGTCCACACACACACAGGTCTGCATACAGCAGCTAGAGGCAGTTCACACACACACAGGTCTGCATACAGCAGCTAAAGGCAGTCCACACACACACAGGTCTGCATACAGCAACTAGAGGCAGTCCACACACACATGTCTGCATACAGCAACTAGAGGCAGTCCCTACACACAGGTCTGCATACAGCAGCTAGAGGCAGTCCACACACACAGGTCTGCATACAGCAGCTAGAGGCAGTCCACACACACAGGTCTGCATACAGCAGCTAGAGGCAGTCCACACACACAGGTCTGCATACAGCAGCTAGAGGCAGTCCACACACACACAGGTCTACATACAGCAACTAGAACCAGTCCACATCCCAGCAACAGTATATCTACTTGTACACAATGCAACAACAGCGATCACACATCCCAGCAACAGTATAAATTATCTACACAATGAACCTACAGTGACCAGAAGCTCGGATATATTGTGCCGGACTACCGCTACTCCTACTTCCAATCAGCCGTAATTGCCTGTCAAACAAGCTGCCAGAGCACATAGCCACAGTGTCCACCTTGCATGGCTTCAAGGGGGAGGGGTGGCATTGTACAAAGTTTTATTTTTAACCTGCACTTGTTCACGCTTCACCAAAACCATCTATACTCACAATGTACCACAATGCTCCAGAGTGGGCGGGACTGGACCCTGTACATTATTGGATGAAAAAGCTATTTCAGCAATACAACAATTCTATATCCATGATACAGCTGGACTGGTAATCCATGGATCACAGATTCGATACACCCATCTGACCCTAATAAAATTAACAGTCTTTCAGATGGGACATTAAACTGAGGTCTCATGTCGGTGCTTTACACCGTGCACGTAAAAGAACCAGAGGAGGCTCTGGAATGGGTCTCTGTCTGTATCATTGTATTATCCTCCACAAATCTAAAATGACTAATCTCTTCAGGAGGCGTCGCTCATATGGGCAACCGGTAGCGACGATAAATAAACGTAAAACACACACAATATATCCATGATAATAATTACAGTAAATGCCCAGGTTAATAAAATAATTTGTTTATAAACTTTTGGAGGTGACTGTATGAATCCGGTTACATTACACAAGATCCTTTATCTCAGAAAGGAAGTACATTACCAAATATTCAGGTTGACATATCAATAAATATCAACCTATCAGAGTTTGTATTATGAACAGGAAAAGTGGATATTGATTGGTACATGGTTCAACTAACTTTTAAAAAACCCACAGATGTACTATGTCCTATTCATTGCATTTGTCATAAAATAATACATTATTAGACAGTTACATAATATTTAATGCTATGGTTCTGTTACAACATTGTGGTGAGCAGTCCAGGTTAACAGGACTTCCTCATATCTGTAACAACAACATATAAATGTTTGTATGGGGCCAAAGAGACCCTGATGCTATTATAACAAGATCTGACTGCTGTAAGTGGATTATATTCACTAAGCCATGGCGTACTATAAATATATATATATAGCAAGTTATCCTGTGAACCATAACATCAGTGCTCACGCAAAATCTTTTTAACAGACAGGCCCAGGGCTTGTCCCCTCTGAAAATGGACAGACCCCAATTTAAAATGGACAAGCCCTGATTTAAAGTGGACAGGACCATTCATTATATGCATGTTATATCAATATGGGTGACTTTCTAGTATACAGTCCTGGTCTGTGAACTTATATCATCTTCCTGATGAACTACTGAGTGGCACAAGCTTTGTGTGAGCTGCTTGCCTGGTGTGCCCTTATTGGATCTAACCGGAACTGATCCATACCTGTAGTAAACACATTCTTGTCTGCCAGAATAGGAAATCACTCACAGTAGATGCAAAAAAACGTTAATGATAGAGGCAGTAACGAAATATACAATTAGCAGGAATCTTGGGACAATGGGACAATTGACCAGTAGCTGCCTGTCAATCAAAATAATCAATAATCCAATCAGATATTGTTATTTCACAACACATGTCTCGAATTAATATCCTCCAACAAGCTACCATGAAAACTACATTGTAATAATGTGAAAACTTCCGTTTTAAAATTAGAAAAAAATGGTTAACCCTTTATTAGATATAGATATGGAAATTAATTGTATGTAACCATTTAACAAATATTATTTATAGACTACAGATAAAAATGCTAGCTAGATACATTTAAAGATAAATCGGCATAACGGTAACCGATAGGCATGCTTGTTGAGGAAACATAGAACTATTTATTTCACTGATATTGGGGCAATGTTTGTACATGTATAAAACCCCATCATTCTTTTGTTGAATATTAATTGATAATGATTTTTTACTAATCTGAATGCTCCAGGCTATACTTAATCACCTTGTGTATTATACTGACTGGGGACACTCACACTGATTGGATGTTTAGACAGCTGTCAACCATCTTATAAATATCAAGCCTGATAGTTATGTCGATATGACAGATGGATCTGTAATCCAGTGGTAACACACTCACTGGACTGGTAATCCAGGGATCGCAGGTTCGATCCCCCCGTCTGATCCTAATAAAATTAACAGTCTTGCAGATGGGACGTTAAACCGAGGTCGTGTGTCGGTGCTTTACACCATGCACGGAAAAGAACCAGAGGAGACTCTGGAATGTGTCTCTGTCTGTATCATTGCACTATCCTCCAAACACCTAAAATGTCTTCATTTTCTAAATCTCTTCAGGAGGCGTCGCTCATATGGGCAACTGGTAGCGAAGATAAATAAACTTAAAACACACAATATGTCGATACATAGTTTATATTTTACATTTGTTTTAATTATTAGGAAATTATAAGCAGAATTATTACATCATTACAATCTTATAAGGAGGGGAACGGACAATATCCCCCCGGACAATCCCCCCCATATATTTTGATACAGGCGGACAATATCACCCCTCCCATCAAAAGGACAGGGCGGACAATATCCCCCCATCAAAGTAGTAGTAGTATAACATAAATAGTTACAGTGTATTTTTCGACACCACTCACTTTAGACAAATATTTCCGGCAAATTTAATATGGTCAATCTGTTTTATCTATCTATAGTCCTGGTTCAATCCATATAGTTCTATATATCATATAGCCATATTGTATTTGTTTGTCGGAGGTTTTGCGTTACTGTTTTATCTAGCTATAGTCCTTGTTCCACTTGATCTTAGGGGCGGAGCGATAGGGCATTTCGCGACTGGTTAATTGGCAGTAATCTTGACATTATACTTAGGGTTAAATTAGATCTTCAATTGAAGAGTATTCTTTTCAGCTCTAGTTTACTGCCACCTGTTTTGTGGGATTACTGCCTCTATCCCTAACCATACAAAACATCTTGTGTGTTATTTCATCAAACCCGTAGCCAGTGGAAAGTTTCTTTCCACGATGGCTGAAAAACTATTTTCCGTTTTGAAGTGTTTTTACTGTCATGTTGTTCAATATTGTGTTTACATTTTCTACATTCACTTTCATTTTGGACGATATGTGAGAAATTTCAACATGTTTGTCCACTTCACATCTGTAGAAGTTCCATCTACTCAATTATGCTAATATATCCTATCATATCTCGCCGCTAATCTGCTAATTAATACGTCTTTCATGCATTGTGTAGACAAAGACCACGCAATTTATTTATGCATATTAATGAAGGTATATCCCCGATACAGCCAATCAAAGAGTTGTACATGTATGCGAATGTATCGGGGGTTTCTCACCATGAGCAATTAGTGATGTCATTATTTATTTAATCGCTTTATTGGGGGCTATAATTTAGGTGTTGCAGTAAACAAATGACAAAAGAGGTATAATTGATTGATTTAGTCACCAGGTCCGAGAATATTTACGATTGTTGTCTCCGAGACCAGAAATCATGTGACATTAAATTTTCCCTGGGCCCGAGATTTTTTTAGACACAGGCCTTATTAAAAGAAAGACAGACCCGACTGATTTTGAGGGGCATCGGGCTGTCCTATTTTTCGAGCACTGAACATGATCACTACTTTTACATGTAAAATTGACCCATATACATGTCATTATGTGACCTACCAGTATAAATACAGACAGCCCGTGCAATATCGTACTTATAGACGATTCTATTTTTTAGTACTGTATGAATGATCTCCCTTGATAAATACTCTTCAATCTCCATGTCCGCCATTACGGAAGTGAAAACTTAATGAAATAGTGATAATCCATTTAAACAGTAAAATATCGTATAAAATGCCGTATAAACGCGGTGGTGGCCGACAGTGTGCAGCTGTGGTTAATTGCAATAATAATCAGAAAAGACTTTATGACTGGGAACATTCACCATGCCCGATTCACAATGATTTAAACTGCGAGGATTGTGCATGTCTCGTACCATTCAAATTCCACTGTATACCGACATCGGGGGAAAGTCGTCTACAATGGTTGAAAGTCAGTGGTGAGTTGAACTAGCTGTACATGATTATTAAATTATTTATTATATCTAGTAAATAGTGTACACAAATTGTTTAAAAAGCCTGTTTAAGTCGTCACAACAGCAATTTTTTTATCATTACTCATCAAATCAGACCCTGGCTGATTTGTTTTCGATATATCATTCACTGCTATGGTCCGAATAAGCCACTGATATCTCTAACGACTCTAAATATTGTAAATGAAATCCAGTTTATATCCACTTTCAAGCATTTGCTGTACTGAATTACAATGTATCAATCTGTTTTATGGTGTTATTTTCTATATTCAGGTTTGTTCCAAGCACTTCATAGATGGCCGTCCGACAGTACAAAACCCAATCCCAGTATTAGAAATGGGATATCAACCAGTGACACCAAAAACACGCAGACCCTTGAAACGACTCCATCTAGAATCGAATTACACTGCCAGCCCTAGACTATCTGGATCACTTGCTGATCCTATATCCAGTGAAAGCAGAAGACCCTGTAGTGATTTCAACTGATGAAAAATTGACAGCTACCCGCATTGATTATAGTGATGAAACTACAGTGGAATGTGAACAATGTGTAACCATCTGTTGCCAGAAATATCCGGATTACTGTAAAAAATTTACCAGTAATAAGCCAATACTAGTAGACAGCAGTACCCAAACAATTGACTTAGTTGCTCTAGACCACAACTACTGGTATAACCATAAAACAAAGACTGTATCTACTCACATCTGCAGAATTTGGTGTGGAGAACATTAAGACCGATTCAGATGCACGTTTCTATACAGGATTGAGCCTTTCACTGTTTTTGACATTGGTATCGACTATGTCGACTTATGGAAAAGGTTTGCAATATAGAATGAGTGTTTCCAATCAAATCCTGTCAGTGCTATTGAGATTAAGGCTTGCACTCACATTCGAAGATATTGGCAGATGTTTTGGTGTGTCCCACCAACTAATCAGCAACAGGTTTCATTCATGGATCGACATTATGTCCCAGCATCTTTCACATTGTGTTGTTTGGTTGCCCAGAGATACAATTAGAAGAACATTACCACAGTCATTTCGTATATCTTTTCCCAGGACAACTTGTATAATTGATTGCTCAGAAATTTTCATCCAGAGACCTTTCTCATTGAAAGCAAGGGCTCAGACTTGGAGTACTTATAAAAGTAACAACACAGCCAAGTTTTTAATTGCCATTGCTCCAAGTGGTATCATGTACATCTCTGGATTGTATGGAGGCAGGGCTAGTGATCATTTTATTACCAAACATTGCGGATTTCTAGATTATTTGCTACCAGGAGATGAAGTCATGGCAGACCGAGGTTTCACAATCGGAGAAGATATGTGTAGCCGACGGGTAAAATTGAACATTCCTGCATTTATGATTTTATGAAGGGTCGATCTCAACTGTCTGAACAGGAAACCATCGACTCCAGAAGAATAGCAGCAGAAAGACTTCATGTTGAGAGGGCAATCATGAGAATGAAGTCCTATAGAATTTTAAATACCAAATACAGTATTAAATCATTGCGAAATGCAAATAAAACTGTTCGTGTAGTTGCAGCTTTGTGTAATATGAGAGACTTATTAATCAAAGATGATATTATGGAATGAGCCGACTCCATACCTGTGGCTGTATACTTCACTCAACAAGTATTCATATTGCTTAGTACTGCTGCGTTTAAGGATGCTGACTACAGTGTGATTCTATAAGCAGTACATTTTCAAGCGAATAAATTACAATGAACTAAATACTGAGTTTACAAATTTATCACTGTACTATATTTATTATCAGATTACAAGTACATGTATGATGAAACATTTATTAATAATTAAACAATCACAAATTCATGTAGTTTAAAATTTAAAACTGTTTGCATACAAGGAGTTTGTATTAAAACTGCAATATGCTATAATAGCTGTTTTAGTAAACAACAATTACAAAGTATATTGTATAATACAATGTATGTGCTATAGTACAATGTATGTGCTATAGTACAATGTATGTGCTATAATACAATGTATGTGCTATAGTACAATGTATGTGCTATAGTACAATGTATGTGCTATAATACAATGTATGTGCTATAGTACAATGTATGTGCTATAGTACAATGTATGTGCTATAGTACAATGTATGTGCTATAGTACAATGTATGTGCTATAGTACAATGTATGTGCTATAGTACAATGTATGTGCTATAGTACAATGTATGTGATATAGTACAATGTATGTGACATAATACAATGTATGTGCTATAATACAATGTATGTGTATAATACAATGTATGTGCTATAATACAATGTATGTGTATAATACAATGTATGTGCTATAGTACAATGTATGTGCTATAGTACAATGTATGTGCTATAATACAATGTGTGTGCTATAATACAATGTATGTACTATAATACAATGTATGTGCTATAATACAATGTATGTTGTGCTGGAACGGACCCACTCACCCAGGACCAGAATTTAGTGTATTCACACCTAAAACTTTTATAGTTGTTTCACCTATTGTACTTACTCGTTCGAGTTTCCCGCAAGTTTGCGTGTTCACGTAAAACATAAAATATCGGTCTCTATAGCCCCGCACAGTGTAGGTTTTGTTTTCTTACTATTGTTTATGCATTGATCAATGTATATAATGTTTTCGAGTAATTTGTAAAAGCTGTAATTTAAGAAGAACGCTGTCGATAGTTTTCGTACCCAGATTCGTGCCATAGCAAACTCGTACTTTCGTACCCAAATTTATATTTTAAGCTAACACAACATAATTGTCATTTGGTATTTGTCAAGAACCTTAGGACTGTTCTGTTTATATTTTCAGCCTTTTACCTTGTGATGTGCTATGTCAATAAAGTGGTTATCTGACTGGAGTGGAATGGTGTTCTACGTTCTTAGTCCATGTCCAGTACAGTAAAAGGACTGCGGTCGCAGAGACGTTTGACGACAAATGCAATGGAACAGTACGTGGAAACGGTCAACCAGTTTAATAGAAGGTTGAAACACTGTGGCGATGACTTGTGATGTGCTATGTCAATAAAGTGGTTATCTGACTGGAGTGGAATGGTGTTCTACGTTCTTAGTCCATGTAAAAGGACTTAAACGCTTCAAACGTTAGTGAACTAAGGAATTTGGACTCGAATGTTCAGCAAAAATACGATGAATTCATCAATATTGGGGATGTGTTTAGCCAGTATTTGAAAGGGACAAGATCTGAACAGAGTGAAATTGATAGACAAAAATTAGAATCAATAATTGAGAAAAATTGTGCGAATCTAAAAATGACTTAAACGCTTCAAACGTTAGTGAACTAAGGAATTTGGACTCGAGTGTTCAGCAAAAATACGATGAATTCATCAATATTGGGGATGTGTTTAGCCAGTATTTGAAAGGGACAAGATCTGAACAGAGTGAAATTGATAGACAAAAATTAGAATCAATAATTGAGAAACATCATCAAGCTGTAAAAACAGTTTCAGAATTTGTCGATATGTCCAAACAGAAGATTTATGAAGAATTAACAATGAGATCATCAGCTTCCAGGGCCAGTTGCTCAGTCGAGAAGCAAGCGAAAGCCGATGCAATGAAGGCTAGACTTATGTATGCTCAAAAGGAGGCAGAACTCAAAAAGAAACAAGCAGCGTTAGAAGAGCAACAGTTAATATCGGTAGCTGTTGCTACTAGAAAGAAATTAGAGTTTGACGCCGAACTAGCTTTACTGAAAGAACAGAGTATCGCTGCAGAAGCAACAGCCGAAGCCGACGCGTATGAAAATATGACACAATATGGTTCGCGTGCATCAGTTGGAAGCATAGATCTACCTGCGCAGAAATCAAGCTATCGGACAAAGGAATATGTTAATGGGCTCGATAAAACGCCAACTGGACTGGGACCAGAGCCACCTCTGATTATCGTGCAAGATACAACAGCTGAACTACAACCACCTAATTCATCAGAACGTAGGCAATATTACACAAAAGCGGTTCCAGACCCCACAGTGCATGACTCTAATGTACAAGAGATAACTAACTTCTTGTTGAAGAAGGAACTTCTAATCAATCGGCTGACAAAGTTTAACGACAAGGCAGAAAACTTTTTGGTATGGAAGGCCAGTTTTAGAAATATCGTGAAAGAACTGAAAGTGTCTGCATTCGAGGAATTGGATTTGCTCGTTAAGTACTTGGGTCCAGAATCATGTAACCACGCAATTAGCATTAGAACAGCCAATATCCACAATCCTGAGAAGGGGTTATACATGGTTTGGGAGCGGCTGCAGGAAAGATATGGCAGTGCTGAACTGATAGAGCAGACAGTGATAAACAGAGTAAAGGCCTTTCCCGTTATCTCTCAAAGAGAATACAAACGCTTGTACGATTTGGCAGACCTGGCTTCAGAGATCGAGTCTGTCAAAGATAACCCGAAATACAGTGCACAATTCTCCTACTTTGACTCTTCTTCAGGGGTCACACCTATCATAAACAAACTGCCAAATAACTTAAAAGAAAAATGGGTGTCATGTGCTGTCAAGTACAAAAGGGACAAAGACGTGTCATATCCCCCATTTAGTGTATTTGTGACCTTTATAAGAGAGCAAGCCCGTACCAGAAATTATCCCAGCTTCTCGTTCAATTATGGTACTACTACTAATCAGCCAATCGTTAACACTCACACTGTAAACAGGGCACCAGTTAAGAGGTACCCATACTAACCTGTGGTAGCAAGTAAAACTGATGTTAATCAATACTTAAACAACAAGTGTGCAATACATAAAACTCCGCACCCTACAGAGGAATGTAGGGTATTCCTGGCTATGTCATATGATGACAAGATAAAACTTCTCAAAGATAAACTGTTATGTTTCAAATGTCTAGGTAGCAACCACAGAAGTTCAGACTGCAGAGAATGGGTGAGGTGTAAGACATGTGACAGCGAGAGGCATTGCTCGGCTATGCACAGAGGTCCAGCACAAACTCCAGCTGCACGCACCGGTCAAGGCTGGGAGCGGGGTATGAATGGTTCACAAGTAATGAAGGTCTCAAACACGACTTGTACCCAGATATGTGGTGACCAGAGTGGCAAGTCCTGCGCCAAGATATGTCTCGTTCGAGTATATCCAGAAAACCACAGGTCTAGAGCTGTCCTAGCCTATGCAATCATAGACGACCAGAGCAACAGGTCTCTTGCCAGATCAACACTCTTCGATAACCTCCCTTTGGCGACATCCGAAACAGAGTACCTGCTAAACAGCTGTGGGGGACAGGTAGTCACGTATGGTAGAGAGTCGAGCAGTTGCGTCATAGAATCATTTGATGCCAGCCAGCGATTTCAAGTTCCTTCTTTGTTAGAATGTGAAAATATACCAAACATAAGACATGAAATCCCTACACCAGATGTGGCAAAGTACCATTCACACCTATCAGACATTGCCTGTGAAATACCAGAACTCGATGAAAATGTGCAGATATGTATGTTAATTGGACGAGACCTAATAGAAACTCATCATGTCCTAGATCAGAGGATAGGTAAGGGAGGCACGCCCTATGCACAGAAGTTACCGCTTGGATGGGTAATCATTGGTGAAGCATGCCTCGGTACACACCAAACAGCTAGCACTGTGAATGTGAATAAAACATATCTGTGGAGTAATGGTAGACCATCGCTGTTCCAACCTTGCCCAAACATGCGCACAGTTTCAGCTCCGTTGACCGCCACTTATGACCCAGTCTTTGAAAGAAGACGGGATGATGACAAGCCGTCTCTCTCGGTCGAGGACAGGGAGTTTGTCAAACTGATGGAAAGGGAATTCCGTATGGATGAGTGTGGTAAGTGGAGTGCACCTCTGCCATTCAGAACCCCGCACCCGAGACTGCCTAATAACCGACCAGTAGCTTGGAGAAGGGCTTTGATTCTAGACAAGAGTCTGAGCAGGGATTCTCTAAAGAGGAAACACTTTGTAGAGTTTATGGCAAAGGTGATTGTCAACGGCCATGCAGAACCCGCACCTGCATTACATCATGGAGAGGAATGTTGGTACTTACCGATCTTCGGGGTATATCACCCTCAAAAACCCAACCAGATCCGAGGCGTGTTCGATTCATCAGCTGAATATGAAGGGATCTCGTTAAACAAAGTTCTGCTACAGGGACCAGACTTAACCAACAACTTACTTGGCATCTTAATGAGGTTCAGACGAGAGAACGTTGCTATAACCGTAGATATTGAAAGCATGTTCTACAGCTTCCAAGTAGAAAAGAATCATAGAAATTATCTAAGAGTTTTGTGGTACGTCGACAATAATTTAAGCAACCCTCTGATGGAATACCGAATGACGAAGCATCATGTGTTCGGAAACAGTCCATCACCAACAATAGCTACATTTGGCCTGAGGAAGGCGGTCGAAAACTCTGCTCTAGATGTACAAAACTTTGTCAGCAGAGACGTTTACGTTGACGATGCAATTACTTCAGTAGTAGAGGTAGAAGAGGCTATTGACCTGATGGAAAGAACCAGAGCAGACCTGAACAGCAATGGAGGTCTTCGTCTGCACAAGATTACATCTAATAAGAAAGAGGTGATGGCAGCATTCGATAACAACGATCTAGCAAAAGATCTCAGGAACGTAGATTTCAACAACAGTTTCTGTAATCTACCCATTCAACGACGTCTTGGGATACTATGGGACTTGAATTCAGACGTATTCACTTTCAAAGTAAACACGGAGAACAACCACAACACACGCAGGTCCATGTTATCGATGTTGAATGGAATCTTCGATCCCATTGGGTTTCTAGCGCCGGTGACAGTCGTGGGTAAACTGATTCTCAAAGAATCAATCCAAAAGACAGAGGAATGGGATATGGTAATTTCGCCTGAAATACTAAAGACATGGAATAGCTGGAAGGAGTCATTACTCGACCTGAGCGACATACAGATACCGAGAGCTTATTCCTCACAGTCATTGCGCCAGTCGACCAAGACTGAAATACACATCTTCGCAGATGCCTCCGAGAAAGCTATAGCAGCTGTTGCGTATTTGGTGACACCAGAATTGGGAAGAGTTCCTAGATATAGTTTTATAATGGGGAACGCCAAGGTAGCACCTAGTGGCCACACTATTCCACGCTTGGAGCTTTGCGCCGCCGCCATTGCCGTGGAAATAGCACAGACAGTTCTGGATAACCTCCACAACGCCATCTACAGCATGCAGTTTTATACAGACATCAGAATTGTACTTGGCTACATAAACAACAGAACCAAGAGATTCTACACTTATGTGTCCAATCGAGTCGAAAGAATCCATAAACACAGTGACCCGAGCCAGTGGAAATATATACCTTTTGAATCCAATCCCGCCGACTCCGGTTCCAGGGGAATAGCTCCGTCAGATCTACAGAACAGTCAATGGTTAAATGGACCTATACAAGCGCAACAGATGGCCTATAGTGAACAAGAGAAGTTTCACCTGGTAGAACCAGACAGTGACCTTGAAGTCAGAAAGGACGTCAATGTAGTTGTGACTAAAGTTCAAGATGATGTACTTAGAACAAGTAGGTTCGAGAGGTACTCTTCGTGGAACAGACTTGTACTGACTGTTGCCCGACTGAAGCATATCGCAAGATGTTTCAATGGGTCTAGTGTGTGCAGCAAAGGATGGCAGATCTGCAAGGAATCCAGATCTGTTGAGTCATTCAATAGTGCAATGAGTGTGGTATTCCGCCACGTTCAGAAGGAAGCTTATACCGAAGAAATTAGTTGCATTCAGAACAACAAGTCTCCCCCCAAAAACAGTCCGATCAGAAACTTGAGCCCTTTCATCGACCAAAATGGTATTGTCAGAGTTGGTGGACGGTTGAATAGAGCCAAGTGCATTGTTTCAAAGGAGAGGAACCCAGTCATCTTACCGGGGAAACACCATGTTGCGAAGTTGTTGGCTGCCAATGTCCATGAGATGGTGAAACACCAGGGACGCCACTTTACCGAGGGGGCAATAAGGTCCGGAGGATATTGGATAGTAGGAGGAAAACGGCTAGTGTCTTCCTTGATTCACAATTGCGTGACTTGCCGTAAATTCAGAGGGAAGTTTGAATGTCCAAAGATGGCAGACCTTCCACCAGATCGTTTGGAAAACACAGCACCGCTTACGTATGTCGGTGTAGATGCTTTTGGACCGTTTAGTGTTGTCAGCAGACGTACCAGGGGTGGGCAAGCAAGTTCTAAGAGATGGGCAATACTGTTCACATGCCTATACATTCGTGCGATACACATAGAAGTGGTCGAAGATATGTCAGCGTCAGCGTTCATCAACGCCCTCCGCAGATTTACAGCGATTAGGGGGAAAGTGAAGCAGTTCACATCAGACAGAGGCACAAACTTTGTCGGCGCCACCGATGAGTTGAAGATAGATGCAGTTAACATTGAGGATGACAATGTCAACAGGTATTTGTTCAACACAGGAACTGCTTGGGTATTTAATGCACCCCACAGCTCGCACATGGGAGGCGTGTGGGAGCGAATGATTGGCGTCACACGAAAAATCCTCGAGTCTATGTTGACAGAAGTACCAACTCTGACACATGAAGTGCTTGTAACATTGCTGGCTGAGGCATCTGCCATTGTGAATTCACGACCACTAACGCCTGTGACTTACGATTGTGAAGTTCCTGAGCCATTAACACTCACTACCGTGCTTACACAGAAAACGGATTTAGACAAACAATGTCACAACCCACTTGACACCAAGGATTTGTACAAATGTCAGTGGAGGAGAGTGAAACACCTCGCAGATGTCTTCTGGTCTAGATGGAAACGAGAATAGCTCCATTCTTTACAACCTAAGAGGAAGTGGACAGAAGAAAGGGCAAATGTCAAGGTCGGCGACATTGTGTTACTGAGGGATCGTGACGTCGGTCGAATGAACTGGCCTATGGGAAGGATCATCCGTACCTTTGACAGTAGTGATAACCGTGTCCGAAAGTACGCATAGTCAAAGATGGGAAAGTTAAGGATTATATTAGACCCGTTGTTGAGGTCGTGGTATTAATCGGACTGATAACAATACGCAGTAGGTCTGATGTACAAATGTGACCAAGAGACAGTGTTTTGGTGTACAAAACAATACATACAATGTACATGTACTTGTATTCATATTAGCATTTTAAACTAGTCAGACAGTGATACCTAGTCAGTTTAGGT
>CM026401.1:26218882-26243928 GCA_014843695.1 Archivesica marissinica
GTGGGGTAATATATATGATGGTTTATGTGTATTGTACATATGTAGTGGTGGGTGGGGTAATATATATGATGGTTTATGTGTGTAGTGGTGGGTGGGGTAATATATATGATGGTTTATGTGTATTGTACATATGTAGTGGTGGGTGGGGTAATATATATGATGGTTTATGTGTATTGTACATATGTAGTGGTGGGTGGGGGTAATATATATGATGGTTTATGTGTATTGTACAGATGTAGTGGTGGGTGGGGTAATATATATGATGGTTTATGTGTATTGTACAGATGTAGTGGTGGGTGGGGTAATATATATGATGGTTTATGTGTATTGTACATATGTAGTGGTGGGTGGGGGTAATATATATGATGGTTTATGTGTATTGTACAGATGTAGTGGTGGGTGGGGTAATATATATGATGGTTTATGTGTATTGTACAGATGTAGTGGTGGGTGGGGTAATATATATGATGGTTTATGTGTATTGTACATATGTAGTGGTGGGTGGGGTAATATATATGATGGTTTATGTGTATTGTACATATGTAGTGGTGGGTGGGGGTAATATATATGATGGTTTATGTGTATTGTACATATGTAGTGGTGGGTGGGGTAATATATATGATGGTTTATGTGTATTGTACATATGTAGTGGTGGGTGGGGTAATATATATGATGGTTTATGTGTATTGTACATATGTAGTGGTGGGTGGGGTAATATATATGATGGTTTATGTGTATTGTACATATGTAGTGGTGGTGGGGTAATATATGATGGTTTATGTGTTGTACAGATGTAGTGGGGTGTGGGGTAATATATATGATGGTTTATGTGTATTGTACATATGTAGTGGTGGGTGGGGTAATATATATGATGGTTTATGTGTATTGTACATATGTAGTGGTGGGTGGGGTAATATATATGATGGTTTATGTGTATTGTACATATGTAGTGGTGGGTGGGGGGTAATATATATGATGGTTTATGTGTATTGTACATATGTAGTGGTGGGTGGGGGTAATATATATGATGGTTTATGTGTATTGTACATATGTAGTGGTGGGTGGGGGTAATATATATGATGGTTTATGTGTATTGTACATATGTAGTGGTGGGTGGGGTAATATATATGATGGTTTATGTGTATTGTACATATGTAGTGGTGGGTGGGGTAATATATATGATGGTTTATGTGTATTGTACATATGTAGTGGTGGGTGGTGTATTGTACATATGTAGTGGTGGGTGGGGTAATATATATGATGGTTTATGTGTATTGTACATATGTAGTGGTGGGTGGGGTAATATATATGATGGTTTATGTGTATTGTACATATGTAGTGGTGGGTGGTGTATTGTACAGATGTAGTGGTGGGTGGGGTAATATATATGATGGTTTATGTGTATTGTACATATGTAGTGGTGGGTGGGGTAATATATATGATGGTTTATGTGTATTGTACATATGTAGTGGTGGGTGGGGGTAATATATATGATGGTTTATGTGTATTGTACAGATGTAGTGGTGGGTAATATATATGATGGTTTATGTGTATTGTACATATGTAGTGGTGGGTGGGGGTAATATATATGATGGTTTATGTGTATTGTACATATGTAGTGGTGGGTGGGGTAATATATATGATGGTTTTGTGTATTGTACATATGTAGTGGTGGGTGGGGGGATAATATGATGGTTTATGTGTATTGTACAGATGTAGTGGTGGGTGGGGGTAATATATATGATGGTTTATGTGTATTGTACATATGTAGTGGTGGGTGGGGGTAATATATATGTGGTTTATGTGTATTGTAATATGTAGTGGTGGGTGGGGTAATATATATGATGGTTTATGTGTATTGTACATATGTAGTGGTGGGTGGGGGGTATATATATGATGGTTTATGTGTATTGTACATATGTAGTGGTGGGTGGGGGTAATATATATGATGGTTTATGTGTATTGTACATATGTAGTGGTGGGTGGGGGTAATATATATGATGGTTTATGTGTATTGTACATATGTAGTGGTGGGTGGGGGGTAATATATATGATGGTTTATGTGTATTGTACATATGTAGTGGTGGGTGGGGGGTAATATATATGATGGTTTATGTGTATTGTACATATGTAGTGGTGGGTGGGGTAATATATATGATGGTTTATGTGTATTGTACATATGTAGTGGTGGGTGGGGTAATATATATGATGGTTTATGTGTATTGTACATTGTAGTGGTGGGTGGGGGTAATATATATGATGGTTTATGTGTGTACATATGTAGTGGTGGGTGGGGGTAATATATATGATGGTTTATGTGTATTGTACAGATGTAGTGGTGGGTGGGGTAATATATATGATGGTTTATGTGTATTGTACATATGTAGTGGTGGGTGGGGGTAATATATATGATGGTTTATGTGTATTGTACATATGTAGTGGTGGGTGGGGGTAATATATATGATGGTTTATGTGTATTGTACAGATGTAGTGGTGGGTGGGGTAATATATATGATGGTTTATGTGTATTGTACATATGTAGTGGTGGGTGGGGGTAATATATATGATGGTTTATGTGTATTGTACATATGTAGTGGTGGGTGGGGGTAATATATATGATGGTTTATGTGTATTGTACAGATGTAGTGGTGGGTGGGGTAATATATATGATGGTTTATGTGTATTGTACATATGTAGTGGTGGGTGGGGGTAATATATATGATGGTTTATGTGTATTGTACATATGTAGTGGTGGGTGGGGGTAATATATATGATGGTTTATGTGTATTGTACAGATGTAGTGGTGGGTGGGGTAATATATATGATGGTTTATGTGTATTGTACATATGTAGTGGTGGGTGGGGGTAATATGATGGTTTATGTGTATTGTACATATGTAGTGGTGGGTGGGGGTAATATATATGATGGTTTATGTGTATTGTACAGATGTAGTGGTGGGTGGGGGTAATATGATGGTTTATGTGTATTGTACATATGTAGTGGTGGGTGGGGGTAATATATATGATGGTTTATGTGTATTGTACATATGTAGTGGTGGGTGGGGGTAATATATATGATGGTTTATGTGTATTGTACATATGTAGTGGTGGGTGGGGGTAATATATATGATGGTTTATGTGTATTGTACAGATGTAGTGGTGGGTGGGGGTAATATGATGGTTTATGTGTATTGTACATATGTAGTGGTTTCATTTTCCAAATAAATGTCCTTGGAAAACTTTGGTTAAACGAAAGATTTACATCGTGTGTAAAAACGAGATAATGCAGGTTGTTAATAATTTCCCTTAGCTATGTAAAATATGGTCAGTTTCTAAATGAAGTCTAAACATGTTCAGGAACTGCTATAAAGACATTCAAATACTAGGCAATTGCTTTTCCTACCGGTGTGCAAATAATGTAATCAGTGTGTAAATGATATAACCATACATGTTGTTCACTATTGTAGACATAATATTAAATGGAGGCATAGGCTATGGACAAGGATTATGGATGTGTTTGGTATACACATATACATGTACTGTCAGTTTATCAAAAAGCAGTCCATGCAATCAAGTGTTACATCTTCTATCAGGGTTGTGTCATTATACAACTACATGATTATAAAACATGCATGGGGCTAGCAGGTTCTGGAGTATGTTAGCTACTCTGTCTACAGATACATTAAGTGGGGCGTGCACGTTCTGGTGTATGTTAGCCCCTCTGTCTACAGATACATTAAGTGGTGCTAGCAAGTTCTGGAGTATGTTAGCTACTCTGTCTACAGATACATTAAGTGGGGTTAGCAAGTTCTGGTGTATGTTAGCTACTATGTCTACAGATACATTAAGTGGGGCTAGCACGTTCTGGTGTATGTTAGCTACTCTGTCTACAGATACATTAAGTGGTGCTAGCAAGTTCTGGAGTATGTTAGCTACTCTGTCTACAGATACATTAAGTGGGGCTAGCAAGTTCTGGTGTATGTTAGCTACTCTGTCTACAGAATACATTAAGTGGTGCTAGCAAGTTCTGGAGTATGTTAGCTACTCTGTCTACAGATACATTAAGTGGGGCTAGCACGTTCTGGTGTATGTTAGCTACTCTGTCTACAGATACATTAAGTGGGACTAGCAAATTCTGGTGTATGTTAGCTACTCTGTCTACAGATACATTAAGTGGTGCTAGCAAGTTCTGGAGTATGTTAGCTACTCTGTCTACAGATACATTAAGTGGGGCTAGCATGTTCTGGTGTATGTTAGCTACTCTGTCTACAGATACATTAAGTGGTGCTAGCAAGTTCTGGAGTATGTTAGCTACTCTGTCTACAGATACATTAAGTGGGGCTTGCACGTTCTGGTGTATGTTAGCTCCTCTGTCTACAGCTACATTAAGTGGGGCTAGCAAATTCTGGTGTATGTTAGCTACTATGTCTACAGATACATTAAATGGTGCTAGCAAGTTCTGGAGTATGTTAGCTACTCTGTCTACAGATACATTAAGTGGTGCTACCAAGGTCTGGGGTATGTTAGCTCCTCTGTCTACATATACATTAAGTGGTGCTAGCAAGTTTTGGGGTATGTTAGCTCCACTGTCTACAGATACATTAAGTGGTGCTAGCAAGTTCTGGTGTATGTTAGCTCCTCTGTCTGCAGGTACATTTAATGGTGCTAGCAAGTTCTGGAGTAGGCTATCTCCCCTGTCTACATGTACATTAAGTAAGACTAGCAAGGTCTGGAGTATGTTACCTCCTCTGTATACATATACAATAAGTGGGGCTAGCAATGTCTGGAATATGTTAGCTCCTCTGTCTACAGATACATTACGTGGTGCTAGCAAGTTCTAGAGTATGTTAGCTGCTCTGTCTACGTGTACATTAAGTGGTGCTAGCAAGTTCTGGAGTATGCTAGCTCCTCTGTCTACATGTACATTAAGTGGGGCTAGGAAGGTATGGAGTGTGTTAGCTACTCTGTCTACAGGTACATTAAGTGGGGCTAGCAAGTTCTGGAGTATGTTAGCTACTCTGTCTACAGATACATTAAGTGGGGCTAGCAAGTTCTGGAGTATGTTAGCTCCTCTGTCTGCATATACATTAAGTGGCGCTAGCAAGTTCTAGTGTATGTTAGCTCCTCTGTCTACAGGTAAATTAAGTGGGGCTAGCAAGTTCTGGTGTATGTTAGCTACTCTGTCTACAGATACATTAAGTGGGGCTAGCAAGTTCTGGAGTATGTTAGCTACTCTGTCTACAGATACATTAAGTGGGGCTAGCAAGTGCTGGTGTATGTTAGCTCCTCTGTCTGCAGGTACATTAAGTGGGGCTAGCAAGTTCTGGTGTATGTTAGCTCCTCTGTCTACAGATACATTCAGTGGGGCTAGCACGTTCTGGTGTATGTTAGCTCCTTTGTCTACAGCTACATTCAGTGGGGCTAGCAAGTTCTGGTGTATGTTAGCTCCTCTGTCTACAGATACATTCATTGGGGCTAGCAAGTTCTGGTGTATGTTAGCTCCTCTGTCTACAGGTACATTAAGTGAGGCTAGCACGTTTTGGTGTATGTTAGCTCCTCTGTCTACAGCTACATTCAGTGGGGCTAGCAAGATCTGGTGTATGTTAGCTCCTCTGTCTACAGATACATTCAGTGGGGCTAGCAAGTTCTTGTGTATGTTAGCTACTCTGTCTACAGGTACATTAAGTGTGGCTAGCACGTTCTGGTGTATGTTAGCTCCTCTGTCTGCAGGTACATTTAATGGTGCTAGCAAGTTCTGGAGTAGGCTATCTCCCATGTCTATATATACATTAAGTAAGGCTAGCAAGGTCTGGAGTATGTTAGCTCCTCTGTATACATATACAATAAGTGGGGCTAGCAAGGTCTGGTGTATGTTAGCTCCTCTGTATACATATACAATATGTGGGGCTAGCAAGGTCTGGAGTATGTTAGCTCCTTTGTATACATATACAATAAGTGGGGCTAGCAAGTTCTGGTGTATGTTAGCTCCTCTGTCTAAAGATACAATAAGTGGTGCTAGCGAGGTCTGGAATATGTTTGCTCCTCTGTCTACAGATACATTACGTGGTGCTAGCAAGTTCTGGAGTATGTTAGCTGCTCTGTCTACAGATACATTAAGTGGTGCTAGCAAGTTCTGGAGTATGTTAGCTCCTCTGTCTTCATGTCAATTAAGTGTTGCTAGCAAGTTCTGTATTAGGTTAGCTCCTCTGTCTACAGATACATTAAGTGGGGCTAGCAATGTTTGGAGGATGTTAGCTTCTCTGTCTACAGATACATTACGTGGTACTAGCAAGTTCTGGAGTATGTTAGCTCCTCTGTCTACAGGTACATTACCTGTTGCTAGCAAGTTCTGGAGTATGAACACTCATCTGTCTACAGATATATTAAGTGGTGCTAGCAAGTTCTGGAGTATGTTAGCTCCTCTGTCTGCAGGTACATGAAGTGGTGCTGGCAAGATCTGGAGTATGTTAGCTCCTCTGTCTGCAGGTACATGAAGTAGTACTGTCAAATCCTGGAGAATGTTAGCTCCTCTGTCTGCAGGTACATGAAGTGGTGCTGGCAAGATCTGGAATATGTTAGCTCCTCTGTCTGCAGATACATTAAGTGGTGCGTGAACGTTCTGGAGTATGTTAGCTCCTCTGTCTGCAGGTACATGAAGTGGTGCTGGCAAGTTCTGGAGTATGTTAGCTCCTCTGTATGCAGGTACATTAAGTGGTGCTTGCAAGTTCTGGAGTATGTTACCTCCTCTGTCGACATATACAATAAGTGGGGCTACTCTGTCTACAGCTACATTCAGTGGGCCTATCAAGTTCTGGTGTATATTAGCTCCTCTGTATGTAGGTACATTTAATGGTGTTACAAAGTTCTGGAGTATGTTAGCTCCTCTTTCTAGAGATATATTAATTGGTCCTAGCAAGTTCTGGAGTATGCTAGCTACCCTGTCTACAGATACATTAAGTGGGTCTAGCAAGTTCTGGAGTATGCTAGCTACTCTGTCTACAGCTACATTAAGTGGGGCTAGCAAGTTCTGGTGTATGTTAGCGCCTCTGTCTACAGATACATTAAGTGGGGCTAGCAAGTTCTGGAGTAGGTTAACTACTCTGTCTACATATATATTATGTGGGGCTAACAAGATCTGTAGTATGTTAGCTCCTCTGTATATACATTAAGTGAGGCTAGCCAGTTCTGGAGTAGGTTAACTAGTCTGTCTACAGATTCGTTAAGTGAAGCTAGCAAGGTCTGTTATATGTTAGCTACTCTGTCTACATATACATTAAGTGGGGCTAGCAAGTGCTGGAGTAGGTTAACTAGTCTGTCTACAGATACATTAAGTTGTGCTGGAAAGTTCTGGAGTATGCTAGCTACTCTTTCTACAGCTACATTCAGTGAGGCTAGCAAGTTCTGAAATATGTTAGCTCCTCTGTATACAGATACATTAAGTAGTGCTAGCAAGGTCTGAAATATGTTAGCTCCTGTGTCTACAGATACATTAAGTGGTGCTAGCAAGTTCCGGAGTAGGATAGCTCATCTGTCTACAGATACATTACGTGGTGCTAGCAAGTTCTGGAATATGCTTGCTCCTCTGTCTACAGATACATTTAGTGGTGCTAGCAAGTTCTGGAGTATGTTAGCTCCTCTGTCTAAATGTACATTACGTGGGGCTAGGATGCAATGGAGTGTGTTAGCTACTCTGTCTACAGGTACATTAATTCGTGCTAGCAAGTTCTGGAGTATGTTAGCTCCTCTGTCTACATGTACATTAAGTGGGGCTAGGAAGGTATGGATTGTGTTAGGTACATTTAGTTGTGTTAGCAAGTCCTGTCTACAGATACGTTAAGTGGGGCTAGAAAGTTCAGGAGTAGGTTAGCTCCTGTGTCTACAGATACATTAAATGGTGCTAGCAGGTTCCGTAGTAGGATAGCTCATCTGGCTACAGATACATTACGTGGTGCTAGCAAGTTCTGGAATATGCTTGCTCCTCTGTCTACAGATACATTTAGTGGTGCTAGCAAGTTCTGGAGTATGTTCGCTCCTCTGTCTTAAGATACATTAAGTGGTGCTAGCAAGTTATGGAGTATGTTCTCTCCTCTGTCTACAGATACATTAAGTGGTGCTAGCATGTTCTGTAACATGTTGGCTCCTATGTCTACATGTACATTACGTGGTGCTAGCAAGTTCTGGAATATGTTAGCTCCTCTGTCTACAGATACATTACGTGGGGCTAGCAAGGTCTGTAGTAGGTTAGCTCCTCTGTCTACAGATACATTAAGTGGTGCTAGAAAGGTATGTATTAGGTTAGCTCTTCTGTCTACAGATACATTAAGTGGGGCTAGCAATGTTTGGAGGATGTTAGCTCCTCTGTCTACAGATACATTACGTTGTACTATCAAGTTCTGGAGTGTGTTAGCTCCTCTGTCTACAAGTACTTTACGTGGTGCTAGCAAGTTCTGGAGTATGTTAGCTCCTCTGTCTACAGATATATTAAGTGGTGCTAGCAAGTTCTGGAGTATGTTAGTTCCTCTGTCTACATGTACATTAAGTGGTGCTAGCAAGTTCTGGAGTATGTTAGCTCCTCTTTCTACAGATATATTAATTGGTGCTAGTACGATCTGGAGTAGGTTAGCTAATCTGTCTACAGATACATTAAGTGGGCTAGCAAGTTCTGGAGTAGATTAGCTCCTCAGTCTACATGTACTTTAAGTGGTGCTAGTAGGTTCTAGAGTAGGTTAGCTCCTCAGTCTACATATATATTACGTGGTCCTAGCAAGTGCTGGAGTATGTTAGCTCCTCTGTCTGCAGGTACATGAAGTGGTACTGGCAAATACTGGAGTATGTTAGCTCCTCTGTCTGCAGGTACATGAAGTGGTACTGTCAAATTCTGGAGTATGTTAGCTCCTCTGTCTGCAGGTACATGAAGTGGTGCTGGCAAGTTCTGGAGTATGTTAGCTCCTCTGTCTGCAGGTACATTAAGTGGTGCTTGCAAGTTCTGGTGTATGTTACCTCCTCTGTCTACATATACAATAAGTGGGGCTGGAAAGTTCTGGAGTATGTTAACTCCTCTGTCGACATATACATTAAGTGGGGCTGGAAAGTTCTGGAGTATGCTAGCTACTCTGTCTACAGCTACATTCAGTTGGGCTATCAATATCTGGTGTATATTAGCTCCTCCGTCTCTAGGTACAATTAATGGTGCTACCAAGTTCTGTAGCATGTTAGCTCCTATGTCTACATGTACATTACGTGGTGCTAAAAAGTTCTGGAGTATAGTATCTCCTCTGCCTACAGATACATTAAGTGGTACTAGGAAGTTCTGGAGTATGATAGCTCCTCTGTCTACAGATACGTTAAGTGGTGCTAGCAAGTTCTGGAGTATGTTAGCTCCTCTGTCTACGTGTATAATAAATTGGGCTATCAAGTTATGGAGTATGTTAGATCCTCTGTCTACATGTACATTAAGTGGTGTTAGCAAGTTCAGGAGTATGTTAGCTCCTCTGTCTACATGTACGGTAAGTGGTGCTAGCAAGTTCTGTAGTATGTTAGCTCCTCTTTCTAAGATATATTAAGTGGTGCTAGTACGTTTTGGAGTAGGTTAGCTACTGTGTCTACATGAACAGTAAGTGGGGTTAGCAAGTTCTGTAGTATGTTAGCTCCTCTTTCTACATGTACATTAAGTTGTTCTAGTAGGTTCTAGAGTATGTTAGCTCCCCAGTATACAGATATATTAAGTGGTCCTAGCAAGTTCTGGAGTATGTTAGCTCCTCTGGCTACTGGTACATGAAGTGGTGCTGGCTAGTTCTGGTGTATGTTAGCGCCTCTGTCTACAGCTACATTCAGTGGGGCTAGCACGTTCTGGTGTATGTTATCTCCTCTGTCTACAGGTACATTCAGTGGGGCTAGCAAGTTCTGGAATATGTTAGCTACTCTGTCTACAGCTACATTCAGTGGGGCTAGCAAGTTCTGGAGTATGCTAGCTACTCTGTCTACAGCTATATTCAGTGGGGCTAGCAAGTTCTGGAGTATGTTAGCTACTCTGTCTACAGCTACATTCAGTGGGGCTAGCAAGTTCTGGATTATGTTAGCTACTCTGTCTACAGCTACATTCAGTGGGGCTAGCAAGTTCTGGAGTATGTTAGCTACTCTGTCTACAGCTACATTCAGTGGGGCTAGCAAGTTCTGGTGTATGTTAGCTCCTCTGTCTACAGCTACATTCAGTGGGGCTAGCACGTTCTGGTGTATGTTAGCACCACTGTCTACAGCTACAGTAAGTGGGGCTAGCACGTTCTGGTGTATGTTAGCTCCTCTGTCTACAGCTACATTCAGTGGGGCTAGCAAGGTCTGGGGTATGTTAGCTCCTCTGTCTGCAGGTACATTAAGTGGGGCTAGCAAGTTCTGGGGTATGTTAGTTCCTCTTTCTACAGCTACATTCAGTGGGGCTAGCAAGTTCTGGGGTATGTTAGTTCCTCTGTCTACAGATACATTAAGTGGGGCTAGCAAGGTCTGTAGTATGTTAGCTCCTCTGTCTACAGATACATTAAGTGGGGCTAGCACGTTCTGTAGTATGTTAGATCCTCTGTCTACAGATATATTAAGTGGTCCTAGCAAGTTCTGGAGTATGCTAGCTACTCTGTCTACAGCTGCATTAAGTAGGGCTAGCAAGTTCTGGAGTATGCTAGCTACTCTGTCTACAGCTACATTCAGTGGGGCTAGCAAGTTCTGGTGTAAGTTAGCTCCTCTGTCTACAGCTACATTCAGTGGGGCTAGCACGTTCTGGTGTATGTTAGCACCACTGTCTACAGCTACAGTAAGTGGGGCTAGCACGTTCTGGTGTATGTTAGCTCCTCTGTCTACAGCTACATTCAGTGGGGCTAGCAAGGTCTGGGGTATGTTAGCTCCTCTGTCTGCAGGTACATTAAGTGGGGCTAGCAAGTTCTGGGGTATGTTAGTTCCTCTTTCTACAGCTACATTCAGTGGGGCTAGCAAGTTCTGGGGTATGTTAGTTCCTCTGTCTACAGATACATTAAGTGGGGCTAGCAAGGTCTGTAGTATGTTAGCTCCTCTGTCTACAGATACATTAAGTGGGGCTAGCACGTTCTGTAGTATGTTAGATCCTCTGTCTACAGATATATTAAGTGGTCCTAGCAAGTTCTGTAGTATGCTAGCTACTCTGTCTACAGCTGCATTAAGTATGGCTAGCAAGTTCTGGAGTATGCTAGCTACTCTGTCTACAGCTACATTCAGTGGGGCTAGCACGTTCTGTTGTATGTTAGCTCCTCTGTCTGCAGGTACATTTAATGGTTCTAGCAAGTTCTGGAGTAGGTTAGCTACTCTGTCTACAGGTACATTAAGTGGTGCTAGCAATGTCTGTCGTAGGTTAAATCCTCTGTCTACGTGTACATTAAGTGGGGCTAGCAAGGTATGGGGTGTATTAACTACTCTGTCTACAGGTACATTTAGTTGTGCTAGCAAGTTCTGGAGTATGTTAGCTCCTCTGTCTACATGTACATTATGTGGTGCTAGCAAGTTCTGGACTATGTTAGCTCATCTCTCTAAATGCACATTAAGTGGGGCTAGCATTGTCCTGTGTATGTTATCCCCTCTGTCTATAGATACATTAAGTGGTGCTAGCAAGTTCTGGAGTAGGTTAGCTACTATGTCTACATATATATTAGGTGGATCTAGCAAGTTCTGGAGTATGTTAGCTCTTCTGTCTACAGATACGTTAAGTGGGGCTAGAAAGTTCAGGAGTAGGTTAGCTCCTCTGTCTACAGATACATTAAGTGTTGCTAGCAAGTTCTAGAGTATGTTAGCTCCTCTGTTTACAGATGCATTACGTGGTGTTAGGAAGTTCTTGCGTAGGTTATTCGCTCCTCAGTCTACATGTAAATTAATTGGGGCTAGCAACCTCTGTAGTATGTTAGCTCCTCTGTCTACATATACGATTAAGTGGCGCTAGCAAGTTCTGGAGTATGTTAGCTCCTCTGTCTACATGTACATGAAGTGGTGCTTGCAGGTTCTGGAGTATGTTAGCTCCTCTGTCTACATGTACATGAAGTTGTGCTTGCATGTTCTGGAGTATTGTAGGTCCTCTGTCTACATATACAAGCACATTCTGGAGTAGGTTAACTACTCTGTCTACAGATACATTAATTAAGTGGTGCTGGGAAGTTCTGTGGTATGTTAGCTCCTCTGTCTACACATACATTAAGTGGGGCTAGCACGTTCTGTAGTATGTTAGCTCCTCTGTCTACAGATACGTTAAGTGGGGCTGGCCAGTTCTGGAGTGTGTTAGCTCCTCTGTCTACATATACAATAAGTGGGGCTAGCATGTTCTGGAGTATGTTAGCTCCTCTGTCTACATACAGCTTAAGTGGGGCTATCAAGTTCTGGAGTAGATTAACTACTCTGTCTACAGATACATTAAGTGGTGTTGGGACGTTCTGGAGTATACATAGTATGTCCTCATTTCTTGAAATAGTCAGCGATTGTCGTCTGCTTTGCGGTATTGTATTTATTTAAGTCGGCCTCCAATAAGAACTTGTACACGGAGCACATCTTTGACTGTTCGAAAAGCCGCCGTGATTGAAACCCAGTCACAATAGAATAGTAATTGCCAATCTCACCACGTATAGATTACGCGAATGTACCGATCAAAAGGGATGTCATTGCCATTACCCGGTAACAAAAGCTGTGAACACGTTTGTGTGACACACGGACCTGGACACTCGGCCAATGATGTTCGACAAAAAGGTGTTAATTTAAGTACTAATTGATTTCATGGGACCAGTGATCTGGTTCGAGAGTTCCAGTCATCCGTGTTCGAGTCGTCGAAGGTAGAACAATATGCGTTATATAGAGAGTATCGCCGGGACCAGACGACATGTTCCAGCCAACAGTGGTGTTCGAGCCAACCGAGTTCGACTGTATTTGGTAATGGAATGGTTTCAGTAGCAACTAATAAACAAAATGTCATAGTACAATAACATTTTTAAAATTTATTTTCCTTTTATAGCATACACAACATAATTGTCACATGTTAAACACTATACATAGTACTTAATGAACATATAATTATAATTCTTATCTATTTAATATGACTTGGTGCTGACAGTTACAAATATTTCCTATTTCAAAATTCTTGCATCTGATGCATGGATGCCATAAAGGTGTCCGTCTTAAATGTGACACTCCCATGCTTGACGGATAAATTGTGAAGGTATATAAACATTCATGAAAAGGGGTTTTAGAATACATGGACAATGTTTAAAAAGATAACGTTATTGAAACTCCCAATGATCATAATGTCCCCAATTTAGCACTTAAAGTTCAAATTGCGATGTGCGGTTCTCTTACGACGGTTTAGATAGTTACTACAAATTAAAAAAAGACCATTTGAACATATAATAATTTACTTTATCATGCATTATTGCAATCTCTTTTTCAAGAGATATTCTCATTTTCAAGTAGTTTAAGAACTGCTCAATATTTTTTCTGTATTTCATTTGAAATATAAATGATTTCATTAAAAAGATAATGAAATTTATAATGTTGCTTTTTATTCCTTTTTCTAAGATCCCAAAGCTTACATTTTCTAAGTTGAAAGATACTGAGAAATTGTGGGTGCTAAGAAAATGCGTCAGTCTATTCCATAAACTTTGAATATGATTACACTCCCAAAAAAGATGTTCCATGCTTTCTATCTGCATGTTGCAAAAATCACATAGGTTTGTGCTATCGTACAATAACTTACACCTGCTCAATAAAGACAGTTAATGTAAACTAATGTAATAACACTTAATCAAAGGCAAGACGGTGGATTTCTTGGTGTGCTTGCAGCGTTTCTCGGAATACCCTTACGTTGTTGCTGGTGTGTGTTGTACGTTTATTTATGGTCGCTACCGGTTGCCCAGACGCCTCCTGAACAGTTTAGTCATTTTAGATTGTTGGAGGATAGTGCAATGATACAGACAGATACCCATTCCAGAATCTCCTCTGGGTCTTTTATGTGCACAGTGTAAAGCACCAACACGAGGCCTCGGTTTTAAGTCACAACTGAAAGACTGTTAATAATATTAGGGTCAGACTACTCCTGCTCGTCTACTTGTAGACTGAATACCAAGTGTAATATTCTATGTAGTGAAACCAAAATGCATGTTCTTATATATTTTGTTCACTTCAGTTCTACTGTACTAAACCGGATGGGCGCTGCTCGTTGAATATCGACAGTATGTTATTCGCTGCCGTCTCCGACATGCTGTTTCTGGAATCCCAGGTATTACTTCCCATGTGCGGCAGAACAATACAGTTCTGTTGATTAACAAGAGGGTGATCCGCCGGAAGTGGTTCTGGTTCAGTAACATCCAATCCAGCCGCAGCAATTTCGCCAGAAATTAATGCTTCGAGTAAATCGTCATGATGTATCACTCCACCTCTTCCGCTGTTCACCAAAATGGCATGATTTTTCATCATTTTAAAAGCGGATTTGTTGAACTTGTGCTTCGTTTGCGCAGTGAGATTACAACAAATGCAGATGACATCTGCTTCGTGCAGCATTTGATCAAACTCCACAAAAGAAGCACCAATATCATCAGCGTAAGCGACTCTGCAAACATCGTGATATATAATCTTCTGTACCGCAAACGGCTTCAGTCGCCTAGCAACGCCGTAACCTATGCGACCAAGTCCAAGTATTCCAATAGTTTTTTGTGCCAGTTCCATACCGCACAACCACATCGGCTTCCACTTTCCCCACTGACCATCTTTAACAGCTTGGACCCCTGAAAGTACCATTAATTATACATATATTAATCAATTAAATAATTACTTTGTGCAATATCCACGGTATTCCTATATATATTTATGCACCATATATTTAAAATACTGTACTTGTGTTTGGTGACAAGGAATGTATAGCTTGAGACTATTTATGACGAGATTAGTAGTTGCGTATAGATGCCCAGGGATTAGTAGTTGCGTATAGATGCCCAGGGATTAGTATTTGCGTATAGATGCCCAGGGATTAGTAGTTGCGTATAGATGCCCAGGGATTAGTAGTTGCGTATAGATGCCCAGGGATTAGTAGTTGCGCATAGATGCCCAGGGATTAGTAGTTGCGCATAGATGCCCAGGGATTAGTAGTTGCGTATATATGCCCAGGGATTAGTAGTTGCGCATAGATGCCCAGGGATTAGTAGTTGAGTGTAGATACCCCGGGATTAGTAGTTGCGCATAGATGCCCAGGGATTAGTAGTTGCGCATAGATGCCCAAGGATTAGTAGTTGCGTATAGATGCCCAGGGATTAGTAGTTGCGCATAGATGCCCAGGGATTAGTAGTTGCGTATAGATGCCCAGGGATTAGTAGTTGAGCATAGATGCCCAGGGATTAGTAGTTGCGTATAGATGCCCAGGGATTAGTAGTTGCGCATAGATGCCCAGGGATTAGTAGTTGCGTATAGATGCCCAGGGATTAGTAGTTGCGTATATATGCCCAGGGATTAGTAGTTGCGTATATATGCCCAGGGATTAGTAGTTGCGTATAGATGCCCAGGGATTAGTAGTTGAGCATAGATGCCCAGGGATTAGTTATTGCGTATAGATGCCCAGGGATTAGTAGTTGAGCATAGATTCCCAGGGATTAGTTATTGCGTATAGATGCCCAGGGATTAGTTATTGCGCATAGATGCCCAGGGATTAGTAGTTGCGTATATATGCCCAGGGATTAGTAGTTGCGTATATATGCCCAGGGATTAGTAGTTGCGTATAGATGCCCAGGGATTAGTAGTTGAGCATAGATGCCCAGGGATTAGTTATTGCGTATAGATGCCCAGGGATTAGTAGTTGAGCATAGATTCCCAGGGATTAGTTATTGCGTATAGATGCCCAGGGATTAGTTATTGCGCATAGATGCCCAGGGATTAGTAGTTGCGTATATATGCCCAGGGATTAGTAGTTGCGTATATATGCCCAGGGATTAGTAGTTGCGTATAGATGCCCAGGGATTAGTAGTTGAGCATAGATGCCCAGGGATTAGTTATTGCGTATAGATGCCCAGGGATTAGTAGTTGAGCATAGATACCCAGGGATTAGTAGTTGAGCATAGATGCCCAGGGATTAGTAGTTGAGCATAGATGCCCAGGGATTAGTTATTGCGTATAGATACCCAGGGATTAGTAGTTGAGCATAGATGCCCAGGGATTAGTTATTGCGTATAGATGCCCAGGGATTAGTTATTGCGTATATATGCCCAGGGATTAGTAGTTGCGTATAGATGCCCAGGGATTAGTAGTTGAGCATAGATGCCCAGGGATTAGTAGTTGAGCATAGATGCCCAGGGTTAGTTGTTGCGTATAGATGCCCAGGGATTAGTAGTTGCGTATAGATGCCCAGGGATTAGTAGTTGCGTATAGATGCCCAGGGATTAGTAGTTGCGTATATATGCCCAGGGATTAGTAGTTGCGTATAGATGCCCAGGGATTAGTAGTTGCGTATAGATGCCCAGGGATTAATAGTTGCGTATAGATGCCCAGGGATTAGTAGTTGTGTGTAGATACCCCGGGATTAGTAGTTGTGTGTAGATACCCCGGGATTAGTAGTTGTGTGTAGATACCCCGGGATTAGTAGTTGTGTGTAGATACCCAGGGATTAGTAGTTGTGTGTAGATACCCGGGATTAGTAGTTGCGGTGTAGATACCCCGGGATTAGTAGTTGCGTGTAGATACCCCGGGATTAGTAGTTGCGTGTAGATACCCCGGGATTAGTAGTTGCGTATATATGCCCAGGGATTAGTAGTTGCGCATAGATGCCCAGGGATTAGTAGTTGCGTATAGATGCCCAGGGATTAGTAGTTGAGTGTAGATACCCCGGGATTAGTAGTTGCGGTGTAGATACCCCGGGATTAGTAGTTGCGTATATATGCCCAGGGATTAGTAGTTGCGTATAGATGCCCAGGGATTAGTAGTTGCGCATAGATGCCCAGGGATTAGTAGTTGCGTATAGATGCCCAGGGATTAGTAGTTGCGTATATATGCCCAGGGATTAGTAGTTGCGTATATATGCCCAGGGATTAGTAGTTGAGCATAGATGCCCAGGGATTAGTTATTGCGTATAGATGCCCAGGGATTAGTAGTTGCGTATAGATGCCCAGGGATTAGTAGTTGCGTATATATGCCCAGGGATTAGTAGTTGCGTATATATGCCCAGGGATTAGTATTTGCGTATAGATGCCCAGGGATTAGTAGTTGCGTGTAGATACCCGGGATTAGTAGTTGCGTGTAGATACCCCGGGATTACTAGTTGCGTGTAGATACCCCGGGATTAGTAGTTGCGTGTAGATACCCCGGGATTAGTAGTTGCGTGTAGATACCCCGGGATTAGTAGTTGCGTGTAGATACCCCGGGATTACTAGTTGCGTGTAGATACCCCGGGATTACTAGTTGCGTGTAGATACCCCGGGATTAGTAGTTGCGTGTAGATACCTCGGGATTAGTAGTTGTGTGTAGATACCTCGGGATTAGTAGTTGCGGTGTAGATACCCCGGGATTAGTAGTTGCGTGTAGATACCCCAGGATTAGTAGTTGCGTGGAGATACACCGGGAATAGTAGTTGCTTGTAAATGCCCCGGTATTAAAAGTAGCCTGTAAATACCCAGGGATTAGTAGTTGCGCATAGATACCCAGTGATTAGTAGTTGCGCATAGATACCCCGGGATTAGTAGTTGCGTGTAGATACCCCGGGATTAGTAATTGCGTGTAGATACCCCGGGATTACTAGTTGCGTGTAGATACCCCGGGATTAGTAGTTGCCTGTAGATACCCTGGGATTATAGTAGTTGCGTGTAGAAACCCTGGGATTAGTAGTTGCGTGTAGATACCCCGGGATTAGTAGTTGCGTGTAGATACCCCGGGATTAGTAGTTGCGTGTAGATACCCCGGGATTAGTAGTTGCGTGTAGATACCCCGGGATTAGTAGTTGCGTGTAGATACCCCGGGATTAGTAGTTGCGTGTAGATACCCCGTGATTAGTAGTTGCGTGTAGATACCCCGGGATTAGTAGTTGCGTGTAGATACCCCGGGATTAGTAATTGTGTGTAGATACTCTGGGATTAGCAGTTGCGTGTAGATACCCCGGGATTACTAGTTGCGTGTAGATACTCTGGGATAGTATATAGCTGGGCGTAGATACACCGGCATTAGTAGTTGCGTGTAGATACCCTGGGATAGTAGCTGCGCGTAGATACACCGGCATTAGTAGTTGCGTGTAGATACCCTATGATAGTAGCTGCGGGTAGATACACCGGCATTAGTAGTTGCGTGTAGATACCCCGGGATTAGTAGTTGCGTGTAACATTGATACCCCGGGATTAGTAGTTGCATGTAGATACCCGGGATTTGTAGTTGAGTGTAGATACCCGGGAATAGTAGTTGCGTGTAGATACCCCGGGATTAGTAGTTGCGTGTAGATACCCCGGGATTAGTAGTTGCGTGTAGATACCCCGGGATTAGTAGTTGCATGTAACATTGATGCCCCGGGATTAGTAGTTGCGTGTAGATACCCCGGGATTAGTAGTTATATGTAACATTGATGCCCCGGAATTAGTAGTTGCGTGTAACATTGATACCCCGGGATTAGTAGTTGCGTGTAGATACCCCGGGATTAGTAGTTGCGTGTAGATACTCCGGGATTAGTAGTTGCGTGTAGATACTCCGGGATTAGTAGTTGCGTGTAGATAACCCGGGATTAGTAGTTGTATGTAACATTGATGCCCCGGAATTAGTAGTTGCGTGTAGATACTCCGGGATTAGTAGTTGCGTGTAGATACCCCGGGATTAGTAGTTGCGTGTAACATTGATACCCCGGGATTAGTAGTTGCGTGTAGATACCCCGGGATTAGTAGTTGCGTGTAGATACTCCGGGATTAGTAGTTGCGTGTAGATACTCCGGGATTAGTAGTTGCGTGTAGATACTCCGGGATTAGTAGTTGCGTGTAGATAACCCGGGATTAGTAGTTGTATGTAACATTGATGCCCCGGAATTAGTAGTTGCGTGTAGATACTCCGGGATTAGTAGTTGCGTGTAGATACCCCGGGATTAGTAGTTGCGTGTAGATACCCCGGGATTAGTAGTTGCGTGTAGATACCCCGGGATTAGTAGTTGCGTGTAGATACCCCGGGATTAGTAGTTGCGTGTAGATACCCCGGGATTAGTAGTTGCATGTAACATTGATGCCCCGGATTAGTAGTTGCGTGTAGATACCCCGGGATTAATAGTTGCGTGTAGATACCCCGGGATTAGTAGTTGCGTGTAGATACCCCGGGATTAGTAGTTGGGTGTAGATACCCCGGGATTACTAGTTGCGTGTAGATACCCGGGATTAGTAGTTGCGTGTAGATACCCCGGATTAGTAGTTGCGTGTAGATACCCCGGGATTAGTAGTTGCGTGTAGATACCCCGGGATTAGTAGTTGCGTGTAGATACCGCGGGATTATTAATTGCGTGTAGTTACCCGGGATTAGTAGTTGCGTGTAGATACCCCGGGATTAGTAGTTGGTGTAGTTACCCCGGGATTAGTAGTTGCGTGTAGATACCCCGGGATTAGTAGTTGGTGTAGTTACCCCGGGATTAGTAGTTGCGTGTAGATACCCCGGGATTAGTAGTTGGTGTAGTTACCCCGGGATTAGTAGTTGCGTGTAGATACCGCGGGATTATTAATTGCGTGTAGATACCCCGGGATTAGTAGTTGCGTGTAGATACCCCGGGATTAGTAGTTGGTGTAGTTACCCCGGGATTAGTAGTTGCGTGTAGATACCCCGGGATTAGTAGTTGGTGTAGTTACCCGGGATTAGTAGTTGCGTGTAGATACCCAGGATTATATTGCGTGTAGTTACCCCGGGATTAGCAGTTGCATGTAACATTGATGCCCCGGGATTAGTAGTTGCGTGTAGATACCCCGGGATTAGTAGTTGTGTGTAGTTACCCCGGGATTAGCAGTTGCGTGTAGATACCCCGGGATTAGTAGTTGCGTGTAGTTACCCCGGGATTAGCAGTTGCATGTAACATTGATGCCCCGGGATTAGTAGTTGCGTGTAGATACCCCGGGATTAGTAGTTGTGTGTAGTTACCCCGGGATTAGCAGTTGCGTGTAGATACCCCGGGATTAGTAGTTGCGTGTAGTTACCCCGGGATTAGCAGTTGCATGTAACATTGATGCCCCGGGATTAGTAGTTGCGTGTAGATACCCCGGGATTAGTAGTTGTGTGTAGTTACCCCGGGATTAGCAGTTGCGTGTAGATACCCCGGGATTAGTAGTTGCGTGTAGTTACCCCGGGATTAGCAGTTGCATGTAACATTGATGCCCCGGGATTAGTAGTTGCGTGTAGATACCCCGGGATTAGTAGTTGTGTGTAGTTACCCCGGGATTAGCAGTTGCGTGTAGATACCCCGGGATTAGTAGTTGCGTAGAGATACCCCGGGATTAGTAGTTTTTTTGTTTTTGTTTTTTGTATTTTATTATTCATTTAAGTACACAAGTTACAAATATACATGTATACAAACAACAATATAAAATGTCTATATAACCTCTGATATACATTGTTCCTACTAAACGTTATTTAAAGGAGACTAGATGAGGATTTCTTTGTAAGATATGACACATACATATTTTGTGCTTTATTAAAATAATTTTATTGTATTACATTGAAAAGCTGCATAAAAAAAGTACCCTCTGTGACCCACCAATGCTCTTGCCAATAATACATACATTGACTGTTAAGACAGTGTGGCTTGTAACCTGAATAGCTATATTTACCTTGTCCTGGAAGAATATTACGGGGAGATAATCTAACGGCACCTCATTTCAAGGGAGGCGATCATTGTATCTGATGGGCTAAGTATATGTGACTGTTATATTTTATTTAAAACATGTTGTTTGACAGAAGACGAAGAAAAAACAAGCACTATTTATGAAATTGCATTAATAATATATCCAATGGTGCAGTTTAAATCCTCATCTAATCTCTTTCAATCAGTTCGAATGTAAGACGCATATGTTTACAACATGTAGAGTGGTGGAACCTATGCTCGGCGTAAATCCCACATATCATGGCCTATGAAAAACGCTAAATGCACTTGCCGTATATTATTATTTCTTAAGTCGTGAACACAACTTTCATAAAATTGTTGTTGAACATTTTAGCTTCATTACGTAACCATGCACCTAAATACAACTATCACAACGGCACCTATTTCCATGGGGAACTAGATACTTTAGGGCACCTATGCACGGCGTACATGACTTTTTTTAGTTGCGTGTAGATACCCCGGGATTTGTAGTTGCGGTGTAGATACCCCGGGATTAGTAGTTGCGGTGTAGATACCCCGGGATTAGTAGTTGCATGTAGATACCCCGGGATTAGTAGTTGCGGTGTAGGTACCCCGGGATTTGTAGTTGCATGTAGATACCCCGGGATTAGTAGTTGCATGTAGATACCCCGGGATTAGTAGTTGCGGTGTAGGTACCCCGGGATTTGTAGTTGCATGTAGATACCCCGGGATTAGTAGTTGCATGTAGATACCCCGTGATTAGTAGTTGCGGTGTAGATACCCCGGGATTAGTAGTTGCGTGTAGATACCCCGGGATTAGTAGTTGCATGTAGATACCCCGGGATTAGTAGTTGCGGTGTAGGTACCCCGGGATTTGTAGTTGCGTATAGCTACCCATGATTTGTAGTTGCGTGTAGATACCCCGGGATTAGTAGTTGCGTGTAACATTGAAACCCCGGGATTAGAAGTTGCGTGTAGATACCCGGGATTTGTAGTTGCGTGTAGATACCCGGGAATAGTAGTTGCGTGTAGATACCCCGGATTAGTAGTTGCGTGTAGATACCCCGGGATTAGTAGTTGCGTGTAGATACCCCGGGATTAGTAGTTGCGTGTAGATACCCCGGGATTAGTAGTTGCGTGTAGATACCCCGGGATTAGTAGTTGCGTGTAGATACCCCGGGATTAGTAGTTGCGTGTAGATACCCCGGGATTAGTAGTTGCGTGTAGATACCCCGGGATTAGAAGTTGCGTGTAGATACCCCGGGATTAGTAGTTGCGTGTAGATACCCCGGGATTAATAGTTGCGTGTAACATTGATGCCCCGGGATTAGTAGTGGCGTGTAGATACACCGGGATTAGTAGTTGCGTGTAAATACCCCGGGATTAGTTGTTGCGTGTAAATACCCCGGGAATTAGTAGTTGCCTGTAGATACACCGTTGTAGATAGTAGTTGCGTGTAAATACCCCGGGATTAGTAGTTGCCTGTAGATACACCGTTGTAGATAGTAGTTGCGTGTATCCGATACCCCGGGATTAGAAGTTGCGTGTATCAGATAACCCGGGATTAGTATTGCTCGTATATACCACAGGATAAGTAGTTGCGAGGATTGATACATAACGATCACAGTTTATAACTCTGCAGACAACCATGTTCCGTTGTGCTTAAAGATTCAAACTCCGAACAACTAAATATGTTGACCATTATGCCCAAAATGTGTTCTGCTTTATTATTGTTTCGCTAAATTTTAACGAGTTAAAACATACAAAGAAAACTAAACTACTAATATTGCTCATCGCAACGTATCAAAATAGCACGCTAGTTTCTGGAAATAGTGCACCTTTGGTCGGCATATCCAATTTTTAGGAATGAACGTTTGTCTTGGTCGATTATAAACTAGAGACGTACTATAATTCTTCTAATCGGCTTACCTTCTAGCAACCTTCTTGCCGTAAGTAATAGCAGCGCCACAGTCAACTCTGCGACACTATCCGTGGACACGTTAGGAGTATTACAAACACGAATATCCCGTGTACGGCATGCCGGTAGATCTATGTGCTCGTACCCAACCGACATCGTTGCCACAACCTTCAGTTTTGGACCTACAAACAAACCAGCATCGTGATATTTCAGTAAGAAAAGATGTGGGTGAAGTTAGTAGTGAACAGTGAGTAGTGTAATCCAGCAGTGAGTTGTGTAATACAGCAGTGAGTTGTGTAATCCAGCAGTGAGTAGTGTAATCCAGCAGTGAGTTGTGTATTATAGTAGTGAATGATGTGCAAATGCAAATTCTGCACTCACAAAAATGTTTTTATTCATTTTTAATAAAATAAAAAAAAAAATTCTCAAACTATCTAAGGGTCGGTTGGGTAACCGGAAACAAGCCAATTAGGCTTCAGCAATGAGCGGTGTGATTTAGCGGTGAGCGGCTCATTCCAGTTATGTACTGTTGTACTACTGGCAGTGAGCTGTGGGGAAATGTACGAGTTGTGAAGTGTCGAAAAAATTAAAATACTAATTCCCCCCCCCCCGTACTTTCTTTTCTGGCAATGAGCAGTGGGGAATGTACGAGTAGTGTATTCCAGCAGTGGGTAGTGTAATTCAGCAGTGAGTGGCGTATTCTAGTAGTGGATGATGTGCAAATTCCAACTTCGGGGAAAAAATAAAAATACAAAAAATAATAAAAATACAAAATTATTTTCAATAAAAACAAATTCGATTTTTTTAACCGGAAACTTTACTTCAATGATGAGCGCTGTGATTTAGCGATGCTGTTAGTTTTTCATTGGCACGACAAAATGTATCCTCAACATTCGTGGAAACATCACCTGACGAGACATAAACCTGGAGCCACATTCATTATAAACTAAACTAACGAATAATGTCACAAGTGACCAAACCAATCTTAAACGAAATAAATTCCCAGACATATAGTCTCTTTCAAATCAATCAAAATCAAATCAAACAAAAGAAACAGTAAACCAACAAGTACATGGAAACAAAATACTAGAATTTCCCGCTCGCTTCCCATCTACAAAACTGCACACTTTTCTCTACTGTACACTTTATTATTTGTATACTCATATGTCATGTAAATGATCTGCGCTAGGAACAATCGACATAATTATAATGAATTGAATTGACAGTGTAGTCAATATTGCTTTTTCTGAAATGAGTGCGTGTAAATATACGTGTATATATTAATAAATATTTTAATTACGTGCAATGAAAATCAATAACAACTTTAATAAACAACAACGTCAAGTATGGCATCCACGTCAAATTAATGATATAACTTTCACATTGCTGATGCATTGATATCGAGTCAGTAATTAGGTGGGCGTGTGGCTTTGTTGACCTGCCTGAACATTACTTTCATATATATAATATTCCGAGACACTGGAAACGATCGGAGAGCGCGTCTGAGGTCAATAGTAGTTCCAGACAGGTCAACAAAACCACACACCAGCTTCAACATAAGTATAGTCTTGTATAGTATATAATTGTATAGTATGTAATTACATCACGAGGCGTACGAATGCACAAGTGGTATAATTAGTACAATCTGAACGACCTAAATGTATTATTTTATATTAATTACGTGCAATGAAAATCAATAACAACGTTAATAAACAACACCAAAGCATATTTTACCAAAGGTATTCAAACAACTTCCTGATCTTTTACATGAATATCGACAGCATCAAGAACATTAACACAGACAGTTACCCGAATGTTATGAACAGTTTCTTGAAGTATAGGATATAAGCTAAAAACTATCCAATATGTAAACTATTGGAATGTTTGAGGCGAGTAGCTCTGGTATCACACAGTTATATAACACAAACTCTTACTAATTAAAATTGTACAATTAAATGGCAGTTTCTTATAGAGGGTAGTGCACCAAGTACTGTGGAAGCCTGTCCAGGAAATGTGTTGTTAGGTAAACTGCCCAGCGCTAAAATGAGCAACAGGTAGCGACGATACATAAACTTAAAGTATAACTATCTCAGTACCATTGCATACCTAAAGTATAACTATCTCAATACCATTGCATATCTAAAGTATAACTATCTCAGTACCATTGCATACCTAAAGTATAACTATCTCAGTACCATTGCATACCTAAAGTATAAGTTATTTAACTATCTCAGTACCATTGCATACCTAAAGTATAACTATCTCAGTACCATTGCATACCTAAAGTATAACTATCTCAGTACCATTGCATACC
>CM026401.1:26244928-26293427 GCA_014843695.1 Archivesica marissinica
ATAAAGTATAACTATCACAGTACCATTGTGGCACCAGTAGGCTTTAGTATATATCCGATAAAGTATAACTATCTCAGTACCATTGTGGCACCAGTAGGCTTTAGTATATATCCGATAAAGTATAACTATCTCAGTACCATTGTGGCACCAGTAGGCGTTAGTATATATCCGATAAAGTATAACTATCACAGTACCATTGTGGCACCAGTAGCGTTTTATATATCCGATAAAGTATAACTATCACAGTACCATTGTGGCACCAGTAGGCTTTAGTATATATCCGATAAAGTATAACTATCACAGTACCATTGTGGCACCAGTAGGCTTTAGTATATATCCGATAAAGTATAACTATCACAGTACCATTGTGGCACCAGTAGGCTTTAGTATATATCCGATAAAGTATAACTATCTCAGTACCATTGTGGCACCAGTAAGCTTTAGTATATATCCGATAAAGTATAACTATCACAGTACCATTGTGGCACCAGTAGGCTTTAGTATATATCCGATAAAGTATAACTATCTCAGTACCATTGTGGCACCAGTAGGCTTTAGTATATATCCGATAAAGTATAACTATCACAGTACCATTGTGGCACCAGTAGGCTTTAGTATATATCCGATAAAGTATAACTATCACAGTACCATTGTGGCAACCAGTAGGCGTTAGTATATATCCGATAAAGTATAACTATCACAGTACCATTGTGGCACCAGTAGGCGTTAGTATATATCCGATAAAGTATAACTATCTCAGTACCATTGTGGCACCAGTAGGCGTTAGTATATATCCGATAAAGTATAACTATCACAGTACCATTGTGGCACCAGTAGGCGTTAGTATATATCCGATAAAGTATAACTATCACAGTACCATTGTGGCACCAGTAGGCGTTAGTATATATCCGATAAAGTATAACTATCACAGTACCATTGTGGCACCAGTAGGCGTTAGTATATATCCGATAAAGTATAACTATCACAGTACCATTGTGGCACCAGTAGGCTTTAGTATATATCCGATAAAGTATAACTATCACAGTACCATTGTGGCACCAGTAGGCGTTAGTATATATCCGATAAAGTATAACTATCACAGTACCATTGTGGCACCAGTAGGCGTTAGTATATATCCGATAAAGTATAACTATCACAGTACCATTGTGGCACCAGTAGGCGTTAGTATATATCCGATAAAGTATAACTATCTCAGTACCATTGTGGCACCAGTAGGCGTTAGTATATATCCGATAAAGTATAACTATGACAGTACCATTGTGGCACCAGTAGGCGTTAGTATATATCCGATAAAGTATAACTATCACAGTACCATTGTGGCACCAGTATGCGTTAGTATATATCCGATAAAGTATAACTATCACAGTACCATTGTGGCACCAGTAGGCGTTAGTATATATCCGATAAAGTATAACTATCACAGTACCATTGTGGCACCAGTAGGCGTTAGTATATATCCGATAAAGTATAACTATCTCAGTACCATTGTGGCACCAGTAGGCGTTAGTATATATCCGATAAAGTATAACTATCACAGTACCATTGTGGCACCAGTAGGCGTTAGTATATATCCGATAAAGTATAACTCTCACAGTACCATTGTGGCACCAGTAGGCGTTAGTATATATCCGATAAAGTATAACTATCACAGTACCATTGTGGCACCAGTAGGCTTTAGTATATATCCGATAAAGTATAACTATCTCAGTACCATTGTGGCCCCAGTAGGCTTTAGTATATATCCGATAAAGTATAACTATCACAGTACCATTGTGGCACCAGTAGGCTTTAGTATATATCCGATAAAGTATAACTATCTCAGTACCATTGTGGCACCAGTAGGCGTTAGTATATATCCGATAAAGTATAACTATCACAGTACCATTGTGGCACCAGAAGGCGTTAGTATATATCCGATAAAGTATAACTATCTCAGTACCATTGTGGCACCAGTAGGCGTTTATATATCCGATAAAGTATAACTATCACAGTACCATTGTGGCACCAGTAGGCGTTAGTATATATCCGATAAAGTATAACTATCACAGTACCATTGTGGCACCAGTAGGCTTTAGTATATATCCGATAAAGTATAACTATCTCAGTACCATTGTGGCACCAGTAGGCTTTAGTATATATCCGATAAAGTATAACTATCTCAGTACCATTGTGGCACCAGTAGGCTTTAGTATATATCGATAAAGTATAACTATCTCAGTACCATTGTGGCACAAGTAGGCTTTAGTATATATCCGATAAAGTATAACTATCTCAGTACCATTGTGGCACCAGTAGGCTTTAGTATATATCCGATAAAGTATAACTATCACAGTACCATTGTGGCACCAGTAGGCTTTAGTATATATCCGATAAATTATAACTATCTCAGTACCATTGTGGCACCAGTAGGCTTTAGTATATATCCGATAAAGTATAACTATTACAGTACCATTGTGGCACCAGTAGGCGTTAGTATATATCCGATAAAGTATAACTATCACAGTACCATTGTGGCACCAGTAGGCTTTAGTATATATCCGATAAAGTATAACTATCACAGTACCATTGTGGCACCAGTAGGCTTTAGTATATATCCGATAAAGTATAACTATCACAGTAACATTGTGGCACCAGTAGGCTTTAGTATATATCCGATAAAGTATAACTATCACAGTAACATTGTGGCACCAGTAGGCTTTAGTATATATCCGATAAAGTATAACTATCACAGTACCATTGTGGCACCAGTAGGCTTTAGTATATATCCGATAAAGTATAACTATCACAGTACCATTGTGGCACCAGTAGGCTTTAGTATATATCCGATAAAGTATAACTATCACAGTACCATTGTGGCACCAGTAGGCGTTAGTATATATCCGATAAAGTATAACTATCACAGTACCATTGTGGCACCAGTAGGCGTTAGTATATATCCGATAATGTATAACTATCACAGTACCATTGTGGCACCAGTAGGCGTTAGTATATATCCGATAAAGTATAACTATCACAGTACCATTGTGGCACCAGTAGGCGTTAGTATATATCCGATAAAGTATAACTAATCTCAGTACCATTGTGGCACCAGTAGGCGTTAGTATATATCCGATAAAGTATAACTATCACAGTACCATTGTGGCACCAGAAGGCGTTAGTATATATCCGATAAAGTATAACTATCTCAGTACCATTGTGGCACCAGTAGGCGTTAGTATATATCCGATAAAGTATAACTATCACAGTACCATTGTGGCACCAGTAGGCGTTAGTATATATCCGATAAAGTATAACTATCACAGTACCATTGTGGCACCAGTAGGCGTTAGAATATATCCGATAAAGTATAACTATCACAGTACCATTGTGGCACCAGTAGGCGTTAGTATATATCCGATAAAGTATAACTATCACAGTACCATTGTGGCACCAGTAGGCGTTAGTATATATCCGATACAGTATAACTATCACAGTACCATTGTGGCACCAGTAGGCGTTAGTATATATCCGATAAAGTATAACTATCACAGTACCATTGTGGCACCAGTAGGCGTTAGTATATATCCGATAAAGTATAACTATCACAGTACCATTGTGGCACCAGTAGGCGTTAGTATATATCCGATAAAGTATAACTATCACAGTACCATTGTGGCACCAGTAGGCGTTAGTAATATCCGATAAAGTATAACTATCACAGTACCATTGTGGCACCAGTAGGCGTTAGTATATATCCGATAAAGTATAACTATCACAGTACCATTGTGGCACCAGTAGGCGTTAGTATATATCCGATAAAGTATAACTATCACAGTACCATTGTGGCACCAGTAGGCGTTAGTATATATCCGATAAAGTATAACTATCTCAGTACCATTGTGGCACCAGTAGGCGTTAGTATATATCCGATAAAGTATAACTATCACAGTACCATTGTGGCACCAGTAGGCGTTAGTATATATCCGATAAAGTATAACTATGACAGTACCATTGTGGCACCAGTAGGCGTTAGTATATATCCGATAAAGTATAACTATCTCAGTACCATTGTGGCACCAGTAGGCGTTAGTATATATCCGATAAAGTATAACTATCACAGTACCATTGTGGCACCAGTAGGCGTTAGTATATATCCGATAAAGTATAACTATCACAGTACCATTGTGGCACCAGTAGGCGTTAGTATATATCAGATAAAGTATAACTATCACAGTACCATTGTGGCACCAGTAGGCGTTAGTATATATCCGATAAAGTATAACTATCACAGTACCATTGTGGCACCAGTAGGCGTTAGTATATATCCGATAAAGTATAACTATCTCAGTACCATTGTGGCACCAGTAGGCGTTAGTATATATCCGATAAAGTATAACTATCACAGTACCATTGTGGCACCAGTAGGCTTTAGTATATATCCGATAAAGTATAACTATCACAGTACCATTGTGGCACCAGTAGGCTTTAGTATATATCCGATAAAGTATAACTATCTCAGTACCATTGTGGCGCCAGTAGGCTTTAGTATATATCCGATAAAGTATAACTATCACATTACCATTGTGGCACCAGTAGGCTTTAGTATATATCCGATAAAGTATAACTATCTCAGTACCATTGTGGCACCAGTAGGCTTTAGTATATATCCGATAAAGTATAACTATCTCAGTACCATTGTGGCACCAGTAGGCTTTAGTATATATCCGATAAAGTATAACTATCACAGTACCATTGTGGCACCAGTAGGCTTTAGTATATATCCGATAAAGTATAACTATCTCAGTACCATTGTGGCGCCAGTAGGCTTTAGTATATATCCGATAAAGTATAACTATCACATTACCATTGTGGCACCAGTAGGCTTTAGTATATATCCGATAAAGTATAACTATCTCAGTACCATTGTGGCACCAGTAGGCGTTAGTATATATCCGATAAAGTATAACTATCACAGTACCATTGTGGCACCAGTAGGCGTTAGTATATATCCGATAAAGTATAACTATCACAGTACCATTGTGGCACCAGTAGGCTTTAGTATATATCCGATAAAGTATAACTATCTCAGTACCATTGTTGCATCAGTAGGCTTTAGTATATATCCGATAAAGTATAACTATCTCAGTACCATTGTGGCACCAGTAGGCTTTAGTATATATCCGATAAAGTATAACTATCACAGTACCAGTGTGGCACCAGTAGGCGTTAGTATATATCCGATAAAGTATAACTATCACAGTACCATTGTGGCACCAGTAGGCGTTAGTATATATCCGATAAAGTATAACTATCACAGTACCATTGTGGCACCAGTAGGCTTTAGTATATATCCGATAAAGTATAACTATCACAGTACCATTGTGGCACCAGTAGGCTTTAGTATATATCCGATAAAGTATAACTATCTCAGTACCATTGTTGCATCAGTAGGCTTTAGTATATATCCGATAAAGTATAACTATCTCAGTACCATTGTGGCACCAGTAGGCTTTAGTATATATCCGATAAAGTATAACTATCACAGTACCAAAAGTATAACTATCACAGTACCATTGTGGCACCAGTAGGCTTTAGTATATATCCGATAAAGTATAACTATCACAGTACCATTGTGGCACCAGTAGGCGTTAGTATATATCCGATAAAGTATAACTATCACAGTACCATTGTGGCACCAGTAGGCGTTAGTATATATCCGATAAAGTATAACTATCACAGTACCATTGTGGCACCAGTAGGCGTTAGTATATATCCGATAAAACGACTCATTGATACTAGTTAATACATGTAAAACTTATTTAATGGTAGAAAGTGGGAACCTTCTACAAATAAATGAATGGTGTGTGTGATATTGTTGCACAAATACTTAGAACTTTTGTTTAAATACAAATAATAAGTTACAACAAGAGATGACAGCGCATTCGACTATTCGAAAATGTACGTTGTCATTCAAGTTTATATGGTGTGTTGGTGAGATCAGCATTGTTTATTTAACAATGATATATTGTTGGCACAAATACATACCATAGCATACAGTGTAGGTGGATTGATTTTGAAGATGAGTCTCTGTTAGTGTTTAATATGCCGAAGTTTGAACCAAAAATATATGAGATATTTCTAAGGACTACACTGGAAATAAGAGAGCTTTATTGCTCTCTATTTGTGTTATCCTTGGATTATACGCCATCTACTCGGCACTTTGATATTCACATGTATTATGTTGACATTGAAGTTGTATTTCAATACCCGATAATAAGTTGCATGCAAAACTTAGAGCCGATTGTGTAAGCTAAACCAGATATGTACATGTAGTATATGGCTCAAAAGAGATAGGAGCGTTGCTATAAAACTTTAACAAAATGGCAGCGGCGACACCAGGGTGAGTACAATAACACTCCTTATTCTTAAAAACGACATCGTGAGGCAGTCTAGTTTCTAGGTTCGATCCTCCGTCTGACCCTAATAAAATTAAGCATTATTATTTTTTTTCCCTCGAAAATTTGCATTTACACTTCATTCACTACTACAATACACTTCCTACTGTTGGAATACACTGCTAGTACAGTCGTACATTTCCCCCACTGCTCACTGCAGAAAATCAAGTATGGAAAATAATAAAAAACCTTTTTATTATTATTATTTTTATGTTTTCCCCCCGAAAATTGGCATTTGCACATCATACACTACTAGAATACGCCACTCACTGCTGGATTACACTACCCACTGCTGGAATACACTACTCGTACATTCCCCACTGCTCACTGCCAGAAAAAGCAAGTACGGGAAAAAACAGATAATTTTTTTAATTATTCCTCCACCCCCGAAATTTGGCATATACACATTATTCACTACTAGAATACATAATTCACTGCTGGATTATACTACTCCCTGCTCACTGCTAGCAGTACAGCAGTACACTGCTCACTGCCAGCAGTACAGCAGTACACTGCTAACTTCACCCACATTAAGAAAAGACATGTTGAAGGCCATGACATAACCGTGTGATGTTTTATTAATAATAAAGTATGCGACTTCCGCCTTGTGAGTGCGAGGTTGTGAGAACTGGAGAATGTGCATTCCAGTATGGAGTCTATCAATTTAACTGATTGCGAGAATACGGTTAAAATATGTATAATACTATAACCCTTCGCCCTTACGGCAAGCATCTTGGTTGACAAAACAACTTGATTTTAATAAAATGATGTCACTGTGATATACACATTAAGATCTTCGCGTTCGTATATACATAACGTGACCACGTTCGGTAATACAATAATCTAATCCCCAAGCCACGCCATATTGAACAGCATTGAAAGAGCATCACTTATCGATAGATTGGGTCAGTTTCGCCGGAATCATTCTAGCGGTTCGCGAGAAGAGACTTTAATTTGACATATACCTATGTTTCTATGTGTTAAGTGAAGGCTCCATTTTAACAAAATCTCAAAATTCAAGAACCGCAACTATAAAGTTGGCCAGTATCAGCCAAGCGGTTCGTGCAAAGGAGACGCTTGAATTGTCATGCCATTTTAACCTTTCGTCGGCCATCTTGATATGCGACATGGCCACCAGATTCGGCCAAATATAATTTTGGCACCGAGACATGTCCATATTGTACCCCAGGACCACCATTTCCACAACTGTGAAGGAGCATTAACTATCGTTCAATCTTGCCAAGTTCCGTCGAAATATGTCTGGTGGTTTGTGAACAGAACATATTTTTAAAATTTCAGCTACTTTCCCACGGTGGCCATGTTTGATTGAATCCCATGTAAGTACCATGCATAAATTGTTTGTTCGGGGGGGGGGGGGTTTAGAAGAGGTTTACAAAATGCTGATGGCCAACGTTGACAATGATTTTTATATTATTATAATTTAATTACTAAATAGCAGCTAAATTCGTAATATAATTATCGTCCATGCAACCGTTTACATTTTATTTTCCGATCCCAGTCTGTTGCATAAACATAGTACCTCTCACAGTATCGTATTTAGTACTATTTCCCAAAGTTCCATACTGTGTCAATATAATAATGTTCTAACATTAGTCAAATGCTTAGAAGAACTGCTGACAAAACTGTACAATAAAAGCCTTGTTTTTAAATTGATACACAGTAAAGTTGCTGTGTTTCGGGAATGTTGCTTTAAAGTGTCGAATATTGTATTCACATGTATATGTAAAATCAATCCAGCAATAAAATATGATTAAACTAATCTTTTTCTCACGCACCTATTAAACTGTAAACATCGATACATCAAATTTAACCAACGTATTTCTTATCTTAATAATCTGGTAATGTTACTTTACCTACAACTATCAGTATTATTCATTAAATCATAGGAGAGTAGGAACCAACCTGCTGCTTCCAACACACTATCATCTATAGTATCCGTAAGCATGCACAACACAGCGTCGGCCCCTTCAATCCCTCGTATAAGCTCCTCCCTCGAGATCGCCTCATCGCTGTCCCAGGATTCTATGCGCAATCCCGCCTTTTTCAACAATAGCATTCCCGGCTGCGGAACTCTCCGAGTTATAAAAACCTTTCTTTCAATACCCATTATACCTGTACGTCAGTCTTAGATGTATCACTAAATAATCCTTCAACAAAACTATTCACTTTGAATATGTCGCCAAAGTATACATAAAGCATATAATAATATAAGAGTGTCTTATGCTCGATCAGAGAACTAGTTGTGTGGTGGTGCGGGATAAGTTCAGCTATTTGTTAAGTTCATTGTGATGAAATGTGAAGGATTGTCTCAGCCGTAGCTCTCCCCACGTAATATTTACAAATACTGGCTGGAGGATAGTCTCTGTGGCAACAGTCTGCTGTATGTCGAAATTTTCCAATATCGATTTCACCGGCAACTGTGCGTATATTATTGGGTAGGAACAGGGGTTATTCTAAATACTCGAGCTCATAATTTATATTTGAAATAATACGTGTAGGACTGGCTTACGGAAGGTCGCTGGTTCTATCCGGGTTCCCGCCGTGCCTGAAATACTGTTCGGATGGGCATTCATGCATATCCTCCACCCATACTATATGAATAGGCGTCGCATGACCTAAATTGTTGGTGTGACGGTAAACACCTCTCGGAGGGGCACTCGGGTTTTCCTCAACCAATAATATCTTAATAGTCGCCATATGACCTATTTATACAAATTTATTTTAGCTCGATTGCGAAACATGTTATTTCAACTTATATAAATCACTCTCGAGACCTCATTCCTGATGGAATCCATCGCCACGAGGGAGAGAGAAGAGGCAATGTGGGATTTAAATGCCTTGCCTAAGGGCACAATCGTAACGGCTCCAGTGGGGCTCGAACTCCGGACCTTTCGCACCTGAAGCGAACGCGCATCCACTGCGCTATCACGACTTCCACATATGACCTATGCTGTTGGTGTGACGGTAAACACCTCTCGGAAGGGCACTCGGGTTTTCCTCAACCAATAATATCTGAATAGTCGCCATACGACCTAAGCTGTAGTAGGAGCCATTTGAAGGAGATCGAAGAGCTCGCCGCAAGACTTATATTTCTGCTATCGTTTGATTTCTGTTAAATTGTATATATGCCCTTGTTCGGTCCGGAATCAGAGGCAAGGACATGTGAATGTCATCCAACGAGAAAATCCCTGGCAAAGGTGACCTTTACTAAATACATCTGTAATACTCCGATCGATTGATGCAGTCTGGTGCGAGGCCTTGGATAACGATTTAGAATATTGGAAATCTGTAATCGCTGTAATTCACAGCATGTGTACGCGTTGAAAGCAGGCTAAATACATATAATCAACTTCTAATAGATGCTCTCTACTAGTTCAACCAAAGCTTGATTCTACAAAATAAATTATATTTTCTTTATTAGATCAATACAATTAGATATGCTGAAATACATTATGAGTATACTATCGGCCCTAAAACCTTGGAATAAAACAAGATATCTGGAAGCACGTGACTATGATGTTGTTTGGCTATGTACTTCTGATATGACTTAATCCACTATGAAAAGAAATTAGGATTATGCGGGATTGGGTATAATTGGACAAAAGCATGTTTTCTAAAGTCCACGCGCAGTATCATTGCCGATACTTCATTATCCCGCGTTGCCCATGCTACATTACTCCTCATCGCCGATGCTACATTACACCGCATTGCACATGCTTCATTACTCCTCATCACCGGTACTTCATTACACCGCATCGCCGATCTTTCATTACACCTCATCGCCGATACTTCATTACACCTCATCGCCGATACTTCATTACACCTCATCGCCGATACTTCATTACTCCTCATTGCTGATATTTCATTACTCCTCATTGACGATGCTTCATTACTCCTCATCGCCAATGCTTCATTACTCCCAGCGCGTAGCTGGGCGTACGCACGTACGCACGTGCGTACGTAAATTTTGACAGGTCGGAAAAATGAAAATGCGAAAAATGCAATAAAAAATGAAGCCTAAGGGGGGTGAGGGGTCAAATGTTTATTATCTTCAACAGTTATAACATATATCTACAATTATGTGACACGACTGTTCGATATTTAGAGCCGTCCAAAAGCAACACGTGGTTACGGTACTCGAAGTCTGCCGGAGGAGTATACTGCGCCCCCTGTCACATTTTCGCACATGTAGAGAAGAAAGCCTTCGTATCGGTAGCAGCGACCGACCCCAGCAATCTCGGCAAAATGATTGCTAACCACGGAAAGAGTGATATGCATATCAGCTCTACGGAGGCTGCGGAAAACTTCAAATATGTAATGACGAGTGACAAAAAGGATATCATGAATTCAATCTCCACATCATACAACACGCTAGTGGAAAAAAATCGCAAAATTCTCAAAGCTATTGTAGACACGATCGTACTGTGTGGAAAGCAAAACGTTGCCTTACGAGGTCACGACGACAAAGATAGCAACTTCATAGCTTTACTAGAGTATCAATCGAAATATAACACAGTCCTACGTGATCACTTGGAAACTGGGGACCCAAAAACCAAATATACTTCGCCCGAAATCCAGAACGAACTGATCGATATCTGTGGTGAACAAATCAAATCATCTATTGTAAAAAAGTGTAACAGTGCCCCATTCTTTGGCTTCATAGCAGACGAGGCCACCGACTCTTCCACAATTGAGCAGATGGCTCTGTTTGCGATATTTCGACTACGATACACTAGCCGTACGTGAAGATTTCATTACGTTCGCCGAATGCGACGCCACGACTGGTGAATCACTTTCCGATGCATTTCTGAAGAACTTGAGACTTGCAGGCGTAGACGTAGATACAATGAGGGGCCAGGGATATGATGGCGCTTCGAACATGTCCGGGAAGTTCCGTGGGGTACAAGCACGAATTAGACAGTCGCTGCCCAAAGCAGTGTACACTCATTGCAAAGCGCATTGCTTAAATTTAGCTATAGTACATGCGTCGGAAGAGCCGTTGGCCAGGAATATGATGAACACAGTTCAAGAAATTGCGTTTTCCGTTAATTATTCCGCGAAGCGACTATTGCGATACAAGGAAACGCTAGCGAATGATGCCGGAAGTAAAATTGCCATGGAGCATAGAACAAAATTACAATCCCTGTGCGAAACAAGATGGGCAGCAAGAGCGGACGCGCTGAACACCTTCCAGTCTTCATACATAACGGTCGTGGAGGCACTGGCTGACCTCTGTCTACACTATGGCGATAGCAAGGCCGGTGCATACAGAATAGCCATCATGCAGTTCGGGTTCATCGTGTGTCTTGTAGCTATAGAACATGTGCTCTCGGGATTAATGCCACTGTCCAAAATGTTACAAAACAAGTCATGTGACCTTATTGAAGCTGTCAAAGAAGCTAACGTCATCACTCGCCAAGTTACGGATGAGCAAAATGATCCAGCTGTGTGGGATGACCTGTACGCGAAGGCTGTTGAAATGGCAGAGGCTGTTGATGTGCAACCATCACGACCTAGAGCCCCGAATAATCGGCGTCAGCAACATCGTCAAAATGCTCCGGCAGATACCGTTTCTGACTACTGGAAGAGAAACATGTACTTACCTTTCGTCGATCATTTGGTAACAGAACTATCTGATCGTCTTATTGAGGATGGCGACAGATTCAATGTCCAATTCCTGATACCAGGCGATATAGGTAATCTTACCGAGGATATCATTGCGTCCATATATAAAACATTTGAGGAGGATCTCCCCGCGGTTGATTTTGAAGACTTCAAACGGGAAGTGCCTCGCTGGAAAGTTAGGTGCGCTGGTGACACCGAAGTTCACGCCACCGTAGGTGACACGCTGGCACACACGCCTAGGGAGCTGTACCCCAACGTTTCAACATGTCTGCATATTTTGCTGGCGATGCCTGTTTCAACTGCCACCGCAGAAAGATCGTTCAGCAGCATGCGCCGCTTGAAAACGTACCTTCGGTCAACCATGACAACAGGCAGATTGTCGTGCCTAGGACTGATGAACATTCACAGGGACAAAGAGATAAACACTGACATGGTTATCGATGTCTTCGCTAGACGGAAGGAGCGGCGCCTTGCCTTTGTGTTTCGTGTCTAAGTAATAGTTAGAGCGCTGTACGTCAGTCTGTACGAAGAGATAATTCCCGAGATTTAGCGAGAGGATTATCGATCGTACAGGCTGAAAACAGTGCTCTAACTATTTTGTGTCACCCCCATGCCCGTACCATGTCTCTACTTGTAATAACACATCTTGGTTAAAGTCACTTGGTGTTGGTTTTCATTGTAAAAAAATCTCGCAAAATCCATTAATTTAAACTATTTCCAGCAGTATTTTGTGTACATATAAGTTGTGAAATACACTCTAAAACTCACCTACGGCTGTATAGCAAAAAAACATAATCCGGGGGAGCATGCCCCCGGACCCCCCTAGCGCCGGTGCGTATCCACATTTTAGTCCCAGCTACGCGCCTGGACTCCTCATCGCCAATGCTTCATTACTCCTCATTGCCGATGCGTCATTACTCCTCATTGGCCATGCTTCATTACTCCTCAATTGCCGATGCAATCCTCATTACCGATGCTTCGTTACTCCTCATTGCCGATACTTCATTAGTCATCATTGCCTGTGTTGGAACGGACCCACTCACACAGGACCAGAATTTAGTGTATTCACACCTAAAATTGTTATAGTTGTTTCACCTATTGCACTTACTCGTTCGAGTTTCCCGCAAGTTTGCGTGTTCACGTAAAACATAAAATATCGGTCTCTATAGCCCCGCACAGTGTAGGTTTTGTTTTCTTACTATTGTTTATGCATTGATTCAGTATATAATGTTTTCGAGTAATTTGTAAAAGCTGTAATTTTAAGCAGAACGCTGTCTAGTTTTCGTACTCAGATTCGTACCATAGCAAATTCGTACTTTCGTACCCAAATTTATATGTTAAGCTAAAACAATGGTATTTGTCAAGAACCTTAGGACTGTTCTGTTTATATTTTCAGCCTTGTGATGTGCTATGTCAATAAAGTGGTTATCTGACTGGAGTGGAATGGTGTTCGTCTACGTTCTTAGTCCATTATAGTAAAAGGACTGCGGTCGCAGAGACGTTTGACGACACATGCAATGGAACAGTACGTGGAAACGGTCAACCAGTTTAATAGATGGTTGAAACACTGTGGCGATGACTTGTTAAAATTGTGCGAATCTAAAAATGACTTAAACGCTTCAAACGTTAGTGAACTAAGGAATTTGGACTCAAGTGTTCAGCAAAAATACGATGAATTCATCAATATTGGGGACATGTTTAGCCAGTATTTGAAAGGGACAAGATCTGAACAGAGTAAAAAATTAGAATCAATAATTGAGAAACATCATCAAGCTGTAAGAACAGTTTCAGAATTTGTCGATATGTCCAAACAGAAGATTTATGAAGAATTAACATTTAGATCATCAGCTTCGAGGGCCAGTTGCTCAGTCGAGAAGCAAGCGAAAGCCGACGCAATGAAGGCTAGACTTATGTATGCTCAAAAGGAGGCAGAACTCAAAATGAAACAAGCAGAATCCATCGCCACGAGGGTGAGAGAAGAGGCAACGTGGAATTTAAATGCCTTGCCTAAGGGCACAATCGTAACGGCTCCGACGGGGCTCGAACTCCGGACCTTTAGCACCTGAACCGAGTGCGCATCCACAGCGCTATCACGACCTTTAAATAGTTGTATATGCAAGAATAAATATATGTCCCGATTTTGAATCTCACCTATGTATGTGAAAACATGTGAGCCGTCCAACGGGAAAGCCAAGGTGGGGCTGATGGGGGTTGACTGACATGAGGGGCTGCTTGAGACTGAGGTGTTGTTTTTCTGTCTCCGGTAGGGCTGCGGCGATATACCGGTATACCGCGATACGCTGATGAACGTATATGCGTATCGTATCGGGAGGGTCTGTATCGCGTATATCGGCCGTATCGAAGAGTAAAATTCCATTGTGTGTTTTTTCTACCGATTCTAATTAAAATACTTGAAAACGTTCGCTAAATGAGCAAAACTTTGCTGTTATTTTTATATTTAGCATTCCTCAAAGCGTGCACCTGCTGCTGCAGAGCTAGCGTTAAAGCTATCACGCAAGTTCGAATTTTTAAAGTGGTGTTGAAACAGGTCTTTAGTTTTACACATTTTAGTCTTTATTATATGCTACAACAAACCAATGTTTAAACTATATTGACCTGGGAATATCAGCTTATTTGCTTTGAAATTATAAATCGGGCTTAAAATCTACGAGTTGTATTTTTCGAATTATTTGACCTTGTTGACTTCCGGATGACATTGCTATTTTTAGCAACGGGCGCGGACTCAGAGAACCATATAATAGTTGGGATCCCAGATTTGCAAGAACTTGGAATTATAAATCTAGAGCTAATCCATTATTTATTGTATGGTTTGGGATATGTAGGCTAATAAACAAAATATGTACCCTGTAGTTGGTTTTATTACCAGTATGCCTATGCTCATAGCCTCATACAAGAACTAGATCTATATATTTTCAGAGCTAGACCCAGAGCCTGTTGATTCTTTGATCTTTTTGAAGAAAAATCTTCTTGATAGTGACCTTCAAAGTATTAAGATCTAGGTATTGTTTTTTTGGGGGGATATAGAGAAATCTATAAAAACTTTATTGATTAATAACTTAATACTGTTCTACTCTGAATGACTTTGTTGGTTATTTTTAGTATTTTTACTACTTTGATTAGACGGATCCAAAACGTCAAAATCGGCGCTAAATAACAAATGTCCTATAATCAGGGATTTCAATAGAAGCCGGCAACCGGCGAACTCCGCCGTCTACTATCGACATCTGAGCCGCCTACTTTTGCCATGCCACGTCCCAATTGTACCTGTTAATGCAGGTTCTTTATAATTAGAAAAATATGTCAATAAAGTTAATATTTCCCCTCAATTTTGGTTGTTTTGCAACGCGATCGAAACTGTCCGCCGATTGTCCGCCATCTTGAAATTGAGAGAAGAGTGAGACTGGTGACTAAGTAAGATGCCTCGATTACATGCTGCAGTCTCTTCCGGTTTTCCATGTGCTTTTGAAGTTGATTAAATAGGTGTCTAAATGTGTAGAATGATAAATGTATAATAAACGTTTTTATATACGAGTACAATCAGTTGTTCTTACTCAATCACAATTACAACTGAAACTCGGTGACACACACAAAGACTATTAGTTAATTATGTATCAATGGGCCGAAGTGTCTTAGGAAATAAGGGCCGAAGTGTCTTAGGGCCGAAGTGTCTAAGGCCGAAATGTCTATGGGCCGAATTGTCTTAGGGCCGAAGTGTCTGGTTACCATTAAATATGGCAGATAAAAAGCAATACTATGTACTGAGCTACATAATAATACATGTAGCAATACTATGTATTGTGCAACATAATACATGTAGCAATACTATGTACTGAGCTACATAATAATACATGTAGCAATACTATGTACTGTGCAACATAATACATGTAGCAATACTATGTACCGAGCTACATAATAATACATGTAGCAATACTATGTACTGAGCAACATAATAATACATGTAGCAATACTATGTACTGAGCAACATAATAATACATGTAGCAATACTATGTACTGAGCAACATAATAATACATGTAGCAATACTATGTACTGAGCTACATAATAATACATGTAGCAATACTATGTACTGAGCTACATAATAATACATGTAGCAATACTATGTACTGAGCTACATAATAATACATGTAGCAATACTATGTACTGAGCTACATAATAATACATGTAGCAATACTATGTACTGAGCTACATAATAATACATGTAGCAATACTATGTACTGAGCTACATAATAATACATGTAGCAATACTATGTACTGAGCTACATAATAATACATGTAGCAATACTATGTACTGAGCTACATAATAATACATGTAGCAATACTATGTACTGAGCTACATAATAATACATGTAGCAATACTATGTACTGAACTACATAATAATACATGTAGCAATACTATGTACTGAGCAACAATAATACATGTAGCAATACTATGTACTGAGCAACATAATAATACATGTAGCAATACTATGTACTGAGCTACATAATAATACATGTAGCAATACTATGTACTGAGCAACATAATAATACATGTAGCAATACTATGTACTGAGCTACATAATAATACATGTAGCAATACTATGTACTGAGCAACATAATAATACATGTAGCAATACTATGTACTGAGCTACATAATAATACATGTAGCAATACTATGTACTGAGCTACATAATAATACATGTAGCAATACTATGTACTGAGCTACATAATAATACATGTAGCAATACTATGTACTGAGCAACATAATAATACATGTAGCAATACTATGTACTGTGCAACATAATACATGTAGCAATTATATGTACTGAGCTACATAATAATACATGTAGCAATACTATGTATTGTGCAACATAATACATGTAGCAATACTATGTACTGAGCTACATAATAATACATGTAGCAATACTATGTACTGTGCAACATAATACATGTAGCAATACTATGTACTGAGCTACATAATAATACATGTAGCAATACTATGTACTGAGCTACATAATAATACATGTAGCAATACTATGTACTGAGCTACATAATAATGCATGTAGCAATACTATGTACTGAGCTACATAATAATACATGTAGCAATACTATGTACTGTTCTACATAATAATACATGTAGCAATACTATGTACTGAGCTACATAATAATACATGTAGCAATACTATGTACTGAGCAACATAATAATACATGTAGCAATACTATGTACTGAGCTACATAATAATACATGTAGCAATACTATGTACTGAGCAACATAATAATACATGTAGCAATACTATGTACTGAGGGGTGGGCAAGCAAATTCTAAGAGATGGGCAATACTGTTCACATGTCTATACATTCGTGCGATACACATAGAAGTGGTCGAAGATATGTCAGCGTCATCGTTCATCAACGCCCTCCGCAGATTTACAGCGATTAGGGGGAACGTGAAACAGTTCAGATCAGACAGAGACACACACTTTGTCGGCGCCACCGATGAGTTGAAGATAGATGCAGTTAACATTGAGGATGACAATGTCAACAGGTATTTGTTCAACACAGGAACTACTTGGGTATTTAATGCACCTCACAGCTCGCACATGGGAGGCGTGTGGGAGCGAATGATTGGCGTCACACGAAGAATCATCGAGTCTATGTTGACAGAAGTACCAACTCTGACACATGACGTGCTTGTAACATTGCTGGCTGAGGCATCTGTCATTGTGAAGTCACGACCACTAACGCCTGTGACTTACGATTGTGAAGTTCCTGAGCCATTAACGCCCACTACATTGCTTACACAGAAAACGGATTTAGACAAACAATGTCACAACCCGCTTGACACCAAGGATTTGTACAAATGTCAGTGGAGGAGAGTGAAACACCTCGCAGATGTCTTCTGGTCTAGGTGGAAACGAGAATATCTCCATTCTTTACAACCTAAGAGGAAGTGGACAGAAGAAAGGGCAAATGTCAAGGTCGGCGACATTGTGTTACTGAGGGATCGTGACGTTGGTCGAATGAACTGGCCTATGGGAAGGATCATCCGTACATTTGACAGTAGTGGTAACCGTGTCCGAAAGGTAGAAGTACGCATAGTCAAAGATGGGAAAGTTATGGACTATATTAGAACCGTTGTTGAGGTCGTGGTATTAATCGGAACTGATAACAATACTCAGCAGGTCTGATGTACAAATGTGACCAAGAGACAGTGGTTTGGTGTACAAAATAATACATACAATGTACATGTACTTGTATTCATATTAACTTGATAACTAGTCAGACAGTGATACCTAGTCAGTTTAGGTCATAGTTATGTCGAATTGAAGAGACTTATCAGTTTGGTGGGCATATATTTCATAAAATAGTACTATTGGCTAATTATTGAATCAGCTAACAAGTGTATAAGCAATGTTTAAGTATTGAAATATGTGTTCTCTATGTTTAAGTCATTCATGATAAAAATAAGTGCGATGTTTAAGATGTTTATCTGAGGTTTGAGATTTTAAATCTTAGTTTCGTTTGTGTGCATGTAAATCTATATGCATTTGCATTTTCTAATTTTGAAGCCAGTCAATAATTTTAGTATTATTTGATATTCATGTTTTGCTTACTACGATATTACTTTGTATGTAACAATCGTAGTTTGAGTGTTTAGTGATATTTTGTTCAAAATATCAGGCGGGGAGTGTGCTGGAACGGACCCACTCACCCAGGACCAGAATTTAGTGTATTCACACCTAAAACTGTTATAGTTGTTTCACCTATTGTACTTACTCGTTCGAGTTTCCCGCAAGTTTGGGTGTTCACGTAAAACATAAACGACCGGTCTCTATAGCCCCGCCCAGTGTAGGTTTTGTTTTCTTACTATTGTTTATGCATTGATCAATGCATATAATGTTTTCGAGTAATTTGTAAAAGCTGTAATTTTAAGCAGAATGCTGTCTATAGTTTTCGAACCCAGATTCGTGCTATAGCAAATTCGTACTTTCGTACCCAAATTTATATGTTAAGCTAAACCAACATAATTGTCACTTGGTATTTGTCAAGAACCTTAGGACTGTTCTGTTTATATTTTCAGCCTTTTACCTTGTGATGTGCTATGTCAATAAAGTGGTTATCTGACTGGAGTATTGCCGATACTTCATTACTCCTCATTGTCGATGCTTCATTACTCCCCATTGCCGATGCTTCATTACTCCTCATTGCCGATACTTCATTACTCCTCATTGTCGATGCTTCATTACTCCCCATTGCCGATGCTTCATTACTCCTCATTGCCGATACTTCATTACTCCTCATTGCCGATACTTGATTACTCCTCATCGCCGATACGATACTTCATTACTCCTCATCGCCGATACGCTACTTCATTACTCCTCATCGCCGATGCTTCATTACTCCTCATCGCCGATACGATACTTCATTACTCCTTATTGCCGATACTTCATTACTCCTCATCGCCTATACGATACTTCATTACTCCTCATCGCCGATACGATACTTCATTACTCCTCATTGCCGATACGATACTTCATTACTCCTCATTGCCGATACTTCATTACTCCTCATCGCCGATACGATACTTCATTACTCCTCATTGCCAATACTTCATTACTCCTCATTGCCGATGGTTCATTACTCCTCATCGCCGATGCTTCATTACTCCTCATTGCCGATACTTCATTACTCCTCATTGCCAATACTTCATTACTCCTCATTGCCGATGCTTCATTACTCCTCATTGCCGATACTTCATTACTCCTCATTGCCGATACTTCATTACTCCTCATTGCCGATGCTTCATTACTCCTCATTGCCGATGCTTCATTACTCCTCATTGCCGATACTTCATTACTCCTCATTGCCGATACTTCATTACTCCTCATTGCCGATGCTTCATTACTCCTCATTGCCGATACTTCATTACTCCTCATTGCCGATACTTCATTACTCCTCATTGCCGATGCTTCATTACTCCTCATTGCCGATGCTTCATTACTCCTCATTGCCGATACTTCATTACTCCTCATTGCCGATGCTTCATTACTCCTCATTGCCGATACGATACTTCATTACTCCTCATCGCCGATACGATACTTCATTACTCCTCATTGCCGATGCTTCATTACTCCTCATTGCCGATACTTCATTACTCCTCATTGCCGATGCTTCATTACTCCTCATCGCCGATACGATACTTCATTACTCCTCATTGCCGATACGATACTTCATTACTCCTCATTGCTGATACTTCATTACTCCTCATTGCCGATGCTTCATTACTCCTCATTGCCGATACTTCATTACTCCTCATTGCCGATGCTTCATTACTCCTCATTGCCGATACTTCATTACTCCTCATTGCCGATGCTTCATTACTCCTCATCGCCGATGCTTCATTACTCCTCATTGCCGATGCTTCATTACTCCTCATTGCCGATACTTCATTACTCCTCATTGCCGATGCTTCATTACTCCTCATCGCCGATACGATACTTCATTACTCCTCATCGCCGATGCTTCATTGCTCCTCATTGCCGATGCTTCATTACTCCTCATCGCCGATGCCTCATTACTCCTCATCGCCGATGCTTCATTACTCCTCATTGCCGATGCTTCATTACTCCTCATTGCCGATGCTTCATTACTCCTCATTGCCGATACTTCATTACTCCTCATTGCCGATGCTTCATTACTCCTCATCGCCGATACGATACTTCATTACTCCTCATCGCCGATACGATACTTCATTACTCCTCATCGCCGATGCTTCATTACTCCTCATTGCCGATACGATACTTCATTACTCCTCATTGCCGATGCTTCATTACTCCTCATCGCCGATACGATACTTCATTACTCCTCATTGCCGATACGATACTTCATTACTCCTCATTGCCGATACGATACTTCATTACTCCTCATTGCCGATACGATACTTCATTACTCCTCATTGCCGATACGATACTTCATTACTCCTCATTGCCAATACGATACTTCATTACTCCTCATTGCCAATACGATACTTCATTACTCCTCATCGCCGATACGATACTTCATTACTCCTCATTGCCGATACGATACTTCATTACTCCTCATCGCCGATACGATACTTCATTACTCCTCATTGCCGATACGATACTTCATTACTCCTCATCGCCGATACGATACTTCATTACTCCTCATCGCCGATACGATACTTCATTACTCCTCATTGCCGATACGATACTTCATTACTCCTTATTGCCGATGCTTCATTACTCCTCATCGCCGATACGATACTTCATTACTCCTCATCGCCGATACGATACTTCATTACTCCTCATTGCCGATACTTCATTACTCCTCATTGCCGATGCTTCATTACTCCTCATCGCCGATACGATACTTCATTACTCCTCATTGCCGATACTTCATTACTCCTCATTGCCGATGCTTCATTACTCCTCATTGCCGATACTTCATTACTCCTCATTGACGATACTTCATTACTCCTCATCGCCGATGCTTCATTACTCCTCATTGCCGATGCTTCATTACTCCTCATCGCCGATACGATACTTCATTACTCCTCATTGCCGATACGATACTTCATTACTCCTCATCGCCGATACTTCATTACTCCTCATCGCCGATACGATACTTCATTACTCCTCATCGCCGATACGATACTTCATTACTCCTCATCGCCGATACGATACTTCATTACTCCTCATCGCCGATACGATACTTCATTACTCCTCATCGCCGATACGATACTTCATTACTCCTCATCGCCGATACGATACTTCATTACTCCTCATCGCCGATACGATACTTCATTACTCCTCATCGCCGATACGATACTTCATTACTCCTCATTGCCGATGCTTCATTACTCCTCATTGCCGATACTTCATTACTCCTCATTGCCGATACTTCATTACTCCTCATCGCCGATGCTTCATTACTCCTCATTGCCGATGCTTCATTACTCCTCATTGCCGATACTTCATTACTCCTCATCGCCGATGCTTCATTACTCCTCATTGCCGATACTTCATTACTCCTCATCGCCGATACGATACTTCATTACTCCTCATTGCCGATGCTTCATTACTCCTCATTGCCGATACTTCATTACTCCTCATTGCCGATGCTTCATTACTCCTCATCGCCGATACGATACTTCATTACTCCTCATTGCCGATACGATACTTCATTACTCCTCATTGCTGATACTTCATTACTCCTCATTGCCGATGCTTCATTACTCCTCATTGCCGATACTTCATTACTCCTCATTGTCGATGCTTCATTACTCCCCATTGCCGATGCTTCATTACTCCTCATTGCCGATACTTCATTACTCCTCATTGCCGATACTTGATTACTCCTCATCGCCGATACGATACTTCATTACTCCTCATCGCCGATACGATACTTCATTACTCCTCATCGCCGATGCTTCATTACTCCTCATCGCCGATACGATACTTCATTACTCCTTATTGCCGATACTTCATTACTCCTCATCGCCTATACGATACTTCATTACTCCTCATCGCCGATACGATACTTCATTACTCCTCATTGCCGATACGATACTTCATTACTCCTCATTGCCGATACTTCATTACTCCTCATCGCCGATACGATACTTCATTACTCCTCATTGCCAATACTTCATTACTCCTCATTGCCGATGGTTCATTACTCCTCATCGCCGATGCTTCATTACTCCTCATTGCCGATACTTCATTACTCCTCATTGCCAATACTTCATTACTCCTCATTGCCGATGCTTCATTACTCCTCATTGCCGATACTTCATTACTCCTCATTGCCGATACTTCATTACTCCTCATTGCCGATGCTTCATTACTCCTCATTGCCGATGCTTCATTACTCCTCATTGCCGATACTTCATTACTCCTCATCGCCGATGCTTCATTACTCCTCATTGCCGATGCTTCATTACTCCTCATTGCCGATACTTCATTACTCCTCATCGCCGATGCTTCATTACTCCTCATTGCCGATACTTCATTACTCCTCATCGCCGATACGATACTTCATTACTCCTCATTGCCGATGCTTCATTACTCCTCATTGCCGATACTTCATTACTCCTCATTGCCAATGCTTCATTACTCCTCATCGCCGATACGATACTTCATTACTCTTCATTGCCGATACGATACTTCATTACTCCTCATTGCTGATACTTCATTACTCCTCATTGCCGATGCTTCATTACTCCTCATTGCCGATACTTCATTACTCCTCATTGCCGATGCTTCATTACTCCTCATTGCCGATACTTCATTACTCCTCATTGCCGATGCTTCATTACTCCTCATCGCCGATGCTTCATTACTCCTCATTGCCGATGCTTCATTACTCCTCATTGCCGATACTTCATTACTCCTCATTGCCGATGCTTCATTACTCCTCATCGCCGATACGATACTTCATTACTCCTCATCGCCGATGCTTCATTGCTCCTCATTGCCGATGCTTCATTACTCCTCATCGCCGATGCCTCATTACTCCTCATTGCCGATGCTTCATTACTCCTCATTGCCGATGCTTCATTACTCCTCATTGCCGATACTTCATTACTCCTCATTGCCGATGCTTCATTACTCCTCATCGCCGATACGATACTTCATTACTCCTCATCGCCGATGCTCATTACTCCTCATTGCCGATGCTTCATTACTCCTCATCGCCGATGCTTCATTACTCCTCATTGCCGATGCTTCATTACTCCTCATTGCCGATGCTTCATTACTCCTCATTGCCGATACTTCATTACTCCTCATTGCCGATGCTTCATTACTCCTCATCGCCGATACGATACCTCATTACTCCTCATTGCCGATACGATACTTCATTACTCCTCATTGCCGATACGATACTTCATTACTCCTCATCGCCGATACGATACTTCATTACTCCTCATTGCCAATACGATACTTCATTACTCCTCATTGCCAATACGATACTTCATTACTCCTCATTGCCAATACGATACTTCATTACTCCTCATCGCCGATACTATACTTCATTACTCCTCATTGCCGATACGATACTTCATTACTCCTCATCGCCGATACGATACTTCATTACTCCTCATTGCCGATACGATACTTCATTACTCCTCATCGCCGATACGATACTTCATTACTCCTCATCGCCGATACGATACTTCATTACTCCTCATTGCCGATACGATACTTCATTACTCCTTATTGCCGATGCTTCATTACTCCTCATCGCCGATACGATACTTCATTACTCCTCATCGCCGATACGATACTTCATTACTCCTCATTGCCGATACTTCATTACTCCTCATTGCCGATGCTTCATTACTCCTCATCGCCGATACGATACTTCATTACTCCTCATTGCCGATACTTCATTACTCCTCATTGCCGATGCTTCATTACTCCTCATTGCCGATACTTCATTACTCCTCATTGACGATACTTCATTACTCCTCATCGCCGATGCTTCATTACTCCTCATTGCCGATGCTTCATTACTCCTCATCGCCGATACGATACTTCATTACTCCTCATTGCCGATACGATACTTCATTACTCCTCATCGCCGATACTTCATTACTCCTCATCGCCGATACGATACTTCATTACTCCTCATCGCCGATACGATACTTCATTACTCCTCATCGCCGATACGATACTTCATTACTCCTCATCGCCGATACGATACTTCATTACTCCTCATCGCCGATACGATACTTCATTACTCCTCATCGCCGATACGATACTTCATTACTCCTCATCGCCGATACGATACTTCATTACTCCTCATTGCCGATGCTTCATTACTCCTCATTGCCGATACTTCATTACTCCTCATTGCCGATACTTCATTACTCCTCATCGCCGATGCTTCATTACTCCTCATTGCCGATGCTTCATTACTCCTCATTGCCGATACTTCATTACTCCTCATCGCCGATGCTTCATTACTCCTCATTGCCGATACTTCATTACTCCTCATCGCCGATACGATACTTCATTACTCCTCATTGCCGATGCTTCATTACTCCTCATTGCCGATACTTCATTACTCCTCATTGCCGATGCTTCATTACTCCTCATCGCCGATACGATACTTCATTACTCCTCATTGCTGATACTTCATTACTCCTCATTGCCGATACTTCATTACTCCTCATTGCCGATACTTCATTACTCCTCATTGCCGATGCTTCATTACTCCTCATTGCCGATACTTCATTACTCCTCATTGCCGATGCTTCATTACTCCTCATCGCCGATGCTTCATTACTCCTCATTGCCGATGCTTCATTACTCCTCATTGCCGATACTTCATTACTCCTCATTGCCGATGCTTCATTACTCCTCATCGCCGTAACGATACTTCATTACTCCTCATCGCCGATGCTTCATTACTCCTCATTGCCGATGCTTCATTACTCCTCATCGCCGATACGATACTTCATTACTCCTCATCGCCGATACGATACTTCATTACTCCTCATCGCCGATGCTTCATTACTCCTCATTGCCGATACGATACTTCATTACTCCTCATTGCCGATGCTTCATTACTCCTCATCGCCGATACGATACTTCATTACTCCTCATCGCCGATACGATACTTCATTACTCCTCATTGCCGATACGATACTTCATTACTCCTCATTGCCAATACGATACTTCATTACTCCTCATTGCCGATACGATACTTCATTACTCCTCATCGCCGATACGATACTTCATTACTCCTCATTGCCAATACGATACTTCATTACTCCTCATTGCCAATACGATACTTCATTACTCCTCATTGCCAATACGATACTTCATTACTCCTCATCGCCGATACGATACTTCATTACTCCTCATTGCCGATACGATACTTCATTACTCCTCATCGCCGATACGATACTTCATTACTCCTCATTGCCGATACGATACTTCATTACTCCTCATCGCCGATACGATACTTCATTACTCCTCATCGCCGATACGATACTTCATTACTCCTCATTGCCGATACGATACTTCATTACTCCTCATTGCCGATGCTTCATTACTCCTCATCGCCGATACGATACTTCATTACTCCTCATCGCCGATACGATACTTCATTACTCCTCATCGCCGATACGATACTTCATTACTCCTCATTGCCGATACTTCATTACTCCTCATTGCCGATGCTTCATTACTCGTCATCGCCGATACGATACTTCATTACTCCTCATTGCCGATACGTCATTACTCCTCATTGCCGATGTTTCATTACTCCTCATTGCCGATACTTCATTACTCCTCATCGCCGATACTTCATTACTCCTCATCGCCGATACAATACTTCATTACTCCTCATCGCCGATACGATACTTCATTACTCCTCATCGCCGATACGATACTTCATTACTCCTCATCGCCGATACAATACTTCATTACTCCTCATCGCCGATACGATACTTCATTACTCCTCATCGCCGATACGATACTTCATTACTCCTCATCGCCGATACGATACTTCATTACTCCTCATCGCCGATACGATACTTCATTACTCCTCATCGCCGATACGATACTTCATTACTCCTCATCGCCGATACGATACTTCATTACTCCTCATCGCCGATACGATACTTCATTACTCCTCATTGCCGATACGATACTTCATTACTCCTCATTGCCAATACGATACTTCATTACTCCTCATTGCCGATACGATACTTCATTACTCCTCATCGCCGATACGATACTTCATTACTCCTCATTGCCAATACGATACTTCATTACTCCTCATTGCCAATACGATACTTCATTACTCCTCATTGCCAATACGATACTTCATTACTCCTCATCGCCGATACGATACTTCATTACTCCTCATTGCCGATACGATACTTTATTACTCCTCATCGCCGATACGATACTTCATTACTCCTCATTGCCGATACGATACTTCATTACTCCTCATCGCCGATACGATACTTCATTACTCCTCATCGCCGATACGATACTTCATTACTCCTCATTGCCGATACGATACTTCATTACTCCTCATTGCCGATGCTTCATTACTCCTCATCGCCGATACGATACTTCATTACTCCTCATCGCCGATACGATACTTCATTACTCCTCATCGCCGATACGATACTTCATTACTCCTCATTGCCGATACTTCATTACTCCTCAATGCCGATGCTTCATTACTCCTCATCGCCGATACGATACTTCATTACTCCTCATTGCCGATACTTCATTACTCCTCATTGCCGATGCTTCATTACTCCTCATTGCCGATACTTCATTACTCCTCATTGACGATACTTCATTACTCCTCATCGCCGATGCTTCATTACTCCTCATTGCCGATACTTCATTACTCCTCATCGCCGATACAATACTTCATTACTCCTCATTGCCGATACGATACTTCATTACTCCTCATCGCCGATACTTCATTACTCCTCATTGCCGATACGATACTTCATTACTCCTCATCGCCGATACTTCATTACTCGTCATCGCCGATACGATACTTCATTACTCCTCATTGCCGATACGATACTTCATTACTCCTCATCGCCGATACTTCATTACTCGTCATCGCCGATACGATACTTCATTACTCCTCATCGCCGATATGATACTTCATTACTCCTCATCGCCGATACTTCATTACTCCTCATCGCCGATACGATACTTCATTACTCCTCATCGCCGATACGATACTTCATTACTCCTCATCGCCGATACGATACTTCATTACTCCTCATCGCCGATACGATACTTCATTACTCCTCATCGCCGTTACTTCATTACTACTCATCGCCGATACGATACTTCATTACTCCTCATCGCCGATACGATACTTCATTACTCCTCATCGCCGATACTTCATTACTCCTCATCGCCGATACTTCATTACTCCTCATCGCCGATACTTCATTACTCCTCATCGCCGATACTTCATTACTCCTCATCGCCGATACTTCATTACTCCTCATTGCCGATACTTCATTACTCCTCATCGCCGATACTTCATTACTCCTCATCGCCGATACTTCATTACTCCTCATCGCCGATACTTCATTACTCCTCATTGCCGATACTTCATTACTCCTCATTGCCGATACTTCATTACTCCTCATTGCCGATGATTCATTACTCCTCATTGCCGATACTTCATTACTCCTCATTGCCGATACTTCATTACTCCTCATTGCCGATACTTCATTACTCCTCATCGCCGATACGATACTTCATTACTCCTCATTGCCGATACTTCATTACTCCTCATTGCCGATACCTCATTACTCCTCATTGCCGATACTTCATTACTCCTCATTGCCAATACTTCATTACTCCTCATTGCCGATGCTTCATTACTCCTCATTGCCGATGCTTCATTACTCCTTATTGCCGATACTTCACTACTCCTCAATTGCCGATATTTCATTATTCTGCATTGTCGTTACTTCATTACTCCTCAACACCGTTACTGCATTACCCTCACAACCGATACTTCATTTCCCCTCAACACCGTTACTTCCTTGCCCCTCAACACCTATACTTCATGTCCATCTTCCAATAATCACCATCCTTATTTCCTTCATTATCATTAGACTGAAAATATAGAAATGTTGGTAAAATTCATCCATATTCATTATCGCCCATCAAAAGCAAACACGATACAGGCATAACCGTCACTAAATGTACCATGTGATTATGTGCAGTCTGCATATATGACCGCCGGTTCACTCAATTGAGAGAGCATGTTGTGAGATTGTTCTTCGAACCTTGATAATGGAGTTGCTAATTGGCATATTATATAATATTATGGCTTATGGGGAGAACGTGTTTAAATTCTACTAATATGCAGTTTAACATAATCACTTAGGAGTAGACAGTGCTTATGCTACTAACAGGCAGCTACCACACTCACGTAGGAATAGACAGTGCTTATGCTACTAACAGGCAGCTACCACACTCACGTAGGAATAGACAGTGCTTATGCTACTAACAGGCAGCTACCACACTCACGTAGGAATAGACAGTGCTTATGCTACTAACAGGCAGCTACCACACTCACGTAGGAATAGACAGTGCTTATGCTACTAACAGGCAGCTACCACACTCACGTAGGAATAGACAGTGCCTATGCTACTAACAGGCAGCTACCACACTCATGTAGGAATATACAGTGTTTAAATGCTACCAATAACAAGCTATCCATAATCACGTAGGAGCAGAGAGTGTTTAAATGCTACTAACAGGCGGCTACCACAATCATGTAGGAATAGACAGTGTTTAAATGCTACTAATATGCAGCTAACCATAATCACGTAGGAGCAGACTAAATGCCACTAATAGGCAGCTACCTTAATCACTTAGGAGTAGACAGTGTTTAAATGCTACTAAATGTCAGCTACCTTAATCACTTAGGAGTAGACAGCGCCACTATATGCATTGTATAGTGTATTGTAATTAGATAAGAAACGAAAGGTTATCTCCCTTCGTTTGAAGTCCGCCATTAATTGTTGACAATCGCGTTCTATTGTGTTCGAGTAATAAACCTCTACGTTTCGTCATTAGTGTTTCTTTGTTCACTGGCGCAGTGTTTAAATGCTACTAAATGTCAGCTACCATAATCACGTAGGAGCAGACAGTGTTTAAATGCTACTAAATGTCAGCTACCGCAATCACTTAGGAATAGACAGTGTTTAAATGCTACTAACAACAAACTATCCATAGTCACGTAGGAGCAGAGAGTGCTTAAATGCTACTAACAGTCAGCTACCACAATCACGTAGAATCAGAAAGTGTTTAAATGCTACTAATATGCAGCTATCCATATCACGTAGGAGCAGACAGTGTTTAAATGCTACTAATAGGCAGCTATCCATAATCACGTAGGAGCAGACAGTGTTTAAATGCTACTAATAGGCAGCTATCCATAATCATGTAGGAGCAGACAGTGTTTAAATGCTACTAACCGGCGGCTACCACAATCACTTAGGAATAGACAGTGTTTAAAACTTTAAATTAGGGATGTCAACGAGTACTCGATCGAACGTCCGAGTATCGAATACTTTTCAGATAATCGAGTACTCGGTTAAAAAAAAAAAATCAACAAATCTTTATTTTGCGCAAATACGGAGTTGCCTGTGAACAAATCGTGATCAGTGGGATTAGCGAAACTTCCGCTGTACCAAACAATGCAATATACAGCGTGTCATGGTGATTAACAATACCTGTATATCACACAGAGCCGGCTACAGTGACCGAATAATTAAGGTGTTGATTCAACTTAATTGGGAAGCGTAAGTTTGATGCAAATTATTTTATCATTGTCATCACTACTGAGGCGGGTCGTCCGATTGTCTGTCGTGTGAATGACATCTTTTGTCTGGTGGTCGGAACTTGTTTTGATGTTATAATTGACACTTAATTGATTACTCAATTTAGAACTTTAAGCAGCTACCCATAGCAGGGCAATACCGAAATAGTTGTTAAATAATAAATATCGTAACTTTTGCCATTAACGTTAACGCTGTGAAGAGATCTTTAGAATATAATAGTAGTATAGTAATATAAGTGAATTGTGAGAATGCCTCCACCTAAATATGTGGTATGGAAGTACTTTGAAAGACTGGACAACACATCAAAGCAATGAATTGATTAAAAGCAGGACCAATCTGATTGACGAGACAAGAAGCATAATCCACGGTAACGGTAACCGAGTACTCGATCGAATACCTTTCCGAGTACTCGAGTACCAAAATCACTACTCGTTGACATCCCTAGTTTAAATGCTACTAACAGGCGGCTACCAAAATCACTTAGGAATAGACAGTGTTTAAATGCTACTAACAGGCGGCTACCACAATCACTTAGGAATAGACAGTGTTTAAATGCTACTAACAGGCGGCTACCACAATCACTTAGGAATAGACAGTGTTTAAATGCTACTAACAGGCGGCTACCACAATCACTTAGGAATAGACAGTGTTTAAATGCTACTAACAGGCGGCTACCACAATCACTTAGGAATAGACAGTGTTTAAATGCTACTAACAGGCGGCTACCACAATCACTTAGGAATAGACAGTGTTTAAATGTTATTAATAGACAGCTAAATTAGTATCAAGACAGGCAGGCACGGCAGACAGACAGACACATCAGTCAGTCAGTCAGGTAATATGAAAGCAGTCGGCCCAATAATGCACGAGGATTTGGATAATGGATATGCAAGGTTTACAGTTTGAGTCCATTAAAATTGGAGGATAGTGCATGATACAGACAGACTCATTCCAGAGTATCCTGGTTCTTTTACGTGCACGGTGTAAAGCACCGACACGAGATCTCGGCTTAACGTCCCATCTGAAAGATTGTTAATTGTATTAATAGGGTCAGACGGGGGATCGAACCTGCGATCCTTGGATTACCAGTCCAGCGTGTTACCACTGTATTACAGATCCTTCTGTTATGGGATGGGTATGGACAACCTCATACTTATATACCCGCCCCTCAAACTTTCGTCGACGGTGGTATTGTTGCTAACCAGCCGGAGTTGAGCATAGTGTTGTGCGCCAAACAAATATAAAAATATGATTTAAGTTAAATATGAATTTTAAATACGCATTTTGTTATAAAATTGGTGTATCTTCCAATTTGAAGATAAGCCATCAGACATTATAATTGTACAAGAAATTCCTTAAGGATTGCAAGGTATCGACGGTGCCGAATCAAAATGTCGTATAACTTGTTCCGTCTCAAAAAAAGATATTTCAGAAAATACAAAATATACATTTTTTTGGTCAATTAATTAACAATCAATACCAAATTAAGCAGGCACATCAATATCAGCAAATGCGTTGACACGGAGATATTGCTTTGGAAAATAGTAAAGGTTTACAGCGAAAATTGGCAACATAAACATTATACGACATTTTGATTTGGTGAAAACAGTTTCCAATCTTACATTTTACGACATTTTGCATTTGTATTGAAAACACAAACATATTAATTTGTTTAATATTAACCGTTTATTGAAAGAAAAGAACTGCAAAACAAAATTAATATTGAACAGTACTACACAGAGTTAACGCTACTTGCAACGTGAAACCGTGGACCACACTAAACATTCTATAAAATTGAATATTATCCAGCTCTCTAACAATAGAACGATTACACAAATTTGAATGTGATGAATTGCCAATAAGTCCCTATCAGTATCAGCAATTGAGCCATTGACCAACTACGGTGTACTCTACGGTCAAGTAGGGTCAATTACGTTGAAAACTACCTTTACAATCAGGACCTGGGTTGTTCCAAGCTCACCGTAGAGATAGTTTGAACATGTTTAGACTAAACACGGTCAAATCATGGGTTTCATGAAGTTCAAACTACGTTAAGTATAACTATATACATGTGCGTTGTACTACGGTTAACTGCACGGTTAACTCTGTCAACTACGGTCTACTAGTATTGACTACGGTCCAACACTTGCCTACGAGGCCATTACGCATAGTTTAGACTATCGTAATAACCATGGTAGTCTCTATGAATGACACTTTTGAGCTCCTGGAGGTGCTTGCCTGGAGCTACATTTAATTGGTAGTCTTCCTGTGTGCAGCCGTCCAACAGTATCCTCAGGCTTCGGACTATCTCGCTTGGCTCGTCGAGGTAAATCCTGTTCAACATCATCGAAGTTCAGTTGTACTTGAATGCCTTCCCCTTTCAAATAATGAAGGCAACGAATGGCATATACCGTCGGATCGCCTGCCTTCATTCCTGGTCTAATGCTGGTGTAGTAGTTCAACTTAGAAAAGTCTTTGAAAAAGTCATAGCTGAGGTATTTGACTCGTATGACTTTGTCAGCCTAGCAGCTATTATCTTGCTGACATAACACGCTGGACTATACATCGCCTGATCCTTAATTTTGCGTTCTATTGTGGCATGTACGCTGTCCACCTTCATTTGGGTATGACCAATTTCTAACAACTTTTGCACGATTAGGATATTCCTATCTTTGGATAGTTTTAGTAAGGTGTTGGCTAACACTACGTTCCTATTTTGATAGTTACATCCATCACTATACACAATAACCTTTTCGACAGATGTAGGCAGGTTATTAATATAGTCAGTCAAGCAACTGGCAAACGAATTTGCTGATAGGACCCGTCACTCTCAGTCCAAAAGTAACAACTTACATATTTAGTCACGACGTCATATACCGTGTAGTTATGACACGCAAGCCTTGTCTTGTAATAAAGCGCACTGGCCTTTAGCATTGGCGCTAATAATACTGCCTGCATATCAACTGTAATAACTTTTACTGTTGGGCTATCTTCTGCATGTAGTTTATCCTTAGCCTTTGATTCTCGAGCTTTGTCTTTACGCTTTATATGTGCACTATATATATCTTCTGTTATATTTCCAGCCTCGAAACTTACGCAAGTGTCACATTGATTTTTGCGGGTCTTGAATAAGGACAGGTTCATATCATTGAACACTTCATATAACTTTGTCTTGCTGATGAACGCTTGTCATGTTCAGCACAATACTTTTTGTATACCCTGTGAAGCTCGGACATTGATCCAAAGACAGGTTCTATGTATTCCATTTTGCTTTCGGATCTGCAGTAGTGAATTGGTACCTTTGGTAGGCTTTCTAGATATTCTCTAGCTGTGAGTTCATTTGCAGAAGGATGCTTCTTTTTCTTCTCGTTTTCGCTTCTAATTGGAATACCCGTTCTTCCATCTACCTTTTCCACCCATTGGTATACTGACTTCTCCCCTATACCTAGTGTAGACAGAAACATGTTCTTGCACACTCTCATGGACACTCCGCTATGCTAAATGTTAAGTTTCTTTTGCTAGTGTCAGATTTCTTTGGACACTCTTGTTTGTCAGTATGTTCGCACACGTACATTTTCTTCTCATCGCATGACATATTTCGCCAGAACGAATAAAAAAGTAACGTCCTATCTTCTTCTGAGGACTCACCGCATTGATTGCGACGTTCATAACGTTTTGAACAACCTCGTTCAGTGAGTATACGTTCCGGTTTAACTTTCTTGTTTCCATTAGTATCTTTCATTAAACTAACATACTGTTCGCCTACCATTCTATAGGTTTTGTTCGTTGTGCGTTTGTTTATGCCTTTCTGTCTCTTATTCTGACCAACATCCATAACCTGATCTACTTCTTCCACATGATCAATGATATTTCCATCGTCTGATTGTACTACATTGGGAGCATCTAGTAAATGGTCGACGTTGTCTAGGTCGCCATTATCAGTTATTACATCGGAATCGTTAACATTTCTTATTACAGGAACTTGATTCTGGTTGGTAAGTGCATCGACTGCATGCTCGCTTTGGGCAGTCCTGCTTTCGTATACATCAAGTTCATCAACTGTATGTACCATTACACTATCCGGATCTGTATCAGCACAGGATATTGCTACGGTTTCTAGACCTTCATTGCACAATCTCGTGTAGTTTGTAGTGGTACATGAACAATAGTGCTGATGGGGTTCTCAGTCGTAAGCTTTGTGCAGCCTGTCTGTACCATGGCAATCTGGTTACTTGTTTCTGGCACCTGCGCTTGGGAAGAGACAGTTCTGTTCTGAAGATGTTCGACCTTGTTTTTCTTGTTCCTTTCGACATCGATATTCTCCTGAGATCCTTCTGTCCTCTTCCGGTTAATGTCAACTTTGTTACTTTGGTTAGTTACAGTTTTCGTCCCCAGAAGAATGTTGACCACACAATGCTTTTTGTTAATGTTCTTTGATTGACATGCTTTTCCTTAGACCTTTCTTGACGAAATATCTACGTCGTGATTCGTACACGGTATCGTCATCAGTGTCGCTGCTACTTGCACACCGTTTACGTGGAGCCCAATCCGGATCAACGTTTGAAGCATCTGATAGACCTTCGATATCACTTTCAATTTCTTTAGGTATGTAAGTATTGTCTTTACTCCTATTATCGCTACAACTTGTATTCGTCTGGCCTCACAAGTTTGCATTCAGTGACATTTGCAGGATCCTTTTCCCTATGGAAAACATAGTGTTGTTGGGGTTTAGTCGCACCGGTAGCTGCCACCTGCCATATACCACCCGCAAATTTCACACAAATAGAAGTCTTCAAAATCGGACTATATGGCATGTGTGTGAATGTTGTCCACACGTGGCGATGATACGCTCTTTGATATCCTTTGCATAATAACCAGACCTTACCACCTGCGTCGTATAAAAGGACGTTGTCCGTCGAAACTAGTTGTTTCAACAACGTGTAGAGTTCTCAGCCTTTTTGTCACAAATAAAACATGTCCATTCCAGATCAGCGTCGGTATCCTGAAACCGAAATAAAGAGGCAATATGAAAAGAAGTGACTTTACTCATTCGAGGGCAGAACGGGCAACATGTGCGACCCCGCCTGTTCCCGCTAATGTGTTGTATTATAAAACCTCGTATAAATGTTAACTTCAACATGCTGCGAATCCATATCTTATGTTGATGCATTTTCCATGAACAATCTGTTAATTACACCTATCGATCAGTGCATAAGCATAACTCACCCGCATTACAACGAAAACATGACTGTTTTTATGAGTCTAGAATTTATTTTTAAAAATTCCACTTATGATTTTGTATTTAAGGATACTATTAACAGAATTTACAGGGACTTGCATAGTAAATATGGTTAATAAATACATAAATTACAAGTATATTAAAACTTACCATTGCGTGATCACATCATCAGTATTCGGATTTGAGTTTTCCCGGCAAAACTAGAAATTATACGACTTTTTGATTTTAACTTTACCGCGTTTTACTGGCCAATATTAATACATATAATTTATACGACCTTTTGCCTTTACACAATCGGACCAATCAGTCAAGTGCAAAATGTCACATGCCCAGTTCAAAAGGTTATAGTCATCCAATAGCAATGGGACCAAGAGCAAAAGGCGCGAAATATAAAAATAAATCCGTATAACTGAAAAACATGTTTCGGTCAAAAAGACGTATAATCTGGTTATACGACATTTTGATTCGGCACCGTCGGTATGTAGTCTGTGATTACAACAGATTGCCTATCATGTCAGAACTATTACATGGGCTTCTAGGTGCTAAATACCATATTGCTGTAACAGCTTCTTAGTGTCAAATTATCAACACCTTATTGTACAAGCCATTAGACAATGCATTACAGTCTGGATAACACTTCAGACAAACATGTTTTGTTTTCACAACATGGTACAAGCAAAGTTGACACTGGTCAAAATTCTAATATCATCCAGTCATTCTCATTGGATGAAATAACTCAGTATTACTTATAATGCCACCTTTCTATTGGTCAAGGCAGATTCTGAGTAGAAATTATTACTTCCTTAAAAATGTGTGTCCATCCATTATACGACATTCTTATACTTTTAGTATTTTGGACAACATTTATTGTGATAAATAAATTAGACCGTTGTGGATTGGAACACATCTTTATTCTTTTATAGGTAAGACATTACTTTATTCTGTCTTCATTTTATTAGGAATGTTTATCTAGATATTACTATTTGTGTTCTTAAAATAATGTAATATACTGATGATTTAAATGATTGGTTCTCAGTTGTAGTTAATGTAAATGTTAAGAATCAACATGACCGTATACAAGAAATAATTGTTAAAATTATACAATATATTTCTGTAATACAATACATGATTCTGTTATACCTAGACTTTGTTTCTCGGTGTACTCTAAACTAGTTAATGTAAATGTTGATAATGAACATGACCGTAGGAGATATGAAATAATTGTTAAAATTATACAATATATTTCTGTAATACTTGACATGATTTTTCTATGTTTAGTCTCTAATACAGACTAGAATATATTGTAGATGAACGTTATTCGGCAGTTAGTAGACTTGTTTAAGCCGAATCCAGAAACAATGGTTAAAATATTACAATCATCACCTGTATATATTGTAATAGGATTTCAATAATACAGGTTATTTTGTGATTTACATGTGAATGTAAATACGCTAATACAATATAATATGCTGCAACGCTAAATAGTTCAGTACTATAATGAGTATGGCTAAATAGTTAGTCAATTATTTCATTAGAATGTTGCAGTATATAAAACAGTACACATTTGGTCAGTGATTGACTATTCCATAACACTTGAATATGTTGTTAAAAATGACATACATGTATTATTACGTAGCTCAGTACATATTATTGCTACATGTATTATTATGTTGCACAGTACATAGTATTGCTACATGTATTACTATGTAGCTCAGTACATAGTATTGCTACATGTATTATTATGTTGCTCAGTACATAGTATTGCTACATGTATTATTATGTTGCTCAGTACATAGTATTGCTACATGTATTATTATGTTGCTCAGTACATAGTATTGCTACATGTATTATTATGTTGCTCAGTACATAGTATTGCTACATGTATTATTATGTTGCACAGTACATAGTATTGCTACATGTATTATTATGTTGCACAGTACATAGTATTGCTACATGTATTATTATGCTGCACAGTACATAGTATTGCTACATGTATTATTATGTTGCTCAGTACATAGTATTGCTACATGTATTATTATGTTGCTCAGTACATAGTATTGCTACATGTATTATTATGTAGCTCAGTACATAGTATTGCTACATGTATTATTATGTAGCTCAGTACATAGTATCAGGGTTGGCCGGGAAATACCGGGGGCGGGAAATACCGCCGGGAAATACCGGTATTTCCCGCCCCGGGAAATAAGCCCAGAAGTGGGAAATACCGGGAAATACCGGGAAATAAGATTATGTGTCTTCCAAACAAGTTTTTTGCTCATTTTTATGCATTGCTACCACTCTATAAGTGCTTAAACTATTTCCTCCCTGCCAGGGGTACTCATCAGGTGGCATTATTGGCAACCACAACAGTTTTTTTTGGGTTTTATTGTTGTTTTTTTGTTTTTTTTAATTTTATTGTTTTTTTTTCCATTTATTTTTTCGTTTTTCTTGTTGGAATGTTTCTTCAGCCAGTAGTCTGTCTTCACCAGTCGATTTCCTCGCTACCTCTCAGGAAGCAGTAGCATAGCACCAGCTTCGCTGCTTTCTCAACGCCCAGTCTGTTGCGTAGTTTCGTCTGTATGATGCCGAAGTTGGAGAACACACGTTCAATGGCGGCTGAACTTGCTGGCAGTACCATCAATTTCCTGGCGAGCTGACTGAAGTCTTTGGTGATCACGCCCGACCTCTCCACACATGACCACCATACAGCTGGCTTCGAGTTGTTGATGGAGGATTCCTGTTGTAGCACCTTAGGAATTGGCAGTGTCTCGGACATGTAGTTGAGGAGTTCGGGTACAAGTTCCGGCTTGGTCTCATGAAGAAGCTCCTGGGCACTGGTGACGTGTTGAAATTGTGTACAAACAAACAGTGTGGGTCATCTCAAATTATGATTCTGACTTCTTTAATAACTAATTGATTATTTTAATAATACAGCTATATTATGAACACATTTCAGGGATAATCCTAAAAACATTTGCATTTTGCCTACTACATTAAACATTTAAAATACCTCCAATAAATGTATGTATAAACTCCTTAAACTGTGTTTGTATACAATGTATATTAGAGTAATAATGAACAGTCTCAATAATGTTAGATCTCTAACATTTATATAAAGATTATAAGCAATGCGTAAATGCCACTATGAATGCCTGTATTTTTCGTCATATTCTTCAAAAGCAGTTCATTTTCATCCTGCACACATGATACTACAATCAGTACACCGGGTAATAGAAATTGTATGGTATTTATACCTGTATTTACCACCAAAATCATCCAAATTCTTATTTCCCGGTATCCAAATTCTTATTTCCCAGTATTTCCCGGTATTTCCCGGTATTTCCCAGTATTTCCCGGTATTTCCCGCCGTCCCGGGAAATACTCTTATTTCCCGGGAAATTGCCAACCCTGCATAGTATTGCTACATGTATTATTATGTAGCTCAGTACATAGTATTGCTACATGTATTATTATGTTGCTCAGTACATAGTATTGCTACATGTATTATTATGTTGCTCAGTACATAGTATTGCTACATGTATTATTATGTTGCTCAGTACATAGTATTGCTACATGTATTATTATGTAGCTCAGTACATAGTATTGCTACATGTATTATTATGTTGCTCAGTACATAGTATTGCTACATGTATTATTATGTAGCTCAGTACATAGTATTGCTACATGTATTATTATGTAGCTCAGTACATAGTATTGCTACATGTATTATTATGTTGCTCAGTACATAGTATTGCTACATGTATTATTATGTTGCTCAGTACATAGTATTGCTACATGTATTATTATGTTGCTCAGTACATAGTATTGCTACATGTATTATTATGTTGCTCAGTACATAGTATTGCTACATGTATTATTATGTTGCTCAGTACATAGTATTGCTACATGTATTATTATGTAGCTCAGTACATAGTATTGCTACATGTATTATTATGTAGCTCAGTACATAGTATTGCTACATGTATTATTATGTAGCTCAGTACATAGTATTGCTACATGTATTATTATGTAGCTCAGTACATAGTATTGCTACATGTATTATTATGTAGCTCAGTACATAGTATTGCTACATGTATTATTATGTAGCTCAGTACATAGTATTGCTACATGTATTATTATGTAGCTCAGTACATAGTATTGCTACATGTATTATTATGTTGCTCAGTACATAGTATTGCTACATGTATTATTATGTAGCTCAGTACATAGTATTGCTACATGTATTATTATGTAGCTCAGTACATAGTATTGCTACATGTATTATTATGTTGCTCAGTACATAGTATTGCTACATGTATTATTATGTAGCTCAGTACATAGTATTGCTACATGTATTATTATGTTGCTCAGTACATAGTATTGCTACATGTATTATTATGTTGCTCAGTACATAGTATTGCTACATGTATTATTATGTTGCTCAGTACATAGTATTGCTACATGTATTATTATGTTGCTCAGTACATAGTATTGCTACATGTATTATTATGTTGCTCAGTACATAGTATTGCTACATGTATTATTATGTTGCTCAGTACATAGTATTGCTACATGTATTATGTGCTCAGTACTAGTATTGCTACATGTATTATTATGTAGCTCAGTACATAGTATTGCTACATGTATTATGTTGCTCAGTACATAGTATTGCTACATGTATTATTATGTTGCTCAGTACATAGTGCAGTACTGTATTGCTACATGTATTATTATGTTGCTCAGTACATAGTATTGCTACATGTATTATTATGTTGCTCAGTACATAGTATTGCTACATGTATTATGTGCTCAGTACTAGTATTGCTACATGTATTATTATGTTGCTCAGTACATAGTATTGCTACATGTATTATTATGTTGCTCAGTACATAGTATTGCTACATGTATTATTATGTAGCTCAGTACATAGTATTGCTACATGTATTATTATGTTGCTCAGTACATAGTATTGCTACATGTATTATTATGTAGCTCAGTACATAGTATTGCTACATGTATTATTATGTAGCTCAGTACATAGTATTGCTACATGTATTATTATGTAGCTCAGTACATAGTATTGCTACATGTATTATTATGTAGCTCAGTACATAGTATTGCTACATGTATTATTATGTTGCTCAGTACATAGTATTGCTACATGTATTATTATGTAGCTCAGTACATAGTATTGCTACATGTATTATTATGTAGCTCAGTACATAGTATTGCTACATGTATTATTATGTAGCTCAGTACATAGTATTGCTACATGTATTATTATGTAGCTCAGTACATAGTATTGCTACATGTATTATTATGTAGCTCAGTACATAGTATTGCTACATGTATTATTATGTTGCTCAGTACATAGTATTGCTACATGTATTATTATGTAGCTCAGTACATAGTATTGCTACATGTATTATTATGTTGCTCAGTACATAGTATTGCTACATGTATTATTATGTAGCTCAGTACATAGTATTGCTACATGTATTATTATGTTGCTCAGTACATAGTATTGCTACATGTATTATTATGTAGCTCAGTACATAGTATTGCTACATGTATTATTATGTTGCTCAGTACATAGTATTGCTACATGTATTATTATGTTGCTCAGTACATAGTATTGCTACATGTATTATTATGTTGCACAGTACATAGTATTGCTACATGTATTATTATGTAGCTCAGTACATAGTATTGCTACATGTATTATGTAGCTCAGTACATAGTATTGCTACATGTATTATGTTGCACAGTACATAGTATTGCTACATGTATTATGTTGCTCAGTACATAGTATTGCTACATGTATTATGTTGCTCAGTACATAGTATTGCTACATGTATTATTATGTAGCTCAGTACATAGTATTGCTACATGTATTATGTTGCACAGTACATAGTATTGCTACATGTATTATTATGTAGCTCAGTACATAGTATTGCTACATGTATTATGTTGCACAGTACATAGTATTGCTACATGTATTATTATGTAGCTCAGTACATAGTATTGCTACATGTATTATGTTGCACAGTACATAGTATTGCTACATGTATTATTATGTTGCTCAGTACATAGTATTGCTACATGTATTATTATGTAGCTCAGTACATAGTATTGCTACATGTATTATTATGTAGCTCAGTACATAGTATTGCTACATGTATTATGTAGCTCAGTACATAGTATTGCTACATGTATTATTATGTAGCTCAGTACATAGTATTGCTACATGTATTATTATGTAGCTCAGTACATAGTATTGCTACATGTATTATTATGTTGCTCAGTACATAGTATTGCTACATGTATTATTATGTAGCTCAGTACATAGTATTGCTACATGTATTATGTAGCTCAGTACATAGTATTGCTACATGTATTATGTTGCTCAGTACATAGTATTGCTACATGTATTATGTTGCTCAGTACATAGTATTGCTACATGTATTATGTGCCAGTACATAGTATTGCTACATGTATTATGTAGCTCAGTACATAGTATTGCTACATGTATTATGTTGCTCAGTACATAGTATTGCTACATGTATTATTATGTAGCTCAGTACATAGTATTGCTACATGTATTATGTTGCACAGTACATAGTATTGCTACATGTATTATGTAGCTCAGTACATAGTATTGCTACATGTATTATTATGTAGCTCAGTACATAGTATTGCTACATGTATTATGTTGCTCAGTACATAGTATTGCTACATGTATTATTATGTAGCTCAGTACATAGTATTGCTACATGTATTATGTTGCACAGTACATAGTATTGCTACATGTATTATTATGTAGCTCAGTACATAGTATTGCTACATGTATTATGTTGCACAGTACATAGTATTGCTACATGTATTATTATGTAGCTCAGTACATAGTATTGCTACATGTATTATGTTGCACAGTACATAGTATTGCTACATGTATTATGTTGCTCAGTACATAGTATTGCTACATGTATTATGTTGCTCAGTACATAGTATTGCTACATGTATTATTATGTTGCTCAGTACATAGTATTGCTACATGTATTATTATGTTGCTCAGTACATAGTATTGCTACATGTATTATTATGTAGCTCAGTACATAGTATTGCTACATGTATTATGTTGCACAGTACATAGTATTGCTACATGTATTATGTAGCTCAGTACATAGTATTGCTACATGTATTATTATGTAGCTCAGTACATAGTATTGCTACATGTATTATGTTGCTCAGTACATAGTATTGCTACATGTATTATTATGTTGCTCAGTACATAGTATTGCTACATGTATTATTATGTTGCTCAGTACATAGTATTGCTACATGTATTATGTTGCACAGTACATAGTATTGCTACATGTATTATTATGTAGCTCAGTACATAGTATTGCTACATGTATTATGTTGCACAGTACATAGTATTGCTACATGTATTATTATGTTGCTCAGTACATAGTATTGCTACATGTATTATTATGTTGCTCAGTACATAGTATTGCTACATGTATTATTATGTTGCTCAGTACATAGTATTGCTACATGTATTATTATGTTGCTCAGTACATAGTATTGCTACATGTATTATTATGTTGCTCAGTACATAGTATTGCTACATGTATTATTATGTAGCTCAGTACATAGTATTGCTACATGTATTATGTAGCTCAGTACATAGTATTGCTACATGTATTATGTTGCACAGTACATAGTATTGCTACATGTATACATGTATTATGTTGCACAGTACATAGTATTGCTACATGTATTATTATGTAGCTCAGTACATAGTATTGCTACATGTATTATTTTGCACAGTACATAGTATTGCTACATGTATTATGTTGCACAGTACATAGTATTGCTACATGTATTATTATGTAGCTCAGTACATAGTATTGCTACATGTATTATGTTGCACAGTACATAGTATTGCTACATGTATTATTATGTAGCTCAGTACATAGTATTGCTACATGTATTATGTTGCACAGTACATAGTATTGCTACATGTATTATTATGTAGCTCAGTACATAGTATTGCTACATGTATTATTATGTAGCTCAGTACATAGTATTGCTACATGTATTATGTTGCACAGTACATAGTATTGCTACATGTATTATTATGTAGCTCAGTACATAGTATTGCTACATGTATTATTATGTAGCTCAGTACATAGTATTGCTACATGTATTATTATGTAGCTCAGTACATAGTATTGCTACATGTATTATTATGTAGCTCAGTACATAGTATTGCTACATGTATTATTATGTAGCTCAGTACATAGTATTGCTACATGTATTATTATGTAGCTCAGTACATAGTATTGCTACATGTATTATTATGTAGCTCAGTACATAGTATTGCTACATGTATTATTATGTAGCTCAGTACATAGTATTGCTACATGTATTATTATGTAGCTCAGTACATAGTATTGCTACATGTATTATTATGTGCTCAGTACATAGTATTGCTACATGTATTATTATGTAGCTCAGTACATAGTATTGCTACATGTATTATTATGTAGCTCAGTACATAGTATTGCTACATGTATTATTATGTGCTCAGTACATAGTATTGCTACATGTATTATTATGTTGCTCAGTACATAGTATTGCTACATGTATTATTATGTAGCTCAGTACATAGTATTGCTACATGTATTATTATGTAGCTCAGTACATAGTATTGCTACATGTATTATTATGTAGCTCAGTACATAGTATTGCTACATGTATTATTATGTTGCTCAGTACATAGTATTGCTACATGTATTATTATGTTGCTCAGTACATAGTATTGCTACATGTATTATTATGTAGCTCAGTACATAGTATTGCTACATGTATTATTATGTAGCTCAGTACATAGTATTGCTACATGTATTATGTAGCTCAGTACATAGTATTGCTACATGTATTATTATGTAGCTCAGTACATATTATTGCTACATGTATTATTATGTAGCTCAGTACATAGTATTGCTACATGTATTATTATGTAGCTCAGTACATAGTATTGCTACATGTATTATTATGTAGCTCAGTACATAGTATTGCTACATGTATTATGTTGCACAGTACATAGTATTGCTACATGTATTATTATGTAGCTCAGTACATAGTATTGCTACATGTATTATGTTGCACAGTACATAGTATTGCTACATGTATTATTATGTAGCTCAGTACATAGTATTGCTACATGTATTATGTTGCACAGTACATAGTATTGCTACATGTATTATTATGTAGCTCAGTACATAGTATTGCTACATGTATTATGTTGCACAGTACATAGTATTGCTACATGTATTATTATGTAGCTCAGTACATAGTATTGCTACATGTATTATGTTGCACAGTACATAGTATTGCTACATGTATTATTATGTAGCTCAGTACATATAATTGCTACATGTATTATGTTGCACAGTACATAGTATTGCTACATGTATTATTATGTTGCTCAGTACATAGTATTGCTACATGTATTATTATGTTGCTCAGTACATAGTATTGCTACATGTATTATTATGTTGCTCAGTACATAGTATTGCTACATGTATTATTATGTAGCTCAGTACATAGTATTGCTACATGTATTATTATGTAGCTCAGTACATAGTATTGCTACATGTATTATTATGTAGCTCAGTACATAGTATTGCTACATGTATTATGTAGCTCAGTACATAGTATTGCTACATGTATTATTATGTAGCTCAGTACATAGTATTGCTACATGTATTATTATGTAGCTCAGTACATAGTATTGCTACATGTATTATTATGTAGCTCAGTACATAGTATTGCTACATGTATTATTATGTAGCTCAGTACATAGTATTGCTACATGTATTATGTTGCACAGTACATAGTATTGCTACATGTATTATGTTGCACAGTACATAGTATTGCTACATGTATTATGTTGCTCAGTACATAGTATTGCTACATGTATTATGTTGCTCAGTACATAGTATTGCTACATGTATTATGTTGCACAGTACATAGTATTGCTACATGTATTATGTTGCACAGTACATAGTATTGCTACATGTATTATGTTGCACAGTACATAGTATTGCTACATGTATTATTATGTAGCTCAGTACATAGTATTGCTACATGTATTATGTTGCACAGTACATAGTATTGCTACATGTATTATGTTGCACAGTACATAGTATTGCTACATGTATTATTATGTAGCTCAGTACATAGTATTGCTACATGTATTATGTTGCACAGTACATAGTATTGCTACATGTATTATTATGTAGCTCAGTACATAGTATTGCTACATGTATTATGTTGCTCAGTACATAGTATTGCTACATGTATTATGTTGCTCAGTACATAGTATTGCTACATGTATTATTATGTAGCTCAGTACATAGTATTGCTACATGTATTATTATGTAGCTCAGTACATAGTATTGCTACATGTATTATGTTGCTCAGTACATAGTATTGCTACATGTATTATTATGTTGCTCAGTACATAGTATTGCTACATGTATTATTATGTAGCTCAGTACATAGTATTGCTACATGTATTATGTTGCACAGTACATAGTATTGCTACATGTATTATTATGTAGCTCAGTACATAGTATTGCTACATGTATTATGTTGCACAGTACATAGTATTGCTACATGTATTATTATGTAGCTCAGTACATAGTATTGCTACATGTATTATGTTGCACAGTACATAGTATTGCTACATGTATTATTATGTAGCTCAGTACATAGTATTGCTACATGTATTATGTTGCACAGTACATAGTATTGCTACATGTATTATTATGTAGCTCAGTACATAGTATTGCTACATGTATTATTATGTTGCTCAGTACATAGTATTGCTACATGTATTATGTTGCTCAGTACATAGTATTGCTACATGTATTATTATGTAGCTCAGTACATAGTATTGCTACATGTATTATGTTGCACAGTACATAGTATTGCTACATGTATTATTATACTTATTTTAGCTCAGAACAATTATTTCAACTTATATTTGTCAGTACATAGACACAATTATGTAGCTCAGTACATATATTGCTACATTATTATGTGCCAGTACATAGTATTGCTACATGTATTATGTTGCACAGTACATAGTATTGCTACATGTATTATTATGTAGCTCAGTACATAGTATTGCTACATGTATTATGTTGCACAGTACATAGTATTGCTACATGTATTATGTTGCACAGTACATAGTATTGCTACATGTATTATTATGTAGCTCAGTACATAGTATTGCTACATGTATTATGTTGCACAGTACATAGTATTGCTACATGTATTATTATGTAGCTCAGTACATAGTATTGCTACATGTATTATGTTGCACAGTACATAGTATTGCTACATGTATTATTATGTAGCTCAGTACATATAATTGCTACATGTATTATTATGTAGCTCAGTACATAGTATTGCTACATGTATTATGTTGCACAGTACATAGTATTGCTACATGTATTATTATGTAGCTCAGTACATAGTATTGCTACATGTATTATTATGTAGCTCAGTACATAGTATTGCTACATGTATTATTATGTTGCTCAGTACATAGTATTGCTACATGTATTATTATGTTGCTCAGTACATAGTATTGCTACATGTATTATTATGTTGCTCAGTACATAGTATTGCTACATGTATTATTATGTAGCTCAGTACATAGTATTGCTACATGTATTATTATGTAGCTCAGTACATAGTATTGCTACATGTATTATTATGTTGCTCAGTACATAGTATTGCTACATGTATTATTATGTAGCTCAGTACATAGTATTGCTACATGTATTATTATGTTGCTCAGTACATAGTATTGCTACATGTATTATTATGTTGCTCAGTACATAGTATTGCTACATGTATTATTATGTTGCTCAGTACATAGTATTGCTACATGTATTATTATGTAGCTCAGTACATAGTATTGCTACATGTATTATTATGTAGCTCAGTACATAGTATTGCTACATGTATTATTATGTAGCTCAGTACATAGTATTGCTACATGTATTATTATGTTGCTCAGTACATAGTATTGCTACATGTATTATTATGTAGCTCAGTACATAGTATTGCTACATGTATTATTATGTTGCTCAGTACATAGTATTGCTACATGTATTATTATGTTGCTCAGTACATAGTATTGCTACATGTATTATTATGTTGCTCAGTACATAGTATTGCTACATGTATTATTATGTTGCTCAGTACATAGTATTGCTACATGTATTATTATGTAGCTCAGTACATAGTATTGCTACATGTATTATTATGTAGCTCAGTACATAGTATTGCTACATGTATTATGTAGCTCAGTACATAGTATTGCTACATGTATTATTATGTAGCTCAGTACATAGTATTGCTACATGTATTATTATGTAGCTCAGTACATAGTATTGCTACATGTATTATTATGTAGCTCAGTACATAGTATTGCTACATGTATTATTATGTAGCTCAGTACATAGTATTGCTACATGTATTATGTTGCACAGTACATAGTATTGCTACATGTATTATTATGTAGCTCAGTACATAGTATTGCTACATGTATTATGTTGCACAGTACATAGTATTGCTACATGTATTATTATGTAGCTCAGTACATAGTATTGCTACATGTATTATGTTGCACAGTACATAGTATTGCTACATGTATTATTATGTAGCTCAGTACATAG
>CM026401.1:26294427-26389678 GCA_014843695.1 Archivesica marissinica
GGACTCTACTCTGATAGATTCGAAGTTTTTTAATGTTGTCCACATTGTAGTACTGCAACCGGATTGGTTGAAGGTCAACACAGTGTATTAAGATATGCTCCACCGTGTATAGAGTATTGCATGGGATACATTCTGGTGCATCATCTCGTGACAACAGCCATGACTGTGATATTCGAGAATGACCAATCCTGAGACGGGCAAGAATGACTTCTTCTCGACGAATAGGCCTGTAAATTGGGCACCATTCGCCAAGTGTTGGTTTGACCGAATGAAGTTTGTTAAAAATTTCACCATCCCATTGGGCCTGCCAAGAGGATTGAAATAAGGTAAGAATTGTAGATTTAAAATCGGTATAACACACTTTAATCCTAGAAATTGATAATGACAAAGCCAGCGTTGCATTCTGGTCAGCCATTTCATTACCTTTTATTCCCATATGACTCGGAAGCCAGCAGAACACAAATGTATTTGTTTCTGAAAGGGAAGAAATCCTTTCAAGCAAAGTACAAACAATAGGATTTTCAAACTTTTCATAATACAAAGCCTGTAAAACAGACAAGGACTCAGAGAAAATGATATATTGAACATAGTGTGATTCCACTGCAAGATCTAGAGCGAGATCTATGTCCTTCAGTTCGGCAGAGAAAATTGAGGACTTGTTTGGAAGTCTACATTTCCGATTTTTATTCCCAAAGATTGCTGCTGACGCAACAGTGTCACCAGCTTTTGAACCATCTGTGTATATGGCTTTGAAGTCATAATAAAATTCCCTGATTTCATGATATTTTGTTTGAAACTGGCTCCTGTCTGTAATAGACTTTTTATCAGAAGTGAGATCAAAGCGAAACTCGGCAGTTTTAAGGGTCCAAGGAGGAGAATCTGGGATTTTATACTGTGCAATAGATTGCATGTCAATATGTAGGTCATCTAGACATTGTTCCATGCGTATACCTAGTGGGGCAATAGCTCTCGGTTTTCTTTGAAACTGCACTTTAAATTGGGGTTGAAAGACCACTTTGTGAGCTGGGTTTAGAGGATTTGACTTTAGTTTCAGTAGGTATTGAAGAGCTAGCTTCTGTCTTCTAGCATACAGAGAGGGTTCATTTGCTTCAGCATAAAGACTTTTAACAGGGAAGTTCTGAAAGCTCCAAGGACTAATCGTAGACCGTGATTATGTATAGGATCAAGTATTTTCAGGTACGATTTTCGTGCAGATCCGTAAATTATCGAACCATAATCCAGCTTAGAGCGAACCAATGACCGATAGAGCCGTAGAAGGACCTTTCTATCAGCTCCCCAATCGGAATGTGCCACAACCTTTAAAATATTTATAGAGCTTTTTGACATTTCTTTTTTAAATTATTAATATGAGGAATGAATGAGAGTTTTTTTATCAAAGATAACACCTAAAAATTTGTATTCTGTGACTACCTCTACATGTGAGCCATCCAGGTAAACTTCTGGGTCTGGATGAAGTCCACGTAGATTACAAAAATGCATACATTTAGTTTTTGATTTAGAAAATTTAAAACCATTTTCATCCGACCAAGTCTGAAGTTTATTCAGACATTGCTGGAGTTGGCGTTCTATTATGTTCATATTACTAGACCTGAAGCAAATAACAAAATCATCTACATAAAGGGAGCACTCAACCCCTGGATTTATTGACTTAACAATATTGTTTATCTTAATACTAAACAATGTAACGGACAAAATACAACCCTGTGGTACACCCATCTGCTGTTCCCGAGCATCTGATAGGGTATTACAAACACGAACACGAAAAAGTCTTTCATTTAAAAATGCAGACATAAATAATGGAAGGCGTCCTCTGAGGTCAAAGTCGTGAAGATCTTTTAAAATGCCATATTTCCAGTTTGTGTCATAAGCACTCTCAAGGTCGAAAAATACTGAAGCAACATGTTGTTTATTGACAAAGCCCTCTCTTATAAATGTTTCGAAACGAACTAGATATTCCAGTGTGCTTCGCTGCTGACGAAAGCCACTCTGGACATTAACAATTAAATGATTTGATTCGAGAAACCATACAAGCCGGTTGTTTACCATTCTTTCCATAGTTTTACATATACAACTTGTTAACGCTATGGGTCTATAGTTGTTTGGATCCTTTTTATCCTTATCTGGTTTTGGTATTGGGATGACTAAAGCCTCCCTCCAATATGTAGGAAATTCACCAGTTTGCCATATAGAATTAAACATGTCCAATAATATAAAGAGGGAGGAGCTAGGTAGATGTTTTAAGAATTGATAGTGGATTTTATCTGGACCTGGGGATGTATCATGTGCTTTTGACAAAGCAGACTTTAGTTCTTTAAGAGTAAATAGTTTGTTGTAATGTTCTTTGTTCTTTGAATTGAAGTTTAGTTTTTTCTTTTCTTTAGTGTTTTTGAATTTCTGAAATTTTTGTGAATAATTATTTGCTGATGATTTTTGTGCAAATGTTTCTGCTAAGGCGTTTGAAATTTCCAGAGGTGTGGTGATTTGTTTGTTGTTTGCAGTGAGGTGGCTAATAGGTGAAGTACCTTTGCCATTAATTTTTCTGATCATGTCCCACGTTTTCTTAGTTGTTGTTCTGTTATTTAGTCTTGAGATGTATTGTTTCCAACATTTGCGTTTGCTGCTTTGTATTGTACGTCGTGCTTTTGCTCTATATATGCGAATGTTGTTTACATTTTCTGTGGTGGGTCTCAAATTGAATTTTCTTATGGCCGATTTCCTATTTTGGATGGCTTTCTTACAATCATCATCATACCAGGGTTTGCATGGTCTCTTTGGATTAGGTGAAGTCTGAGGTATGGATTGTTCTGCTGCTTTTATTAGTAATGTAGTGAATAGCTGTGTTTGATCACGACAATCCTTGAATGTTTCATATGAAATTGTTTGTTCACAAAGTTGTTGGAATTTAGTCCAATTTGCTTTAGAAAGTTTCCATCTTCTGGGTTGACTATAGGCTGTTGGCTGATTTTCAGATATGAGGATGGGGAAGTGGTCACTTCCGTGGAGATCATCATCGACTTTCCATTAGAAATCTGGAAGTATGACTGGGCTACATAGTGTAAGATCTATTGCAGAATAGGATCCTGTTCCTGGGTGTAAATATGTTTTGGAAGATGGATCGTTCATGTAAGAAAGAGAATTATCAGAGAGGAAATTCTCTATCTGGAGACCTCTTTGATTTGTATTATTACAACCCCAGATGATGTTATGTGCATTGAAATCACCTATTAGAATATATGGAGTGGGTAATTGTATTATAAGATCATTCAGCCTATTTTCTTCAATTGGTTTACTTGGGGGAAGATATAGTGAACACAGTGTGATAGTGCTATGTAATGACAGTCTTACAGCAACAGCTTGTAAGTTTGTATTTAACAGTAATTCCTTATGTGGAACACTATTATTGACGATGATAAATACCCCACCCTGGGCTTTATCACCTTCACTGTATATTTTATTGAAAATGGTGTGATGTTTTATAGAAATTGTATCATTTTGTTTCAAAAATGTTTCTTGAAGGCATAACGCAGCAGGTTTATGTTCTTGCACTAAAAGAGAAAGCTCTGCAAAATTAGATTTTAAACCTCGACAATTCCACTGGATAATTCCAGTGGCCATTATTGAGAGATTAATTATTAAAAATATTATACCGATATTTACATAATTATTATTCATAGATAAAATATAAAGTTAAAAATATATTAAGTGGCATCCTGCAACGACTGGAGGTTCTTGCTCCCGCCACCCTCGCCATCTTGCCAGGTCATAGACTCGGACTTGTCCGAGTCTGATGCCTCGCCCTCCAGAGTGTCATCGTCGGTGTCCAAATCCGAGTATCTATTGCTTGTAGACACTGGACTGGACACTGTGTGTTTATCTGATTGTTTATCTGATTGTTTATCTGATTGTATATGTTTATTTTTCTGCTGTCTGGAAGTGACAGCAGATTGTTTTTTTGTTGAAGTTGATGCTTGTTGAGCTGTAGATTCTTTTTTAGTAGGTATTGGTTTTGATGAAGTTGATGTTGTTTTTGGTTGAATGTGTTTTTCTTGTGTATTGTTGTTTCGAGTGTTTTTTGTTGTTGAATTCTAGTGTATGTTTGTTTTTGCTTGTTTTTGTTTGTCTGCTGTAGGTTTAGGTGTTTGTGGTGTATTTTGATTTGTAAGCGTAGGTTTAGGTGTTTGTGGTATATTTTGATTTGTAAGCTGGTCAAGATGAGAAGAACTATCAGAACCAGGGAACTGCATTATTTCTGTTTTTTTGTCTGGAAAGATTTTGCAAAGTTTGGTTAACAAGTTTTTGCAAGTTTTGCATTCAACAGAGGCTGTTTTAGCAACACTTGCATAGCTTGGCTGATTTTCGAATTTGTATCGAGATTCATAAATTTTTCTTGCATCCTGGAATGAAATGTTTTCCGAATATTTGATCTCAACAATTTCTTTTTCTTTTTTCCAGGAGACACAGTCTTTAGAATTGGAAATATGATCAGCGCCACACTTGGCGCATTTATTTGTGTTGGGGCAGTTGTTCTCTTGATGTTGTGGAGCAGTCTCAGCACACTTGGAGCATACAGACTCGTTCCGACACCTATCCTCATGATGACCATACTTCTGGCATTTAAAGCATCTAAGAGGGTTAGGTACATATATGTCGACGGTGACAATCTGGTAGCCGACTTTGATACGTGACGGGATGACTGGTGTGTCACATGTAATTATATATGTGGTTGTTGTTTTTATTTCGTTGTTACGTTTTATTGATATTCTCTTCACGTCAATGATCCCTTGACTTGACAAACCTTCTTTGATATCATCCAAAGAGCAGGAAGATAATTCCCTGCACCTGATGACACCTTTGGATGAGTTCAAAGATTTGTGGTGACTGACCTTCACAGAATGTCCAAAGAAGGTGTTCGTTGATAATAAATTCTGAGATTGAGCTTTTGAAGTAATTTCAACCAAAAGACTTCCATTTCGAAGACTTTTAACAGATTTAGGTGTACCTAGGATAGATTTCATTTGCTTTTCAATGACGAAAGGGGAATTTTTTTGTGATAGGTTTTGAACTGTCTACCGCCTCAATGAGAATGAAGCGAGGGAAGTTCACTCTCTGTTGTTCAATAGAATCATCATCAGATTCACTTAGTGCACGCTTGGCTTTTTTTTGAGTGGAACTCATAATAGTAATATATAGTTCATCGTCAATGCTCCCCACCCGTCTCAGAGCCCAACAAGGGGACATGATCTGGGGAAATCCATCGCAGATCATGACAGGGATACATCAATGATATACTCAGAATGAAAGGACTAGACTGGACATTCCCACAGAAGGTCCTACCAAGTTTAGACTATCCTTGGGAGGTTACAAAAGTCAATCAAACATCAAACTTTCACCCGATTAGCCCATGAGCCACCGCCTTCTAGGGCATCAAAAAGAAGACAATGAAAGAGTATAAATATTTAGAGAATCAATATTTGTTTTCAAGACAAATTAAAAAAATATGTGTTTAAGATTAACGATGCCCTAGGACTCGGCATGACCAGCCGATTGATCAAGGACGGGCTTTCCTGACCTCCCGTTTAACCCAACTTAAGGCCGAAGTGGTGTGTTGTGGAAACAGGGTATTATTTGCCAACACTGATTCTACTCAACCACCAGGATCCTCTCATCAGGCGACACAGGTCTCCGCCCACGGCAAACAGGCAGGCACATTGGGGGGTTGTACCCCTCTGTAGTGCGACAGCTGGGATATTCTAACCCCTGCCCAGCTGGGGGGCAATCTTGAAAGAAAGATGTGCGAGGAGAGTGAATTCAGGGACAACATGGTGGCCTGGATACTTGCAATGTCAAAACCCAGCAATGGTACAATGGGTTTATGTGTTGATAATATTTATAAACCCAAGTTGATGTCCTTACCGGACCGTACTTTCTTGACAGTCGTTAATACTCAGCAAAGGCGTGATATTCAGGTCGCCTTTGCTGATAATAATATTGTCTTATGGAGAATGGACAATTGGCCATCTAAAATAAAGGGAGGGATGTCATCCACAGACAAAGAAAAAGCTACTATTAGGATCTTGATAAATTCCATGCAAGATGAGTTATGAACGTAATGAACACGGCTTCAGATGTAATAAGTATTTCAAGTGAAAACAGTTTCAAGGAAGAATTGCAAAGGTCATCACCATCATTGTTTAAAACATCGTCGGAGAATGAAACACAATGGACAACAGATGACGATATCGATGGTTACGATTCGGAGACGAATATGTCAGGTGTGGAACTAATATCACAAACCGGAACTACTGTTAGCAGGAAACGGAAATTGTCTGGAGATGAAGGCGAGTACAAAATTATGAAGGCAACCGGAAAGAAAATAATGAAAAGTTACAAGAAACTTAAATCTAGTTTTTAGTTACATATTCCATGTATAGGGACCACTGCTGATATGGAATACAGTAGCGAGACTGACATTATTCCGTGTAGTCAAATGACCGGAGATGAGAAATGTTCAAAGTGGGTAAACAATAATTTATAAATGTGTTAAATAAAATGTGTTATGAACTGTTATTATTGTTAATTGTATTTATGTTAAAAGATCCAAAAATTAAATAATGGACAACAAAAAAGAAATGCTCAAGGGTGACAAAGTGTCATACAACAGATTCTAAGAGAGGACTTCTTCCTGAACATTTTGATACCAAAACATTTTGTGTGTACTCCAAAGTTAGGTTATGCATATATATATCACTGGCTGGCATCTAGACTAGATGTGAAGAAGCTGCTCCAACAGAAAGTGTGGAGGAACTGCCAAATGAAGGGATTTATTGGAATAACTGGCCATGAAAACTATAATGATAGCTTGTTTAAGCGTGTGAGAGGCAGACATACTGGTGAGAACATCCGCCATCACTATGAAGAGGCCATTGCATGGGCTGATATTGCTCATAATATTACAAACATTATAACAGACAATGCAAGTAATATGATTAAGGCCTTCAACTTCTCGCTCCCTGGATACAAGGTATTAGTTGACACAAGTGCTCAAAGTGTATAATTCAGATGATGAGGACATCAGTGACTGTGAGTTGGAGGGTGAGACTTAAAGGCATCGTATCTGCAGACTGGCGATGATGGTGTGGACACAGGGAATGACGAACGACCCAGAAAAGCTCCCCAAGTTGGACATGAACTTCTTCAGCTTCATAGAAGCTAGACCCACGCAGGCTATACCTCAGGCTTCATCTGCTGAGTATGAGGTACAGAAGTACCTCAAGTCAGCCATGTGTCAACATGGATAGTGAACCCCTTCAGTACTGGAAGGGACAGGAGTGCAACTGCCATGTTGGCTCGCAAGTAACTGCTCCAGTGGAATGGCTCTTCAGCAAAGCAGGGAATGTGCCGACCTGAGCGATCTCAGCTGAAAGATCACAGATTTGAGCTATTGATGATGATCAAGTGTAATGGTAAACTGTTCCAGTGAACTGTTTTCAGGAATTGATAAATGACTAAAATATACGGTATGTTAAATGTGCTAAACTCATCCTAAATGAAGTAATTTATTAATTTATGTGTGCTTATTCAATACTGATGTTCATTCACTTCATATTATGCATGTATGTATATCAACAGTCTGTAACGGAGATGCTCAGACCTGGGTTAAATTGAGCAAAATAAAGTTGTAACAACACTTGTTATTTTGCATGTTTCTCTTATTGTTAATGTTCATTCCAAAATAATCAGAATGTATTCAAAAAGCATTCAAACTGTATTCGAATACATTGTTGGTGTATTCATAATCATATTCAATTACTTTTTAAAATTGCTGTATTCGTAATCGTATTCAAACTTTTGGAAATTATTTGTATTCAATACATTTTGAAGTATTCGATCCCATCCCTGACGCAGCGACACAGGCTAATCCGAATATTGAAGGCTAATCCGAATATTGAACAAAGTTTTATTTTACACTCTTCATAATGCCACGCTGGTCTTGAATTGAAAGAAATCAAGCAATTGGCGGTAATGACTGCCAGTGCCCGCAGGTTTGGCTGCTGTCGGAAGACCATATAGAGGCTTGCGACCCGATATCAACAGACTCAGACTGTTTGCGATTGTCCCCATCCTGGTTACCCCCTGTCGCCACCGCCAGAACTAACCGCTACATCACGTTAATGCACCTGTGTCAGCATCGTTTGCCATCCACAGTAACGGCTAGGAGATACGGTGTGTCATCGCAGACAATCCATAACAGTTTGCGCGGCAACGCTCAGCCAATCAGAGCACGACACCCATATATCGGTCAAATAATGAAGCGACATCACAATGGTGCTAGGTTATTATGGTCACGTCGTCATTTGAATTGGACTGACGAATCTTTTAATTTTATTTTTTCCCCCTGAAAATTTGCATTTGCACATCATTCACTACTAGAATACAGCACTCACTGCTGGATTACATACACCAATCCACTGCTATACTACATCGCTTGTACATTTCCCCACTGCTCACTGCCAGAAGTACAGAACTGGAATGAGCCACTCATTGCTAAATCACACCGCTCATTGCTGAATTAAGCCTAATTGGCCTGTTTCCGGTTACCCAACCAGTAAACAATTTTATAGAAAAGAAAGAAGATTATTTTTATTAAATATAATAATTGTTTTTATTTTTTATTTTGTTTTTCTCGAAAATTTGCATTTACTTCACTACTAGAATACAGCACTCACTGCTGGTTACACTGGTAATACAGTCATACAATTCCCCACTGCCAGAAAAGCCAGTATGGAAAAAAAAGATTTGTCACATGATGAAATTGTATTGTTTACACATGTTATAGTAGTGGGTTATGGGGTACTTCACTGTACATTCATGTCCATAAACAACGACTATATGAGGGTTCGTATATAACTTATCTTTATTTGGTATGCGATCCAGGAGTAGATATGATATGATGATGATGATGATGATGATGATGATGATGATGATGATGATGCTAAGCTGTACATAAGGCTATAAGCCTCACTCTGAAAAGTACATAATAATAACCCACTACTATAACACTGGCGCCCAACGAGGGACAATATGATTTTGACATACAATACAGAGCGGGACTACGAAACGCTGATGCAGACGCAATGTCAAGATTCCCATATGACAAAGTGGAGAATGACAACACCAATTACATCAAGATAGAGAACAAAACAGTTAAGGTTATCTGTGGAAGTATAAGATACACAGCAAGTAAATAAATGTATGACTGATCTCCAAAGAACCTAACAACTGAGTGAAGATCAAATCTGGCGGTAAACCCAATTACCCCAGTCATACTTCAATTCCCAAATATGTATTCATACTCTTATGAAATAATGAAATAAGGGAGATAACAAACTATATGAAATGACTTTTAAAAAACTAGATTAGTTTCCCTTATTTACATACTGTCACACATGCGGACCATGTCTTTTTTCCCCTCACGTATCACCATCTCCGATAGCCCATACTAACTATTACAAACCCATCAACAGTAACTGGATCGACAATATCCGGGTAACTTGTGTAATGCTTGTTACACTTGGGATTTGGATACTGTTGTGTCGAGTTACTATATTGACTTGCTATTATTAACCCATTTCATTCGGGATACGAATCCACCCGTACCTTGACCACGATTCGGGATACGAATCCATTCGTATTTTGGACTGATGTTTATTTTTGGGTGTTTGTTTGTCCTTTGGGGCATTTAAATTGGCGGGAAAGCTCTTCAATTGAAGAACAGGAAGTGTACATTGCACATGCGTAGTTATTTGCAAAAATTCAAAAAATAAGGAAGTGAAAATTTAAGTTAAAAATTGATAACATTTACTCGAATTTTCTCTGTTATAATGGCGGATACTGATGGAAATAGTGATGGATCGGACATTGAGATCGATGTTGATGAGAATGTTGTGACTTTGGGAGACATTTTCGATGTAAATAGGCATGATGTAGACTTTGTTAGAGTGAATGAGAATGATGATGTCTGGCCAAGACACTTTTTTGAGGACGATTCCGACGACGAGGAGTTTGAGGGGTTTGATTCCGACTGGATTTTCCAAGGGTTCACTGCTAGGCCTACCAGAGACTACACAAAGGTTGGTGGGGTCTCAGAACTTCACCCTGAGGAAGCCCAACCTCGCCACTACTTCAGTCAGGTATGGGGTGAAGATTTGTGGAATCGACTTGTAACAGAGACAAATCGTTATGCAGACCAGGAACGTATGAAAAATCCACCCCCACCGTTTGCACCAAAGTGGGTTGCAGTGACAGTTTGTGTGATGAAGGCATTTATTGGCCTCATTCTGTGTATGGGTGTTATGAGACTACCATCTAGGAATGATTACTGGAGAAGGAAAAAGAGCATGTTTGCAACAAACTTTGGTAAAGTGATGCCAAGAGATCGCTGCAATTTGATCTGGCGTTACCTGCACCTACAGGACAACAACCGGCCGCCCACACAACCAACAACCGGCCGCCCACACAACCAGACAAACTGTGGAAAATTAGATGGTTTTTGACCCACTTATGTGACAAATTTAGATCTGTTTACACACCATATGGAACAGTGACTATTGACGAGAGTATGGTCAAATTCAAGGGTCGTCTATCATTCAGACAATACCTTCCGGCAAAACCCATAAAATGGGGTGTGAAAATCTGGGTGTTAGCGGAATCGACAACTGGATATATGTTGAACTTCCAGATTTATACTGGGAAAACAGACACTGACGGAAAAGGCTTGACTCATCGTGTCGTGACGGATCTATTAAAACAGTACCAGAACACTAATGTCCGAGTTTTCATGGACAATTTTTACTCCTCAACAGCTCTGTTCAATGAATTGAAAATGAGAGGTATCCTTGCTTGTGGAACTGTACGTAGTAATCGTAAAGGTTTACCAACCCAGTTATTACCCAAGAACTTGAAAATGAATAAACACCAATACCGGTTAGCACAAAAGGATGACCTAGCCTTTTGCACTTGGCAAGACACAAAGCCCGTCAACGTCTTATCAAATTATCATAACCCAGAGGCACTGCACTCGGTTCTGTGTATCGTCGGTCAGGTGCTCCACAGCAACAAGAAGTTCAGGTACCAACGATGTTGTCCGATTACCAGATACACATGAAAGGCGTAGATCTCTGCGATCAGATGATAGGTAATAATATATTATTTGAATACAAACAGAAAATGATTTATAATACTGTGAAAATGTTGTGTTCAAAGCAACACATGCAATCAGCCATTTTGGTTTTTGGATCTTTCAAAGTCGATAACGAAATCAATTTATTTTCTAATTCACACTTACATGTATATTTTTTTTTTTTTTTGTTGTGTTTGTTTTTTTTGGTTTGTTTTTTTTTTTTGGTTTTTGCTTGACCATAGATCCAAGAAATGGTGGCGCCGAATCTTCTTTTACTTTCTGATGACCAGTACCCATAATGCCTACGTTGCAGCCAAAGATTCAAACCCCGAAGTGGTCAATCGTGAGTGGCCAAACTTCCAGGACTTTGTTGAAGATTTGGCCGAGGGACTGATCGACGAGCATACCAACAATAGAGACAGTTTTATATAAAACTCACAACAAAAAGCTCTATGTTAAGGGTAATAAAACGTAGTTAAAACCCAATAGTTCAAGAAATATACAGTATCAAATGCATAAATATGATACTTTCGTTTATGTATGCACAATATCATCAAATGTCGGCAATACATTTTTTTCTGTCCGTGTGTCCTGCGTAACGATTGCATTTGTATTGTGGCCGCGTGTGTACAAATGCTGTGTGTTAGTGGAAAATCGATATTGGCAGACGCAAAAGTTTGCTAAATAAAGCCTTTTGAATGTGCACTCAATGATCTAATTTATCTCGATATAGACGGTAAGTTGAAAATTTAATTTGCTAGCGTTACGGAATTTTTTTCTGTCCAAGCAACTCCATAACGATTGCACTATGGAAAATTACCGAATTTCTCAAATCACGCGAGATTACACAGCACGCATGGCAGAAAACAAGATGGCAACCGGCATGGATGATGACCATATCGTTTCTGGACGCTCAAATGTACGTATTACACTTGAATAATGATGCTAAAGTTGTCTGTCCTATGACAGTGACGCTAGCAAAGTGTAACGTTAGCACGGCTACTACTGTTTTGGCAAATTCTGATCAAATGTCATGTCTTTTCGCGATTGTTTACACACGTTTGTGGTACACGTAATGTAAACCGAAACCGAAGGTTGTCGTATATATATTGTATTAGGCAATTCCATTGCGAACGTTATTTTCGGACAACAGTTTCTTTGCTAGTGTTACTACAAGGACATGTTTTATATTTGCAAACGTTACAGATGGACGGAATTTGCTGTGCTAACGTTACGGATGGATGGAATTTATTTGCTAGCGTCACATTGCTAATGTTATTGTTGGACGGAATGCAGGTTTAAAGAGAATAACATGCTAAATAATGACTATATACAAATGATTATAGTTGATTAGAAGTTAGGCATGATCAACGAATACATGTGTAACCAGTGGCATTTTATTTAACAAGGTGAATGTGTATATTTTGTTAGTGCAATTTGCTAGCGTTATTTTTGGACAGCATTTGAACTTGCAAACGTTACAAATGGACGGAATTTGGAGCGTTACGTTACATTTGCTATTATTTTTAATGACACATAAAATGTTGATGTTATTTTATTGATTATAATGTCTTTGTCCTGTTACATTTTACAAAAAATAAATAAAGTTTAAAGTATGTACCGGTAGGTAAATAGCTATAATGCTAGTGTTATTTGTTTGTAAAAACTCCGACAATAAATTAAAGTTTGAATTGAATTTTGTCAGGTTATATCCGGTGCAAGATCTCCAATTCTAATAATGTACTACAGTGGAACCCTCTCAAACCCAGTAGTCTGTAAGTCGGTAAGCCGTACAAACTGGACGATTTTCTTGGTTGTGATATTTACCCCCTCATGTGGAGGATTTTCTTGGTCGTGATATTTACCCCCTCATGTGGACGATTTTCTTGGTCGTGATATTTACCCCCTCATGTGGACGATTTTCTTGGTCGTGATATTTACCCCCTCATGTGGACGATTTTCTTGGTCGTGATATTTACCCCTCATGTGGACGATTTTCTTGGTCGTGATATTTACCCCCTCATGTGGACGATTATCTTGGTCGTGATATTTACCCCCTCATGTGGAGGATTTTCTTGGTCGTGATATTTACCCCCTCATGTGGACGATTTTCTTGGTCGTGATATTTACCCCCTCATGTGGACGATTTTCTTGGTCGTGATATTTACCCCCTCATGTGGACGATTTTCTTGGTCGTGATATTTACCCCCTCATGTGGACGATTTTCTTGGTCGTGATATTTACCCCCTCCCCATGTTTAGGTGGTTAGTGATATTGGATGTGACTTACAATGCGTGTGTTGGGGGGGGGGGATAACTAAAAACTTTGTGGATATATATTTTTCACGACAACGACGCTTCTGTACTTCCAGGTCCCATCAACTATGTACAGGCACAACTTGAAAGAAACTAATAAGAAGCGTTATGACGAGTACCTGGCATTACAAAAAGATAGAAGCAAGGACTACAGGCAAAGAGTAAAGGCGGACCCTGAAAAATTGAAAGAACAAAAGGAAAAGGCCAGATTACGACAGAGTAAATTCAGGGTAAACCTCAAGAAAAAGGCGGCCAATGCTGAACTTCAGGAATGTCCAACCACAGCAGAAAAACCGAAAGAAAATCTAAAGGCAAGGACAAGGGCTGAATCATCTCACAAGCGCAAACAATGGTCCGAGTCGAAAAGGAAATATAGAGCAACTTTGTCATCACAGAAGAAAGTCTGGATCCGACGCAAGGACAAAGAAAGGAAAGCTAGAAAGAGTCAGTTGAAAGCTTCACCAGACAAAGGTCAAACAGGATATCAGTCAAGGAAAACACTATACAACGTCACATCCAAAACAAGAAAATCTCTCCCCACCACACCACAAAAATTCGCGACCGTTATCAAATGTCTCATCAAGAATACAACACCAAGAAAACGAAAAGCAGCCGTCGACATCATGGACGTTGTGAAGAAACAGAAGATTGATGAGGACACGGAACACACAACGGAAGACACCACACATCAGACACCACATACATGTAACCGAGAACCAGAAATAACAAGGAAAAACTTGGTCACGCGCATCAAACAAAAGTACAAACAGGCCACACCAAAGACTACCATTCTAGCAAAACAATTCTACATGAGGGGAGACATTTCAACGCCACTACCCCAGAAGAGATACGCCAGCAAACATGGACCTGGCTATGTTATGCAAACAACCTTGATAGCGGCATACAGACTGTTAAAAAAAGAGCACACAGAAATGAAGATGGGATTTACGAAGTTCACCACTCTCAGGCCAAAGAATGTTAGACTCCTGACACACCGCCATTGGATATATTGTGTATGCACAGTATGCCAAAATATCACTTACAAATTACGAGCTCTTAGCAGATTCATGGCAGGAAAGGCCCCCAAAGACTTTGACGAACTACTGAATGTTGTTATGTGCCGCAAGAGTGATGCACAACGTTTTCACGATGCACAATGCATATTTCAGTTGTGCAAGAAATGTAAAGATTCCAGGTTAACTGACCACCTCGGAACAAAAGAAGAAAACACAATGGTGACCTGGAATCACTGGGAGAGAGTGGTTGAGGATGGGAAGGCAAGGAGAGTCATGAAGAGCAAGCGAGAAAGGGTATCGAACATGATCGAGGAGCTTCAGTCTGATGTTGATGCACCTGTGCAGGGCACCAGCTTTGGCGAACACTTGTTTGTTGGGCAGTGGCAACAGAGGCAGTTTGCAGAAGTGAAGAAAAACCTGCCCACAGACTGTGTCTTGCTTACACTGGACTTCGGCAAAAATCGAACCGTCCGATACCAAGACGAGGCCAAGTCTGTGTTCTTCACTGCTCGACAAATAACAATCCACCCTGTTGTAGTCTTCTATCACTCGCGCGATGTTCCTGATCTGATTGTGAGGAACTCCCTGATATTCCTCAGCGACGACAACAACCACGACTATCACGCTGTAGACCATTTCTTCACGAAATCTGTAGAGTACCTGGAGGGAGAAGGGATAGCATTTTCAAAACTGGTCATCTTCTCCGATGGTTGTGCGTCACAATACAAGGGCAAGGGATCGTTTGCGGATCTTAGCCTGAAAGCTATTCCGATCGAGAGAAATTTCTTCGGATCCGATCACGGAAAATCAGAGTGTGATGGAGAGGTGGGGTGTGTGAATAAAGCTGTTGACATGGCCATACTGGGAAGGAAAACGGTTGTGTCCGATGCAGATGACATGCACACATGGTGCTCTACAAATCTCTGTTTGGATGAAGTTGGCTCTAAGCGACGATTCTTCCTTGTGAAGCCAGGTGATATAAACAGAGATAGAGAGGTCACAAACGTCGCCACACTTCAAGGTTGCCGAAAACTGCACCAGGTGGTCAACGTCCCTTGTTCACCATACAAGTTGTTAGTGAAGAAGCTGTCCTGTTACTGTATACTGTGCATCAATGGCCAGACAGAAGACTGCCCCAACATATCATACACTGGAGCTTTTGAACCACGGATGTTGAAGCCAACCAAGTCTCTGACACCAAAGGACTCCAAGACCACACCGGCCACCAGATCCAAGACCTCACCGGCCTCCAGATCCAAGGCCACACCTACATCCACATTTGAGACCACACCGGCTTCCACATCTAAGACCACACCGGTATCCAGATCCAAGACCACTCCGGCATCCAGATCCAAGACCACACCGGCATCCACATTTGAGACCACACTTGCTTCCACATCTAAGACCACACCGGCCACCAGATCCAAGACCACACCGGCCTCCAGATCCAAGACCACACCAGCATCCACATCTAAGACCGCACCGGCCACCAGATCCAAGACCACACCAGCATCCACATCTAAGACCACACCGGCCACCAGATCCAAGACCACACCGGCCACCAGATCCAAGACCACACCAGCATCCACATTTGAGACCACACCGGTATCCAGATCCAAGACCACATCGGCCTCCAGATCCAAGACCACACCGGCCTCCAGATCCAAGACCACACCGGCATCCAAATCCACGACAACTCTACATTCACCATCACAGCAGCTTTGGGAAAAATTGTCTTCTTGTCAGATATATGATGACTTGCAGCAAATTATAGTACAAACTGAACTAGAGGCTCTGCCACAGCTGCTTGAAGTAACATTTCTCACCCACAAGAGAACCATCGATGGAAGTGCTCTAGATTTGATACTGGAAGATCAGCAAGCATGTGGGTTATATCCGTGCAATGTGTATGGTGATGGCAATTGCCTGCCACGATGTGCTAGTCTGCTGGTGTATGGACATGAAAACAATCACCTGGAGATGAGAGCTCGGATTATCGATGAGCTTGTCAGGCATGAAGACAATTACTTGGATGACGATTTCCTGACAAATGGATGCAATTCGTCTGCACATAGCAATGTAGCCGTACAGTTTGCCATGTTCTCTGAAAAGTATGATACACAGCAGTTGTCTGATGTGGCTGTGCAGAGAATTTTCCGAGCGGAGGTTCTTAATCTGTGTCGGAGTGGTCGGTATATGGGCGCATGGCAGATGGCGGCCTTGGCCAATGTTCTTAAAACAGAGGTGGTCTCCGTGTACCCACTGTATGGTGGAAAAACAATGAGGAATGACCTGCACAGAAGATTCCCACCTTTTCATGTGAGTGAACTTGGCAAGGCCAAGGAGGTTTACATTATGTGGAGCAACGTCAATGGAGCCAACATTCCAGAGAGCGATTGGCGACCAAACCACTTTGTGCCTCTTCTGAAGACTGGTCCAGAAGAAAATCATCCTAGTCCTGATCAATCCTACACCAATGAAGTTGAAGCGCTGTCCCCATTGTTCGCATTTGAAGATGACGCTGATGAACAGGACTCCTTCAGTGTCAACACCAGCATGGTGAATATCATAATTCAAGAGCTTGGCGATGATCAGATGCGCGATGTAGACGACCAGGCCACCATTGCTGACCAGATCACCACTGATAATAAGATGGCCGAGGTAGACGACCAGATCACCACTGATGATCAGATGCCTGAGGTAGACGACCGGATCTCCACTGATGATCAGATGCCCGAGGTAGACGACCAGATCACCACTGATGATCAGATGCCCGAGGTAGACGACCGGTTCACCACTGATGATAAGATGCCCGGGGTAGACGACCGGATCACCACTGATGATCAGATGCCCGTGGTAGACGACCGGATCACCACTGATGATCAGATGCCCGAGGTATACGACCGGTTCACCACTGATGATAAGATGCCCGAGGTAGACGACCGGATCGCCACTGATGATCAGATACCCGGGGTAGACGACCGGATCACCACTGATGATCAGATGCCCGGGGTAGACGACCGGATCACCACTGATGATCAGATGCCCGAGGTAGACGACCGGATCACCACTGATGATCAGATGCCCGAGGTAGACGACCGGATCACCACTGATGATCAGATGCCCGAGGTAGACGACCGGTTCACCACTGATGATAAGATGCCCGGGGTAGACGACCGGATCACCACTGATGATCAGATGCCCGGGGTAGACGACCGGATCACCACTGATGATCAGATGCCCGAGGTAGACGACCGGTTCACCACTGATGATAAGATGCCCGAGGTAGACGACCGGATCACCACTGATGATCAGATGCCCGAGGTAGACGACCGGATCACCACTGATGATCAGATGCCCGAGGTAGACGACCGGTTCACCACTGATGATAAGATGCCCGGGGTAGACGACCGGATCACCACTGATGATCAGATGCCCGGGGTAGACGACCGGATCACCACTGATGATCAGATGCCCGAGGTATACGACCGGTTCACCACTGATGATAAGATGCCTGAGGTAGACGACCGGATCGCCACTGATGATCAGATACCCGGGGTAGACGACCGGATCACCACTGATGATCAGATGCCCGGGGTAGACGACCGGATCACCACTGATGATCAGATGCCCGAGGTAGACGACCGGTTCACCACTGATGATAAGATGCCCGAGGTAGACGACCGGATCACCACTGATGATCAGATGCCCGAGGTAGACGACCGGTTCACCACTGATGATAAGATGCCCGAGGTTGACGACCGTATCACCACTGATGATCAGATGCCCGAGGTAGACGACCGGTTCACCACTGATGATAAGATGCCCGAGGTTGACGACCGGATCACCACTGATGATAAGATGCCCGAGGTAGACGACCGGATCGCCACTGATGATAAGATGCCCGAGGTAGACGACCAGATCACCACTGATGATCAGATGCCCGAGGTAGACGACCGGTTCACCACTGATGATAAGATGCCCGGGGTAGACGACCGGATCACCACTGATGATCAGATGCCCGAGGTAGACGACCGGTTCGCCACTGATGATAAGATGCCCGAGGTTGACGACCGGATCACCACTGATGATAAGATGCCCGAGGTAGACGACCGGATCACCACTGATGATCAGATGCCCGAGGTAGACGACCGGTTCGCCACTGATGATAAGATGCCCGAGGTAGACGACCAGATCGCCACTGATGATCAGATGCCCGGGGTAGACGACCGGATCACCACTGATGATCAGATGCCCGAGGTAGACGACCGGATCACCACTGATGATAAGATGCCCGAGGTTGACGACCGGATCACCACTGATGATAAGATGCCCGAGGTAGACGACCGGATTACCACTGATGATCACATGCCCGAGGTAGACGACCGGTTCACCACTGATGATAAGATGCCCGAGGTTGACGACCGGATCACCACTGATGATAAGATGCCCGAGGTAGACGACCGGATCGCCACTGATGATCAGATGCCCGAGGTTGACGACCGGATCACCACTGATGATAAGATGCCCGAGGTAGACGACCGGATCGCCACTGATGATCAGATGCCCGAGGTTGACGACCGGATCACCACTGATGATCAGATGCCCGAGGTAGACGACCGGATCACCACTGATGATAAGATGCCCGAGGTTGACGACCGGATCACCACTGATTATAAGATGCCCGAGGTAGACGACCGGATCACCACTGATGATCAGATGCCCGGGGTAGACGACCGGATCGCCACTGATGATCAGATGCCCGGGGTAGACGACCGGATCACCACTGATGATAAGATGCCCGAGGTTGACGACCGGATCACCACTGATGATAAGATGCCCGAGGTAGACGACCGGATCACCACTGATGATCAGATGCCCGAGGTAGACGACCGGTTCACCACTGATGATAAGATGCCCGAGGTAGACGACCGGATCGCCACTGATGATCAGATGCCCGGGGTAGACGACCGGATCACCACTGATGATCAGATGCCCGGGGTAGACGACCGGATCACCACTGATGATCAGATGCCCGGATCACCACTCCCGACATCGTCACCCGGTGCTATGAAGTAAGTACAAGAGAATCCCAGATGTTCATAAACACTTTATTCAATCCCATACATCATCAAATGTTACAAATAATAATACATCATGTGAAAAATAGGTTATGTCAATTGCAATATGTTAAGTATAAATTTGCTATATGCAAAACAAACAATACAATACAGAAAACACAAAATTCATGTCTTGAAATAAATGTTCCTACAAATTATCAATTTCCCTCATACGTTTTGTAATAATAAGCTCTTCGTGCAGGCGAGCTAAAAACAAACACACAAACCCTCTTTTCTTTTTTAAATTAAGACTAAATAAGCACAATTTTGCATCTTCCTATTAATGTCTTTTGTACGCATGTAGCTCACGTGAGCTATTGTTACCGCAATGTGTCTGTCGTCCGTCGAGAAAGGGTATCGAACATGATCGAGGAGCTTCAGTCTGATGATTTATGCATTGTTTATTTATTGCACCAACCCAGTGTCCAGACCGAGCTGCACCAACCCAGTGTCCAGACCGAGCTGCACCAACCCAGCGTCCAGACTGAGCTGCACCAATCCACTGTCGAGGCGGACCAGCAGCCACCCAGTGACCAGACCAAACTTCCATCCAGGTACATGTAATTACTTACACTTTGGGGACCATGATCTTACACGTAAAGTTCTGACATGCTACAGTGACAAAGTAGTATTCATTGTGCACCTATTCATATGATATTGAAACTCTTTATTTAAGTCCCGAGACAGAGCTGCAGCAACCCAATGTCGAGAGCGAGCTGCACCAATCCAGTTTTGAGACCGAGCAGCAGCCATCCAGTGGCGAGACCGAACGTCCTTCCAGGTACATATATTTTACTTGTAAACATGTTAGGACAATGATCTTACACATAAAGTTCTGACACGCAACAGTAACAAAGTAGAATTGATTGTGCAGCTATTCATATGATATTAAATCTCTTTATTTATTATGAATAATACGTTTCCTATTCAGTACATGTAGTTGTTGCAAGAATTAGTACACAATTCCAATAAACACTAACAAATCACGTTGAGTTTGATGATTCGCATGGTCTAATAAAACATTGATTCTACTGTTGGGTACTCAATATTTATTTTATACTACTTATGCATTACTTGTGAATAGGTTTCCTGCAGGAACCAACATTTTAGTTAGTGTTGGTTCAAAAACATTGAATGCTGTGGTAAGTAAAATGTTCAAAATTGTGTTAAAAGTTATTATTCCCCCAGAGGTATATGGGCATTTTGACTTTACTTTGTTGGTTTTATGTATTTGAATATTGAAAACGTTAAAATGAGCATTTTTAATCATTTTAATCACTTTGAAATAGACGTCGGTTGGAATTATAAGGAATACACGACTTTTGTTGAGAATTTATCGGGGATATAAACATTGAAAAAGCGTGTAATACAAGTTGAAGGCCTTCTGGCCTTCAACTAGTATTTTCCCGCCTTTTCAATGTTCATACCCGCTAAATTCTCAACAAAAGTCGTTTATTCCTATAATATATCGCTCTTATTCAGCTGTTCATGTATATAATTTCAGGTTGTCCCAAAGACTGATGAAGTCGAGGATTATGGATTATGGATTCAGTTTTATCGTCCATATAAGAAACGTCTATGGACCTTGGAAGAAAAACAATTTTTTGTTTGCTGGGAAGATATTGTTAAGGAGATTAATCAGCCGTCACTGGTCATGATTGGATCTAGAATCTATTATACATTTTAATAGAATAAGACTGGAACTGTGCTATCTGTGTTGATGTCAGATAAACCATTTTGATGTGTTTGTAATTCAGAAAAGAGTGGGCTACATGATTGTTGTGCACAATTCAAACACACTTTGCCTTTTGTACTGGCCTCACACTTGTGTTTCTCAACTGTCCGTATGTCTGTCTGTAAATTTGAGATTGGAAAGCAATGAAACACTCCGAAATGTTCAAGGAAAAACTCTAAGACACACCTGACCGTCCTTTGTAGAATATTGATTGGTCAACATGAAATGAGATGAATTCTCTAAAAGCCCTTTATTTATACAGGGTTGATACAATGATATGTATACTTGTTCTTCAGTTTACTTTATCTTGCTGTCTGTCAGGTGTGTTTCGTCCTGCTTTTGTTGGTGACCCGTACAGTGTTTCCAGGACTCGTCAGTTAGAGAAACACCATAAACTTGAGTCAACAAACATAAATGAACAAGAACAGTAACTAACAGTAACAGTAACAGTAAAGAATGCAGAACATTTTTTAAAAAGTTAATTATAGTAGGGTTAATAACTTCAGTAACAAGGAGTACTTAACAATAATTGTAAGCGAATTAGCTACACTCGCTCGATACGACCTATTAATATGCAAATTAGCCACGCCCACTTCCATTGTTATGCTAATAAGGCCCCATTGTTATGCAGTGAGGCGAAACCGGCCCATATATTACTCATACATTATGTTCTGTCCTAATGTAACACTAGCATACATTATTTTCTGTCCTAGTGTAACACTAGCATTGATATTCCGTCCAAGTGTAACAATAGCAAACAAAAAACATAAAAAGAAGATAATTAATACTTTTTAAAAGTTTATGATTATTCTTTGATTTTATTTCTTGAACTAACTCTGTTGGGCATCTTTCAGTTCATTTCAAACCATATGGAGTCTTTAATTTGTATATTAGAAGAACAAATATTTTGTTTATTGGCCATTTTTTCTGTCTCCATATTATTAACTTCTAATTTCTAATTTCTTAATTTTACGGTGACAAATTTGGTTATATTTACTTCATATATATACCTAGTAATTATTTAACTGTAATTCATGTCTTGAATTCTTCCAGAATATACCTAATTTTTTAAAATATATTTCATGGTGACGACTTTGGGATTTTTACATGGTGGTATATTTTAAAACAAATTTACTTCATGAAAAATGAAATTTGTCCAAAAAAAATTGTTTTCAGACTTATGAATGTTTTAGTCAACTGTATACTGAAGGAAAAGCAAGAAAAGTCAATACAATTTTGGAAAATTTCACGGGACATACAATTGAATTTTCCGTCCATGTAACACTAGCAAAAATGAAATCTGCCGTATATAAACAATAAATATAATTATACCCATTATACTTTTATAGACCATTCCAGTAGTACATTGTACAACATATTCTTTATACCAGGCCACTCCATTAGTACAACAAATTTTTATTCATACAATTTCAGGTTATTACATGCTTGACCATAGATCCAAGAAATGGTGGCGCCGAATCTTCTTTTACTTTCTGATGACCAGTACCCATAATGCCTACGTTGCAGCCAAAGATTCAAACCCCGAAGTGGTCAATCGTGAGTGGCCAAACTTCCAGGACTTTGTTGAAGATTTGGCCGAGGGACTGATCGACGAGCATACCAACAATAGACACATGCCTGTGCCCAGTGACGTCCGACAGATTGAACGGCATGACTTTCTAAAGCTGTATGCAAGAGAAAAGGTGTGTGTTGAGTGCAGGGCAAAACAAGGACCTGGTACCCGTGCAGGAACAACCAAGTTTGGATGCCAACAATGTGATGTTCCTGTCCATACACAGTGCTTCCCTGGACACATCACACGGGCAAATAACTAGTAAATAGTGTGAATCTGCAGATGTACATATATAGTGTCATGTAACTGAAATGACATGAATTACAAACTGGAAAAAACAATATAATTATAACCTTTAGTGTTTATTTTCTGTGTATATAATTACAAATGCATACATATTGGGATATAATTTATCAAAATAATATGGATGACTAGCATGTTTGGTAAGTTATGTTTCATCATTTCTGAGTACATGTATTTCCCCATGCCTTTCAGGAGCCATTTGTATATATATAAATATATTTTTTTAAATAAATTAAATATATTTATGTATACTGAAAATGTTATATAAATTTATGTGTAAATAAATCAAAAATCAATGTTCCAATATAATAATGCTATTCAAAACACATTTTTCCTCTGAAGCAGTTTTCAGATTATTTTTTTTCAACTACCTGATTTCATTCAATTTATTGTAACTTCATTATTTATGCACATATTTTCAATATTTTTGTACCATAGTAATCAGCATAAAATTCCACACGATTTGTACATTTCAATGTTACACCTTTCCATTCAATTTTACACCTTTCCATTCAACTTTTGATTGAAAAATAGTGGTGAAATTAATAAAATAAAAAATTTCATTTTTTATTTTTGTTTTTCCAGTTTTGGTTGAATAACTATGTCAATTTTTAAAATTAAACTATCAATGAAATTTATATCAGTCAGGGATTTCAATAGAAGCCGGCAACCGGCGAACTCCGCCGTCTACTATCGACATCTGAGCCGCTACTTTTGCCATGCCACGTCCCAATTGTACCTGTTAATGCAGGTTCTTTATAATTAGAAAAATATGTCAATAAAGTTAATATTTCCCCTCAATTTTGGTTGTTTTGCAACGCGATCGAAACTGTCCGCCGATTGTCCGCCATCTTGAAATTGAGAGAAGAGTGAGACTGGTGACTAAGTAAGATGCCTCGATTACATGCTGCAGTCTCTTCCGGTTTTCCATGTGCTTTTGAAGTTGATTAAATAGGTGTCTAAATGTGTAGAATGATAAATGTATAATAAACGTTTTTATATACGAGTACAATCAGTTGTTCTTACTCAATCACAATTACAACTGAAACTCGGTGACACACACAAAGACTATTAGTTAATTATGTATCAATGGGCCGAAGTGTCTTAGGAAATAAGGGCCGAAGTGTCTTAATAAGGGCCGAAGTGTCTTAGGGCCGAAGTGTCTAAGGCCGAAATGTCTTAGAGCCGTAGTGTCTATGGGCCGAATTGTCTTAGGGCCGAAGTGTCTGGTTACCATTAAATATGGCAGATAAAAAGCGTGCCGCTGGCAGTATCTTGTCATATTTTAATAAAAGACTGCGACCAGAAGAAGATTCAGGTAAGCATAACTAAATAAGAATAATAAGAATAACTTCAATAATTTAAAAGAAAATGCTATAAATTCAACATTTTTACCGATCTTTCGAACTACACAGTCATCCTACTTTATAGGAGATTTATGGATACAGACGGCTACTTCGTTGCTTTCAACGTCTACTCAAAATTTTATTGAAACCCCTGATCAGTGTGTAGAAAATTTTATAATCTTTCTAAATATATATACTTTTGTTATGGTATTCATAACAGAATTTGAACAATAAAGCAATATTCATCACTATCCAATATTTTCTCTGCTTATCAGTAATCTGATAAATATCTCCAGATATACAGGGTATCTTGTCTGATTAGCTTCCAGAATGAAATGGGTTAATTATCTATGATATTTATATATACTGTTTTCAGGTTAGTTACGTTTTAACATCTCGTAATAAGTTATCTTTGTGCATTATTTACTGTGACTTAGGTATTAAAACTAGTTGTTCATTTACATAATATACATACATGTATGTAGCCTGGTGTATACTGTTTTATTGTGTGATACTTATCGCACTTAATGTTTTGTTACTCTTGGGATTTGGACACTGTTGTGTCGAGTTACTAGTTGACGTAATATATTATTAAATATCTATATATATATATAATATACTGTTTTCAGTGTTCGGTTATCTTTCACCCCGACATCCCCGCAACGGAACCTATATAAATGAATGCCTATTACTCGACATGATAGTACGGGGGTTTCACTGTATTTTGTAATATTTGGCAGGCATCCTAGACTCGCTAACGATGCTTTTCTAGGGCTTCCTATAGACAGTTTAACATCAGGCCTCAAGGTTATAAAACTGTTTTGATCTCCGCTCAAAACTCGACTCAAAACTCAAACTCACAGGAGTTTTGAGACAGAATCGTAGGTTATAAAACTTTTTGAGACTGTTCTCAGTTGAGCATGATCTAATGCTATCTCATGCTCAACTGAGTTAAACTCTTTCGTATGGAGGCTTAAAAAGCTATCACCGGAAGCGTCACACATCGTCTGTTGTCACCCCACTGTGTACCCCTTCTCTGACACTGTCCAGGGCTCGACAAATCCTATTGCCCGACACCCGTGGCAAGTCAAAAACCATGTTCGGAAGTAGCCGTCAACCAGAATTTAGCCCGGGGCAAGTCAAAATTCCATAGATGTGATTATCGGACAAGTGTTCGAATACATTGGTGAAAATGATAATAATGATCACAGGGCCAGTGAATTCATATCTGCTATTGCTGACACAGTACAGCTAGATGCTGAAAACGATATTCAGCAGAGTTCATTCATTTCTATTTCGTCCGACGGCAGCACTGATGTTTCCATTAAAGAACAAGATTATTTATGTAAAGATACCTGTGTGATGGCGAGGCCAAAACAAGCTTTGTTTCCATTGAGGAATTAAATTCTGCTGATGCTACAGGTGTTTAGGAAGGTATTGACAATGGACTGAATCAAGTTTTAGCGATATAACCGAAGTAGGTAATGGGAAGCCAACACACTTTGATGGAGCTAGTGTAATGCAGGGACTTAAAACGGGGACAATGTCTACGATACTGAAGGATGCTCCCTGGGTTCTTCCTATGCATTGTGTTGCACATAAACTGGAACTGGCAGCTCTCCACAGTGTGAAATCAGATTCGTACACAAGACGATTTGAAGACGTAGTTAAAGGAATATATGTATGTTCTATCACTACAGTCCCAAATGTAGACAAGTGTCCAATAAACAGATCAACACACTAATAAACTGTTTATTGTCCTGATTGGGCCCCATTATCAATCGTAAACACTGCCGTCTGCTGTTTCAATTGTTCCATTTGCACATATGAAATTAGTCCTATTAAACAGACTTCGGCGCTTTTAACATCCGGGCGGTTCCTTAATTTCTACAATTGCATTCGGCGACGAAATATCAAAGAATCTATCAATGCCTTGCTTATATACTTGTTAATTACACCTTATTCGGAGCAGAGATTATCCACGAGTATTTACACGATAAGTACATGTATTCTGCACCTATGTTGATGTGTTGTCTCGAATACAGGCCCTGGGTCCATGCTGCTTCCAATTCAGTAGTGGGGCGACCATCCCCTACCCAACGGGTCCTCAGGTGGCGGATAGGGGAAACGGCCCTCAGATATGGGGGTTAGCTGTGAATCAAATAAGCAGTCCCAGACCATATGGCGGTGTACCTACTAGGACGGGGCAGGATAGCACATGGCAAAGCTACTCCTATTAAATACTCCACGTGTCCCACAACGGGTGCATCAGGCGAACATATGGACCGCCTTAAAAGTCCTAGCCTAAGGGCGAGGTAACCCCAACAGAAACCTCGAATGCTGAAGCCGGAAGTACTGGGCCGCACGGCGCATTCTAATAAACCACGGTACTACGCATAACGCAACATGAATCACAATGACAGAAAGAGTAAACCGAGATGGTGCTGGACCTGTGAAGACCCGCCAGGCAGGTACAGTGCCGGGTTCCATACCTCGAAGGAACCCATCCTTAGCTACTGGAGGTCACCCTAAGCTGCCCTGTGGAGCCAGGGGACGGCGAAGGACAGCTACTGGCCGAAACGTGAAGCAGAAACCTCTTGTGCTCATGCAGTGGAATGCTGAAGGAGTCTTTAACAAAAAGACTGAACTTGAGCAAGTACTACAGGACAAAGAGGTAAGTGTTTGCTGCATACAGGAAACACACCTGAACAAAGACAAGACGTTCAAAGTACGAGGCTACAGTGCCTCCGAGCAGACCGACAAGACAGACACAAGGGTGGTGTGCTCACTCTAATCCGGAACAACATCAATGTGAGCGAAGTGAAAACCTACCTTGAAGGAGCAGAATACCAGGAGTTCAAGATCAAGATCAAATCAACTGAGATGAACCTCGTCAACTACTACTGCCCAAATGACAAAGCCCTTGACACTATTGGAGTTTCAAACAGTCGATGCATGGTTGTTGGTGACTTCAATAGTCATTCCCAGAGTTGGTGATATGCACAGTCTGATAGGCGTGGGGATGAAGTGGAGGACTGGCAGGATGAGCACAACTTGATTCTCGTCAACCAGCCCTATGATGTACCAACCTTCTACTCTAGGCGATGGCACACTACTACCTCTCCAGATCTAGTATTCTGCACAGAGGACATCCAGAAAGGTACGGTTAGAGAAGTTGGCGATCAACTTGGTGGAAGTGACCACAAACCAGTGTTCCTCACACTCAGCAGTGAAGTGATACAGACAGACCATCCCTACCCTAGATGGAACTACAAGAAAGCCAAGTGGAGTCTCTATGCTATTCGGTCCAATTCTCTTACTCGAGGCATACAGGTACACGGAAGAGATGTTAACAACGTGGTGAAAGAGTTCAACAGCTGCATACTCAAAGCTGCCCATGAAACCATACCTAGAGGTGCGAGAAGAGAATACAAGCCCTACTGGACCAATCAGTTGCAGACCCTCCAAGATCAACTCACTGAAGCAAGGAACAGGGCAGAAGAACAGCCATCATAAGAAAACCATGAACAACTTCAGAAAGCAAAGGCACAGTTTCAAAAATCTAAACTGGAAGCTACACGACGAAGTTGGAGGGATAAAACTGCTGCCCTGAACCTTGAGAAGGACGGGAGGAAGTTGTGGAGGCTAACGAAACAGCTAAATGATGAAGAAAATAACAGACAGAAAATCACGTTGGATGAGGATGGGAAACTGTTGACCGGCAAAGAGACTGCAGACTGTCTCGCCAAAGCCTACCAGAAAGAGGGCAACATCAAAGTCACACGCCAACAGCAAAGAGAGGCACGGAAAGAACAGAAGGATAGAAGTAAAACGCATACGGAACAAGACTCCATGAAACTTCCACTTACATACCAGGAACTGTACACAGCACTCAGACAACTGAAAAAGAGGAAGTCACCTGGACCAGATGGAATCTCCAATGAAATGCTAACTCATCTTGGATGCTCAGCCATGCTGAAACTTCTTGACATCTTCAATCTTAGCTGGAAAGAAGGCATAGTTCCGCAGATCTGGAAGGAAGCCAATGTTATCCCAATCTACAAGAACGGCAAGGATAGAAAGAAAGCTTCCAGCTATCGCCCTATTAGTCTCATTAGCTGTGTGGTCAAGACAATGGAGAGGATAGTTAACAAGAGACTCATGTGGTACCTTGAGACAGAAAACCTCCTATCCAAGGAACAAGCAGGATTCCGACAGTTCAGATGCACAGAGGACCAGGCAACATACCTCGCTCAGGAATTTGAGGATGCATTCCAAGGCCAGAAGGTAGTTTTTGCAACCTGGATAGACCTCCAGAAGGCTTTTGACAAAGTCTGGACTGATGGGCTGCTGGTCAAGATGCAACGATGCGGAATTGCCGACAAGATGCTCCGATGAACCAAATCCTTCCTACACAATCGCAGAGCCAGAGTACTTGTTGACAACCAGAAGAGCAAGAAATTCCTCATCCGACATGGTGTTCCTCAAGGAGGAGTGATCTCGCCTACGCTGTTCCTCATCTTCATCGATGACTTGCTTGCAGAGCTGCCACATGGTATCAAAGCAGCACTCTATGCTGACAACTTGGTCATGTGGTGTGTTGAAGAATATGCAACGACTGCCACATACAGAATGCAGATGGCCGCAGACAAGCTCACAGCATGGGCAGAAGACTGGTGCATCTCTATTAATAAGGAGAAGTCGTCAACCACACTCTTCACACTTTCCACCAACCAGAAAGCTGGAACCATCAAAGTCGGTGGAACTGCCTTGAAGACGGACAACGAGCCAACATACTTGGGGGTGACATTTGACAGACGGCAGACATGGAAGCCACATATCCAGAAAGCAGAGGCCAAAGCCAAGCGCAGGCTTGCAATCCTTCGGAAGCTTGCTGGCACCACATGGGGTGCCAATGATCACATCCTGAAGACTATATACCAAGGTGTGGTCAGGCCTCACCTGGAATATGGATCCACCGCCTGGACATCATCAGCCAAGACCAACTAACAGACACTCGACAAGGTTCAGAACAAGGCTCTCAGGCTGATCACAGGTGCAATGAAGAGCACTCCAATCAAGGCCATGGAGAAAATTACTTCCATCCAGCCACTGCAAGAACGTCGCGACACAAGAATTCTTCTACAGACAGAGAAGTTTCGATGTCAGGAGGAACAACCGATGAAGCAGAGAGTTGAGGCACTAACGAAGAATCGTCTAAAGCGAAGCAGTTTCATCCACCAGTCCAAGAAGCTTGCTCGAAAGCACACCAGCCATCTCCCAGCCAAGACATTGCCTCCAACGCCATTTCTATCCAAGCCATGGTTGACTAGCGATGAATTCAAGGTTACCATCTGCAGTACAATCCCATACATGACATCCAGAGATAGACAACATGATGATGTCAAACGTGCCCTCACACTAGCACACATCGACAAGAGTTATCCTGGAGAAGTATGGCTACAAGTCTACACAGATGGTTCAGCCACAAGAGCAGTAGCAAACGGAGGAGCAGGCGTGTATGTCCGACACCCAGATGGACACACACAGTCAGTTGCTCTACCTACTGGAGTACACTGCAGCAACTATGGGGCAGAAGTACAGGCCCTTGAAACAGCAGCATCTCCATCTCTAGTACACAACACTGTAGAGTGTGCCCAGGTTGTCTTCCTGACTGATGCGCTCTCAGTTCTGGATGCCCTGTCTAACAACAAAGAACCCCACCTGATGGAAGCCCTTCGAACAGTCAGCGTATCTAAAAGAACTGTCCTCCAGTGGGTACCTGCACACATAGGCATTCCTGGCAATGAAGCTGCTGACCAGCTTGCCAAGCAAGGTTCTACCGAGAGGCAACCAGACAAAGATTTGACTTACAAGGAGAAATGCACCATACTCAAATCTGCATCAAAGCCAACAGTCGAGAAGGATGACTACCACCTTCTCACCAGACAGGAGCAAGTCACGATATTCCGGCTTAGAACAGGGCATAACCGCCTGAACTTCCATATGTGTCGGAAGCTTGGACTAGCTCCATCAACTGCCTGCAGCTGCAATGTAGGGGACCAGACTGCAGAACACATCCTCCAGGAGTGTCCCAATCTTCATGGGCTGAGGAAAACAACCTGGCCAACAGATACTTCTCTCCAGACGAAGTTACATGGCTGCCGGGAGGATCTGAGGAGGACGGCCCATTTCGTGTTTGCTGCCGGCTTGTCCATGTGATTCGCGAACGACAAGAGGAAGAAGAAGAATACAGGCCGATTTCAGTGATCTGTTGAAGTATTGTACAAAAATAATTGACCAATTAAACAGTTAGAACGAGATAATTATAAGATTATACAATTTGTTGTTTATAATCAAGCCCCAAATCCCCTGGTATCATTCGACTACGAATACAGTTACAATGAGCTTGCTTATATTCTTTAAGTTCAAGGAAAGTGAAAGTAGTTCTGTAAACAGTAAAAAACGGAAACCAAATAATGATTCAAATTGTGTGCCTACTTCCAAGAAAGTGAAACTCACTGAGAGTAAAAAGGATGCAAACTATGATTTCAAAACATGAAAGGACTTTTAAAGGAAAGTGGCAAGATGATTTTAACTGGCTGTTTCATGAGGAACATAAAAAATCTTATGTTCTGCAAGTTCTGCCAGAAAGACCCAAAATTATCAGAGGCAAAAATTAATCAGAAAGTGGTATTTGTTCAAACAAAATTGGTTCACACACTTTCCGGATAGAACCAATACGTGCTCATCATGCAAGTGGTTCGCATAAGGTATGAGCGATGGTGAGCAGGAAGTAGGAGGCCTAGTGGAGCACGAGGTCAATGCTCCCATACATGAAACTACCATAGCAATGGGAAGCCAACACTCCAGGTTTGTGCAAACTTTGATGGAGCTAGTGTAATGCAGGGACTAAAAATGGGGACAATGTCTACGATACTGAAGGATGCTCCCTGGGTTCTTCCTATGCATTGTGTTGCACATAAACTGGAACTGGCAGCTCTCGACAGTGTGAAATCAGATTCGTACACGAGACGATTTGAAGACGTAGTTAAAGGAATATATGGCAGATTTCAGAATACGGCATAGTTAGTTAGCACTCTTTTTCATATGTTTGATGCAGACAATTAAAAAGTGTAAAATAAATAAATGGCCTGTTTGTTTTTTATGTAGTCATATAAAATGAATAAATTAATGTAAAATATATAATATTTCAAGAGTCAAAGTACGGAAATATTTGTTTTTCTTTTCTAAAATGAGACATTTTTGATGGACAAGTGTTTTAATTTAATACTGTTGACTGTTTATTCTTCATAATAGGGGCATAAAAGTGTCAGAAATGCTCTAAATTACCATGTAAATATGATCAATCAGTCATTCTTTATTTTTCTCGACAGTGCTAATGTTATCAATTTCCGTCTTTGTGGCAGTGTGACATTAGCATTCTGCATGTTAAAAATCTCATTCTTGGGGTTACAATTTGGAGTACAGTGATTGGCTAACTACAAGATTTTCCGTAATTCAAAAATAACCTAACTTCCGTCTAATATGCGTTTTGTTAAATTCCCATCAAGTTTAATATTGCTAACGTAACACGATTTTTTTCCCCATCAACCCATGTCCGTGACGATAGCAGTTTTAAACTTCCAGCTCATTCATCACGTGATGGTCTCGCGTTATTTCGTCGATACCAAAATGGCTGCCGCGGGCGAGGAAGCGACTGAGAACAAAAAGAAAAAGCTAGTTTTCCTACAAAAGAGACATATATCGATCTAAAATTTGCTGTCAAAATAATAAAGATATCACTGTATAACATTAGCAATCGGACTTTAGCGCAATCAGTGTGGTATTTCTGTAGAAAACCAAAAACAAACGCGTTATTTTCGCCTTGAAAATTTCCAGTTTTGTGTTCTCTTGAAATTAAATGGACGAAGTAGTTTGTTATTACTTGCTGTTTTTACAATACCGTTTTTCGTTTGCTAGCGTTATGCAAATGACGGAATTTATTATGCAAACGTTACTTATTGGAACCAAGTATCTAGTGCAATCGTATTTCTCGGACATGTACGGGATTGCTAACGTATTCATGTTGACATGTGTAAATGTGCTAACGATATCAGATTCTGATGGACAAGTATAATAAATAATGCTAATATTACCTGGTTGACATTATTATGACTGCTAATGTAATTTATTGGACTTTTTTGCTAGTGTTATGCTTGACAAATTTATTGTTTAGTGGTTTTAGAGTAGTATTGCTGATTACCACAAACACAATTTTACCAGAATCAACCAAAAACAAAATTGATTACCGGAAACAAAAAGATTTTGCAATAATTTTTAAAAACATTAAGATTTAAATGATATTTTTGGTTGAAATATGATATATTTGTATTATATGAATTTTCAGTCGAGCTATTGGGATGCAAATATGATGTCTGTCTGTCTGTCCGTTAGCATTTTGCTTCAAATGGCATCCCCTTTGAAACCGCTTGAGGGATTTTCACCAAATTTGGTTTGAAGCACCCCTATAAGTTCTCAAAATTGTTCCAATTAGTTAGAAGAGCTGCACCACTACCATGGCAAAACAACAATACGCCTGTCTTACAATTCAATATGTACAAATTTATGCAATAGTTAGAACTATTACTTTGTAGCATGGTATGTTTGCATCAATTCAATATGCTATTATGCATTACAGTGAAACCCCTCAAAACCGGAACCCCTCTAAATCAGAATTCCCCCCAAACCGGACAATTTTCGCGGTCCTGATATTTTTCCTTCTTTGTTCATTGTAAAAAATACCTCTCTAAACCGGAACCTCTCTTTTCCGAATACCGGACAAGTTTTCGGGACCATTTGTGCACATTTCTATTGCAAATTACTCCTGAAAACCAAACAGCCAGCGGCGTAAAATCCGGATCCGAAACAACCTTTGTCTCACCTGAAACATAACACCTTCCGTGTTTTCACAAGTCAATTAATCAGTCGGCATATTGGTGTTTTATCCGTATTGCTTACATCCGACGTGGTGTTGTGAGAACATAAAGGCGTGATAAAAACCAATAATGCTGAACATTTGTTTTAATTACGTTGTTTTCAAATGGATTACGACTGGACACTATTTAATTATGTCCTTTGCAATTGCAGGTTTGTTAATCTCTTCATGTTTGAGTAAATAGTGTTAATACAATCTATTTAGATGTGAATGGGATTTCACAAAAAGCAGACTAACATTATTTAACCCATTCAACCCCAAGTAACTGACATGGACTGATGCGCGATATTTTCAGACCAATAAATTAATAAGAACATTACCTTTGGACCAGTTCATTTATCAAAATGGGTAATTTTATCTAAAAACAGTAATAATTATTACTGGCAAAAAAGTGCAGATCCTGATGAGACGGCTCGTCACGAGCCGGCTCATCTGGATCTACACTTTTCATAAGCCTATTTAGAGGCCTGTGGGGTTGAAAGGGTTAAGGCATAACATTGATAATTATATGTCATAATTATTGATCAAATACGGAACCACCGACAAGTCATTACGTACAAACAAATTTGAGCTTATATATATTTTATTCCACATTTGTAAGTTATTAGTTCTTTAGTAACTGCCAAAATCTAAGCATGTCTCAGCCTCCTTCTAAGCGTCGTAGAGTTGAACTGTCCCTTGAGGACAAATTGAAATTAATCAGAGAATCTGAATCTGTACCAAAACCAACACTGAAGGTGTTAGGAGAAAAATATGGTGTTGGGAAGTCCACGGTATCCGACATCCTAAAGAAGAAATTGGTGTCAATGGGAAAAGAACTCAAATGCCGGCAAATGTAGATTCAATAACGCCTGTAAATTCGACAAATTAAATGACATGGTATGGGAATGGTTTTGCAAGGCACGTGGCAAGAACATTCCAATTTCTGGTGTCCTTATTCAGGAGAAGGCTTTGGAATATTCCAAGTAACTGGAACTTAATGAGTTTAAGGCTTCCAATGGCTGGTTGGATCGGTGGAAGGGTAGGCACTCGGTTAAAGGGTTTAAAGTTTCAGGGGAAAGTGCCGGTGTGAACTTGGAAACGGAGGATTACAAAAAAAGGATTCCGGAAATTATTGAAGGATATGAGTTACGGGATGTGTTCAACTGTGACGAAACTAGACTATACTTCCGTGCATTGCTTGACAAAACCCTGTCTGTAAAAGGTCACTCATCCAAAGGTACTAAAGTCTCAAAGGATAGAGTAACTGTTATGTTTGCTTGTAGCGCAACTGGTGAAAAGCTGAAACCATTGGTGATAGGGAAGTCTCTTAATCCACGTTGTTTGAAAAATGTGAAGCGGGACAGATTAGGCATAGACTACATTGCTAATAGAAAGGCATGGATGAACAATGAAGCATTTATGAACTGGGTACATAGTGTTAACAAGGACATGAGACGGAAGGGAAGGAATATCATCTTATTCCTAGACAACGCATCGTCTCACGGTCATGAGCTAAGTCTATCAAACGTTAACTTGAAATTCATGCCACCAAACACGACGTCACATCTTCAGCCATTGGATCAGGGGATAATCCGAGCATTCAAGGCCCTGTACAGAAAGAACCTCCTTCGTTCATTGTTGAGCGTCATCGATTCTGCTGACACAGTTCAGGAACTATGCAAGCAGATCACTGTTAGACAGCATTGGCTGGATTGTTAAAGCTTGAGGGGATCTTGAGGTTACTACGATTGAACGGTGCTTTCAGTCAGCTGGATTCAAGGATTCTGTGTTGCCAGTTGTGGCAAGTTTGTATGAGGACGAGGAGGATGAGGGGGGGGGGGGGGGGGGGGGGGGGGGGATTTCCAATTTTCGGATATTTTACAGATTTTCGCCGTTTTTATAATTTTCGCCAAACTGAGTTTTTATTAGCCAATTGTGCAATATTGTAGCCATTGGCGAGGCTGGCGATTGGCAGCGCGGGCTCTGGTTACAAAGCATGGTCCTGGTTATGTCATACAGATGACATTAAAAACAGCATTCAAGCAGTTCAAGCTGGAATGTCCAGAAGCTAAGGTGGGATACACAAGTTCACACATTTAAGATCTAAGAATGTGAGACTTCTGTCTAAATCTCATTGGGCGTTTTGTGTGTGTACGGTATGTCAAAATGTCCCTTACAAAATTCAGGCTTTAGACGGGGGGAAATGGAAAGATACACAATATTGTCAAAAATGTGCTAGTTTTGAATTGACAATTACATTATGAAACTTTTTTAAGAGATCATAGTGATATGACGATTGTGTGGCACCACTGGGAAAGGGTCATGGACACAAATTATGGAAAAGTTAAAAAAAAAACTGCTTACAAAGAAACAAATAGTTACTGACCTTATTGAAGGACTGATTGGAGATGTGAAACAACTCATTCAAGGCTGCACTTTCGTTAAACATTATTTCGTAGCAGCCTGGCAACAGCTCCAATTTACCAATATCAAGAAGGGACTTACAGAAGACGAAGTTCTTATGGTTATTGATTTTGGAAAAAATTACGCTGTAAAACACCAGGACGAAGCGAAAAGTTCATACTTTAACCCTTTCAACACCACAGACCTCTAAATTGGCTTACAAAAAAGTGTAGATCCAGATGAGCCGGCTCATGATGAGCCGTCTCATCAGGATCTGCAATTTTTTCAAGTAATATAACTATTTTTAGAAAAAAAATACCCATTTTGATAAATGAACTGATCCAAATGTAATTTTGTTATTAATTTATTGGTCTAAAAATATCATGGACCAGTCCATGTCAGTTACTTGGTGTTGAATGGGTTAATGCAAATCAGATGACTGTCCATCTAATTGTAAAAATTCTGAGTGGGTAGGTAAGTTAACGCAAACAAATATTTTTTAAGCATAGCCTAAACAAATGAGGTATTGTGAAAGTATGCAGGGTATTATGCTTCACACTCACAAGAGGTTAGTGTTCAAATACAAATCTTTATTTATTAAATAAACCAAAATAAAAATATATTATCATAAAATATATTTCGACCAACTGGTCCCTTTTCGCCAGACTGTATGCTGTATAAATGCAAAATTTTTAATGATATATACAATATACTGTTTTCAGTGTTCAGTTATCTCTGCGCATGTGTCAGATCTCTGCGCATGTGTCAACCGCTGTGTCTTCAGCTCCCCGCTACTTCCTTTCTCTTCAGCTCTCCTAAAATTAATTATTTCTCGTCTCCAGCAGCAGTCAACTAAGTATATTTTCTCCAGTAACACACACATAGGTCAACACACAAACTCCCATTGAACTCACGCCAATTTGATGCAATTTCGAATCTTTTCAAAAAAATTCCCTAACCGGAAGTACATGTTGATAAGCAAGCCGAAATCATCTCCCCTTAATACTTGTGTGTTACTGATATTTACAGCATTACAGGTGAATTATTTTGTATTTACCATGTTTCAGATCACCTCAACTGCCCTGTTTGCCTTCATATGTTTTTTATTGTATAATGAAGATGTTTCTAGTACTCATTTTCCGGCTAGAACATCTGTCCAGCTCTCGATACTTAATCAAACTGCCCATTTAAATAAACTGTTTAAAAAGACAACAAACCACAAAAGGAAAAGTAAACCAATTCCCATCTGTATCACCCAATTATGTCTCCTCCTACTGGCACTATCCCATGATATCAAGAGCAACACAGGCCCCATCCAAACGGACATGTATCTGGAAGGAAACTCCACAATCTTTCCGTGTGGAAACTGTCAACTGCCCGTCTCCTGGACTTGCAAGGGTGTCCAGTGTGGCATGTGTACGGTCTGGTTCCATGCCGATTGCCAGAACATAAATGACTCCCTATACGACAGACTCGGAAACTCTTCAACTGGGACGGCAGTCTGGAAGTGTTCTATTTGCGAAAACATAAATATTTCAAACAGCTCTGTCCCGAGCCTGGACTCCTTCGAAACTTCAAATCCCTTCGCCAACCTTGACAGCTCAAACATGAGCAATGTATCCTTCTCCATGGCCCAAACGTCCATTACCAAGCGCAACCCCCTTAAGTCCAAAACAGGTCAAAAAAATAACACAAGGGTCACTAAAAGTCCAAATCATCAACTGCAGGTCAATAGTAGACAAAAAACTCGAATTCAACAATCTCATCAGTTCATCAAAACCGGATATTGTAATAGGTACCGAGTCCTGGCTTAAACCTAAGCATTATACCAGTGAAGTGTTTGACCCAGACCTAGGTTACTCCATTTTCCGTCGCGACCGTATCAATCAGGCAGGCGGAGGTATATTTATTGCTATAAGGGACTGCTTAACAGCCCAGGAAATGCCCGACATACAGTCTGAATGTGAGGACCTATAGGTAAAATTAGACCTTGTAGGAAATAAGTCTCTTGTTATTGGAGCTTATTACAAACCTCATGAGCTTGATATAGACAGTTTCAATCAATTCAGTAAGTCTATTGAAAAGGTTAATAAACGTTTCTCCAACATCTGGGTGGCTGGGGACCTAAATCTACCAAAGATGGACTGGGACACTACCAGCCCATCCATCCTTCTATAGGCAGGTCATTGAAACGTTTAATGACAGCATTAGACACTCGCACTCGCCATGGCGATAACGTTTTTAGACTGGCGAGAAACTTTTACTACGCAATCGACATCGTGGCGAGATGTCTTCTTTTTTTTTATTATTAATTTAAACCTTATTTATTTTACAACGATTGCGAAGCAAGTTTGAACAACTTATATTAATCACTCTCGTTGGCTCGGATGTAAGCGTATATGTGGTCATTCATGTGGGAGGAAACCTGTCCGATCTGGCGACCATCGTATGTGAGATGGTACGATGTCTTATTTGATAGCCCTTGGCGAGTTTGTTGAAGTTCATACTCGCCTGAACCAGGACACACAGTATCTTCACCATTTTAGGCGCTTTTTCTCATCGAATTAACAAAATATCAAATATTTGTGTCTACTTAAAACAAATTTCGTGGGGGGCATGCCCCCGGACCCCCCTAGCATGGCAATTGCCTGCGGCACATGCAGAACCACATTCACTGGCCTGTACCATTTATTTTTGGCCGGAACTAATTCTCAAGTACAGGCCAAGTTGGCCGGAACATATTGAAATGAGTGTCCAACACTGTAATGATACAAACCTCACCCAAACGGTTAACCTCCCCACCCGTGAAAACATCCTGGATTTATTCCTTACAACTAACCCCAGTTTAGTAAACCAGGTCAATATTCTACCTGGCATCAGTGATCATAATGTAGTCGAAATAAAAGTCAACACATCCGCAAGGATATGTTATCAAAAGCCTCGCAGGATCTATAAGAAAGCAAGCTGGCAGGCCATTAAACAGTCATTATGTGACTATCACCAGTGTCACAAAATGACTCTTGTATTAATGAACACATTATTATAACCCTAAGTCGGGGCCTCATTTTCCCATTTTATAGAAGGGGTTTTCCAATCAAGGTAAACACATCTTCGAAGATCCAGGTATAAGTGGAGTATAAGGGGAGGTATGGTGATCTAAGGTGATCCAATCTTCTTGTATGTTATAGGGGAACTATTTAAAGCGTTTCCTGGCTAATATCGGACAGAGATAACATAATAAGGTTTAGTTCTGTGTAACCTATTGTAATAAATCCATATACCAGGGCCTCTATAAACTAGTTTATTTTACATATCACATGATAACGGTAGCACAGGGATTTAGTGAATTGTGAGATTAGCATGGGCTGAACAACTATTTAACACAGTAAGAGACCTGACATATTACCATTCACTTCAAACGACACAACACGAACTGACCGTGAGTGGAGCAAACGTTGTGAGAATTTGGTCAGAGCGAAATGCGGATTTGATCACGTAAGTGCAATTTATAGATATTTCTTTTTAAACTCAATTTGGCTACTATTCTCACTGTATAATTATAGCCAAATTGTGCAAGGAATCTTGACTGTTTTCACCAGCCTACAGAAGGTGGTGTCTTGTGCGTTATAGCTATTCGAGTAAATTATTGCAATGGTTTAGTATATAGTTTACTTTCACTTGAGTGCGAAACAAGTTCAGTATATAGAACTTGGTATGCAGTTTGCATTCACTTGATTACGATGCATTCACTTGATTACGAAACAAGTTCATTATGTAGAACTGACCGGGGTTTCATTCATTGTAAATTAGTAACCAGGTGGTTATTTATACAACTATAGTTCGCCCGATGGCAAAACATGTTCCATTGGAATAAGGAGTCTAGGGCATGTTACTATGTTGCATACTTTGAATGTAATTACTTTATATTGTTACTTTATATTGTCAGGGATGTATAAATGTGAATGTCACTGTGAGATATCGTCCGTCTGATGTATGAATGGTGCCAGTCCGATACATTATACGGCATCCGTCCGTTATGAACTAATGTAACCATACACCGCGTACAGTGAATAATTAAGGTGTTATGTACACAGCTTACAGTGTACAATTGACGTATTATGTATATACTCATGTATGAGGGAACTTGATTGATATCATGTAACGTTGATATATTAGAATCTCGATCATGGAACATTGATATACTGGAACTTAATTTGTATAATGGAACTTTGTCGATGTAATCACATAATTGATAAGATGTCACGAAACTGTATGTATTGACGCGGAAACTGGTGAATTAGATGCGAAGGGCACTATGAGATAGGAGCTGAGTCTACACCAGGTGGAACCGACTTAGTGAAGTCACAGGTACAGGGCTTTCATTAGACCCGAGCTCCCGGGTTTTGACGCACGAAAATTGATAAAGACGCATATTTGACTCTTGGTGAAAATGCCCTGAGAGTCATTTTGACCCGGGGCGTTGATCGGTCATGCGTCATCCAATATTTTCTCTCATCCGAGTAATTATCAAAATCTGTCTGTTTTCAAGGTCGAAGACCGTAACGGTAATCGTTCATATATAAAACGCAGTTATTGACCCGGGGCGTTGATCGGTCATGCGTCATCAAATATTTTCTCATCGGAGTAATTATCAAAATCTGTCCGTCTACGAGGTCGAAGACCGTAATCTTTCATATATAAAACGCAGTTATTTTCATCAAAAGTCTGCTGCATTTGGTTTTGAACACGAGGGACTCGCAATCGGACAAATGGCGTCCGATTGCAAACTTTAGTATCAAAGGGAAATAAATCTTTAATAACGTTTCTCTAATACCTGTACGGCTCGGTATTTTTCCGGTAAAAATTAGTTTTTATCACCTTTAGCAAGTTTTGCAAACAACCAATTACCGTTTGTGTTGTTTGCCATCATATGTGCTGCTAATCATGAGAACTGAGAAGTTTAAGTAGGTGTTGACATGTGTATTGTCAATGTACAATCGGCATAGATAAAACGGTGTTTTTGTAACACGTGTATTGTCAAGAATAAGTTGTCTGCTAATTGAGAAGCTTATAGTGGGCCACTGATATAGAAAATATACGCCGGAATCGTTTGATGATGTCGGTGAGTAAAAGTACTTTTGCTATTGTTTGTTACAGATTTCTATGGGGTATTCATTGTGTGCACCACCCATTAATCATTTCATTGTTTCTACATTATTCCTTCATTTTCTAGGCTAGTGCTAATCCACTGTGTAGCACATCGACTGGCTCTGTGTGCTGGGCAGGCATGCAGGGATGTGGCAGCATTCAGTGAGTATCATGATAACGTCAAGCAGGTCTACAGATACTTCCACAATTCAGCTGTTAGGTACAACACACTACGTGCAATGGAGACTGTGTTAAATGATGAACATGGTGACACAAAACATGTGACCCTTAAGGAGCCAGCAGCCACTCGGTGGTTATCTCTTGAAAATGCAGTGAAAGCCATATACCATAGTTACCCCGCCCTCTTGATGGCACTTGAAAATGAGGCTGCAAACGGTGTAAGTGAGGCCAAAGGTATATTGAAGCGTGTCAAAAGTGTGTCATTCCTACTGAAAACAGCATTCTTGGTGGATATATTATTACCTGTGAACAAACTGTGCAAAGTCTTTCAGAAGGATGAACTTGATATTGATATTGTCAGCATGAATGTTCTCGCTACGAAAGAAACACTTGAAGCTTGCTTACAAGATCAAAAGTGGAACAACACTTCAAGCGGTGTATAGTGAAGTCACTACTGGGAAATACAAGGGAGTGAAACTTAACGATACTCCTCAACTACGCATGGGATTTCAAAACGATACTCCTCAACTACGCATGGGATTTCAAAACAGTGCTGATAAATACATTGATACTATCATTGACAACATCAACTCTCGGTTTGAGGAGTCGTCCATGGACAAATTGGCTGTTGCCAACCGTGTGTTAAACCCAAAGCTGCTTCCCGTGTCCACTGTTGCCATCTGTGAATATGGTGAGGACAATTTAGAGTCCATCATCGACTGGCTTGGCCCAGTTGGTGAGGCTCCTGGCCTTGTAAATCCAGAACGCATGAGAGCGGACCACATTCAATTGAAAATGACCATCAAACACATGCGAGGAAAAACACTGAAAACTGTGTGCCAGGACTTAATTGAACATTATGATGACATATTGCCAGATTACTGTGTGTTAGCTAAGTACATGTTAACTGCACCTCTCACCAGTGTTGCCTGTGAGAGAGGGTTTTCAACCCAGAATAGACTCAAAACGAAAGCAAGATCAGGCATGTCCCATGACAAGGTAGCAAAACTTATCAGAATCATAGAGGAAGGGCCAACAGTAACAGATTTCCCGGCTGGAAAGGTTGCCCGCAGATTTGACAAAATGTGCAAGCGTAGGAAATGAAACGGTAACTTCAAACGTGCTCAGTAAAGTGATTGAATTAATGATTTGTGTCTTGAATAAAGTTTACAAAACTGTTTTTCATAAAAATAAAATACATATTTATTATAAACCTGTGTTCGTTTTGGTTAAAGTACAGTCATGTATTAGTAGAGAAAGAGACCGGCTTGGTCAGCTCACACATTGGTCTAGAGTGCATTGTATGATCGAGAAAAAAAAATACATATACGTAAAGTACCAACATGCATATATTTGACTCTTGAAAATTCCAGCTTGACTCTTGAAAATTCCTGTTTGACTCTTGAGATTTTGACCTCAAGGGTCATTGACTCTTGAGTTTCAAAGTCTAGTGAACGCCCTGAGGTATGGAATACAAATGAACATGCATACTAGATGCTCGTCTTTAATATGAGGTACTTATAAATTGTAGCCGCACGCAACATGGAGTGGAGTGTGAGATGCTAACAGTTGGGGAACTGCCAATGTGTGGATAGCCGTCGAAGGACGTCACCCACGTAATCGCCAGATGAGCGACGACAGACCCACCAGGCTAAGCAACGAACAGTGGAACTGCAGACCGGAACGACCCGGAGTTACCACGTGACCGGACAACCAGGAAACCGGCATAGGAGGTTGGCCCGACACGCTAAGATCGGACCAACCCAGATATATGTAAAAACGTTACATCATTGAAATAGTCCGCGAATGATTAAATAAATCAACAAGTGTCTAACCAAATCAACAAGTGTCTAACCAGCAAAGAGAACTAACAACGGAACACGTGAACTTTTCCAGGCCGCCACATAACGTTTCAGTCATTAAATATATATATAGTATCATCATTCATTTATATGTAAATAAATTGTAGATATTGTACATTGTCTTAGTATTCTACCATAGTTGAGTATCCCCCTTGGATCATCTTGTGTCAACCAGGTTATGACCAACGAATGTAAATATACCGCACTGAAGAGCTATGGGAACATTTCTCTCATGCTCTAAACACCCTTACAGATAAATGGATTCCATCCAAATAGTCATCTCTTCGTTAAGAGATCACCTACCCGGTTTATTCCTGATTCCCCCCCCCCACTTTATTCTGACCGGTAAATCAGAAAAGGCGAGACCCGAAGCTATAATCTGTTTCAATTATCTATTGTTACCTGTGTGTGTCTATGGTAGATTAAAACCAATTATCATACAAACCAACTTTTTAAATGACTTTGATGTTAAATTCTTTGATATTTTCATAGGATTAATGAACATTCAATTATGTGTTTGGTGAAGGGTGTGTTAATTTAATATCAATTAGCATACAAACATACTATTTAAGTGACTTTAATGGTTACCTTATGGAATGTTTTGATTACCAAATGATAATTTGAGTAATAATGATTAAAGAAAATTCAAATAGGTGATTAATTTAATAATTGGGGTAATTATGTTATGTTAATTCAATTTTACATATATATATGGGTATGTTTGGATATCTGCATGTACTACTGTCTGATTCATTATATCATGGCTAATGCACAAGTTCAATTAGAGTATGTCCGCAACAAACATGGTGGCCAAAGTCTTGTTCTTGGAGGCTACAGGTTCACGGTATGTATGCATATGTTTGGAATACAGAAGTTTTTTCGATTTAAATTATTGATAGCAGCATATCTTAACTATATAAGGGTGAAATGGTTTTGTCTATTTTCTCAATTCACAGATATAGTACTGCTTGAGTTAGGTATGCCAATGATCAGTTGTTAAGAAATATCTTGAGCATATACTGGTAATGCAGCGAACTCTCAACCAACCACATTGATTGGCCGAGCATGCGCACAGCTGAGGATCAAACAAACTAGCTCATCATTTATTAAAGCCTCTCACCAAAAAAAACGAACATTTAATAATTTTCTCCACAGTTAATTACTGTTGTAATTACTGTTACCTTATAAGTATTTACAAGTATTTAATTTTTATTTCAGATCAAAAATCGCGGATTGCATCGGATCTACTGGGTATGCGCTGTACGAAGATGTCCGGCAAAGGTAAGACGTGTAAGACGGCACTGTACGCCGAGAGAAGCAAGCTACGTCCAAATCTACCATCATCCGCCGCCAATATTGTGTTAGAGGAGGAGTGGACGCAGACGACATCCGGCGAAAGATTCCTACAAATCGACGTCGGGAACAACCAGAGAATGCTAATTTTCGCTACTAGATCCGCTCTTCAACACCTCTGTGCCGCTCCCGTAATATATGGCGACGGAACATTTTACACGTGCCCCAGCTTCTTTCATCAATTATTCACACTCCATGGATTTATTGACGGCGAGATGTATCCACTTGTGTTCGCCTTCCTGCCGGGAAAATGAACCGACGTCTATGAGACATTCTTCCGTCAAGTACAACAATCTTGCGAGGGATACGGCCTACAGCTTCAACCCGACCAAGTGTTTTTCGACCATGAAATGGCGTCACGTAACGCGGTACTACGAGTGTTCCCCAACACTGTAGTTAAAGCCTGCTTCTTCCACTACACACAATGTATTTGGCGTAAAATACAAGCAACGGGACTGGCCAACTTGTACAAGGAGCATGGCAGTGTGCACACACTCGTGAGACGGGCATCTGTTCTCCCTCTTGTCCCGGAAAATGACGTTGAGGACGTGTGGTTCCAGACGTTAGATGACATTGGGAATGAAGATCTGCCCATGGACGTCACCCCATTCACCGATTACGTCACAGAGCAGTGGGACGACAAGGGCGTATGGAACCACTTTGCCACAGAGGGTCCCAGATCGACAAACCATCTGGAAGGGTGGCACAGCAAGCTGAAGAAGGCTGTTCGACATGCTCATCCGAACATCTTCAGCATCATCCAGACCATCCAGCAGATTGAAGCAGCCGGTTACATCCGCATGCTTCAGTATGAGGCTGGTGGCGCTCGCCCAGTGAAGCGTCGTCGGTACCGACAGATCGAACGGAGGCTACACACCCTCAAGTTGCGACTTGAGAACGGGGAGATCGGCACGATGGAATATGCAGATGAAGCATCGAAGCTGCTGCATATATAGACAACTCATTGTAGAAGACTGTTATAATGTGCTGTCAAATGCATTTGAAGTTATCAATGTGCTAGTACTAGTAGTAACTTGATTAAAAAGTAAATTGAATCCACATTTGACAAAACTTTCAGAGCAAATGCATTTGCTCTAAAATATTCGCCAAAATTGGACATAAATCAATTACGGTGAAATTACAAAATGGATGTTTTAGTGGGAGACGATTATAGTGTGCTATCAAATGGATGTTTTAGTGGGAGACGATTATAGTGTGCTATCAAATGGATGTTTTAGTGGGAGACGATTATAGTGTGCTATCAAATGCATTTGAATTTATCAATGTGCTGTAAATTATGTATTTGCGTTGAAAATATGAAACTATAAAATGAAATACACTATCATGGAGTTTCTTGTATATATACATATATTTCCTTACGGCGCTCCTTACGTTTTTTTCTAGTAGTAATTTCTATCCGAGGATTCACAATTTTAATGTCGGAAAATTTAAAATATTTTTTATTTCACTTTAAAAGTATATGCCGTGACCTCCTTGAGACGGTTCAAATGAGTGGTCACAACATATAGGAAATATATTTTTGAAATGGTTTTGAACGTTTTTTTCTCTCTCATTTCTCCACTAATCAGGAATTAATATGGATGTTTTAGTGGGAAAATAAGAAAAAAACACACAACAAGAAAAGAAAAACGACAGATTCCCTTAGTATCCCGCTTAAACAATTGGAAAATAATAATATTCCTACAAGTTACCCCGTAATAAGGTGGTTAAACTCCACTTTACATTAATGTTTGCTATTTCAATAATTGAAACAGATTATAGTGTTTTCACGCCCGGAGGCTATGTTACCACTAATCTCCAAACTGGACAAATTCCTGATTACCCCACCTACCCTGGGTCAATCAGAGTGTTAAGCGAATGATTAGAAGGCGAAAAAGGGCCTTTAAAAATACTAGGAAATCAAGTACGCCTTCAAATCGCAAGAAATTCCTGGATCTAAAACATTTAGTGCGGAAAAAGGTCAAAGAGGCTTATCATCAATACCTAGAAAACATCCTAAATCTAAACAGTGCTGATGCCTCCCATCCTTACAGACCAAACACCAAGAAACTTTATTCCATCCTCAGGGATCAGTTTAGAGGGTGATGTGGGCGAAATTGTCGCCCTAGGGACCCTGACTTCGCCCTCTGGGGGCCCCACTTCTCCCTAAATGTCAGATGTCCAGTTAGAGACGAATATTCGTACATTCGTTGCCATCCCTAGTATGTCCTTTAGTTTAAACATTATTTATTTCAGTATCAAGATATGGACATTCTGCATACAAGCAGAGATCAGTTTAGAGGGCGATGTGGGCGAAATTGTCGCCCTGTTCCCACTTCTCCCTAAAAAAAAAAAAAAAAAAAAATAGTTTTGGTTTTTACAATTTTCAAACAAAATGTTGTCTAGTAAGATACACTGGCCCATTATAAAGCACTCCTATTCAAATGTTGTATTTAATGGGTACTGTGCATTTTAACCCTATTTTGCAGAGGTATATTAAAGAACACCATTTAAGGAAGCGATCACGCGATTCTCACTTCTCCCAAAAATTCTGACCCCTAATGAACCCTGATCCTTAAGCATTCCAAGCAAGATTCCAAATCAATGCCACCCCTAAAGCATGAAAACAAATTCCATCATGAAGAAGCTGCTAAAGCCACAGCACTGAACAAACGTGAACAGGAAACCTGAATGGTCAATCCACGCCAAACATGATTGAGATCACAGTAAGCTCAAATGGCATAGAGAAACTTCTCAATAACCTGAACCCCTACAAGGCTAGTAGTCCAGACCAAATTAAGCCAATCATACTTAAAACCCTGTCTAAAGAACTCTCACCTATCCTTGAAGTCTTATTCCAAAAATCCCTCAACGAAGGATCACTGCCTGCCCAGTGGAAGTCAGCAAATGTTGCTCCCATTTACAAAAAAAGGGGACAAGTCAAACCACGCCAACTATAGACCTATCTCACTGACATGTGTTCTATGCAAGGTTCTAGAACATATAGTTTCCTCCTCGATAGCAAAACACTTCACTAACCACAGTATTCTGTACCATTTGCAGCATGGTTTTAGAGAAAAACGGTCATGCGTGACCCAACTAGTAATGCTAGTCAATGACTTGGTTACCTCCGTCTACAATAAGCATCAGGTAGATCTCATCCTATTAGACTTCAGTAAGGCTTTCGATAAGGTCAATCACGAGAAAGTACTACTAAATATGCATGAATATGGAGTCAGAGGTCAAACATTAAGGTGGATTAAGAGTTTTCTAGATAATAGACTCCAGTCAGTTGTCCTTAATGGTATTAGTTCAGAGGCCATTCCGATGTCCTCTGGAGTCCCACAGGGATCCGTACTTGGACCCCTGCTTTTCCTAGCCTACATAAACGACCTCCCACAAAACATCAGTTCCAAAGTCCGCATCTTTGCAGATGATACTGCAGTCTATCTATCACTGACATCTGCAAATGAATCGGTCACACTCCAAAACAATCTTAAGAGATTAGAAGAGTGGGAGTTGGAGTGGAACATGGAATTTAACCCCTCCAAATGTCAAGTTATCCACGTCACCAGAAGGAAACATCCTATTCCCAGCAAATATAAACTCCATGGAGTCCTACTCGAGTCGGTCACCTCAGCCAAATACCTTGGCGTGGATATCTCAAATAAACTGTCGTGGGACACCTACATAAAAAGGTCAACAAAGAAAGCAAACCAAACATTAGGATTTCTACGTAGAAACCTCCAGGTCAAATCTGAACCCCTTAAGACCATGGCTTACCAGACACTAGTGAGACCCCAGCTTGAATATGGCTCCGAGATCTGGTCGCCCCATACCCAAACATTGATAGACCAAATTGAAGGTGTCCAGCGAAGAGCAGCCCGTTGGATAAAGGCTGACTTCTATCATACCTCTAGTGTTACAGACATGCTACATTCCCTAAATCTACGCAGCCTAGATCAACGGCATATTGACAACAGGTTATCCCTTATGTATAAAATTCATAATGATCTTGTTGCTATTCCCATTGAAAATTACCTAGTTCCTCTCTCCCGTCCTGCTCGCCATTCCTTAAGCTATAGGTTAATTACAGCAACTACAGACGTATACAGGTAATTTCGGCCCTCGGTAAATTCGGCCCAGTGTTTTTTCTGTAGTAAGGTCGTGGGGGGGGGGGGGAGGTGGCGAGTGGTGGGGGAGAATGGTGGGGAGGACTAACTGTAAATTGCTATAGATCTGTTGTATTATCTATGTGTTCACTCTATGACTTGAAATTGCTGTTTATTAATACTGAGATCATTGTAGGCCTATATAATTGTGTACATTTGTGTAAAAATAAAAATAGGTGTACATTTGTGTAAAAATAAAAATAGATGTAATTACCAGCATTACATTACATTTCAACAGTAGACATGTAGTATGCATGCAAAGAATTACCGTATGCAAACACACACTCATCATCCTATTTGTTAAATCAAATAACAATTAAACTAAGAGAAGGCGAGGCTTGGATTCTTGGTCTTGTAGATATTAATTATTTGACTGGAATTTAGTAGACACTGTGGCGACACACGATATACTTGATTTCAACCAAAATGTTACATACCCTCCGTGATGCGCTCCATTACCCAATTGCCATTGTTTGGTTAACAATGTAGTGTTAAGCTGTCAAGTTTTTCATGCCAACGCATTGTTTATTTTGTTTCAATAACACCAATTAGGGGAGGCATTGTTTATTTTGTTGCAATAACACCAAATAATAAGAATAGGCCATCAAATTATAAGCTTGTGGACGTTTGTTTAGCTGCAAGTCTGTGACGCCGACCAACCTGACACTTAATGCTGAAGTTTGTTGTATTGCTGTCTGCTTTCATTCATGTCATGTATAAAATGTTCCAGCCAGATGATGCAGATATCATTTTATGGATTTTCTGATACAGTTAAGATCACGATTTCTCAAGATATTAGATTACAAATTCGATTATATATTCGGTATATTCATATATATATATTCAACACTATGTCTGCAAACGACTGCGTGTCGTGTGACCTTTGTGTGCGTCCTCGGCAGGAGGCGTTGCAATGCGATATGTGCGATCGCTGGCAGCATCGTACGTGTGGTTCGGGGGTAACACGAGAACTGTATCGCCTCCTAAAGCGTGACGCTGAGGCACTCCCTCACTCGCAGCCGGAGCCCGAGATGGATGTCAGTGTTCGTCAATCTCCTGAACGCGCACATCAACATCAATCCCCTGGAAACAGGACCGGCAACAGGACACCAGTACCAGATGAATACGACGACTTTGACATTGGCGAGGACGCGATGGAGGTCGACAGCTTCCATGGTCCTGTTCCCCTGCCCGACCAACTCAACGAATCCTCTATCCTAGATGAAGCACCCGCTGACGTGTCGGAAACTGGTCCGATGGATGTGAGGTACAGCATTATCGAGGGGACGTCTACCCGAGGTAAGCCCAAGCTGTATGACAACGTGGGCTACAGCTACACACAGAAGTCGACAAAATATACTGCGTCAGTGTTGTGGCGTTGTACTATTCGATCAAAAAAGATGACATGTCCGGCCACCGTCCGTCAAGATGGGGGCACATTCATTCCCGGGCGTGACCACATCCACGCACCAAAGCATGGAGCTAGTATCGCGGCATGCATTAGCAAGGCAGCCAAAGATTCCGCACAGGACGCCCGCCCCCTTCACTTCGGCTGCCCAGATTGTGGATAACCTTTTGCGAGAGAATTTGCTTCCCGGTGTCGCTTGTGAGGCATTGCCCGCTGTTGATTATATCGCTCGAAACGCAAACTATCACCGCCAGAAACAACGACCGAAGGACCCGCTCAACCTTCGGTTCGACATCCAGGAGGACCAGATTCCGACGGACTTCCTCCAGCGCGATATATCGGTGGACAACGCGCGCCACCTGTTGTTTGCAACCACCAGCTCCGCGATCTCGCCAAAACTAAAGTTTGGTACGTGGATGCCACTTTTAAGGTGGTGCGACACCCATTCACACAACTGTTCAGTGTCAATGCCTTCGTGCGCACAGAGGATTGTGTTAAGCAAGTCCCGTTTGTAATGTGTTTGATGTCCCGCCGACGCAAGCGGGATTACCGAGCAGTGCTCCAGGCAATACTCGCGATCATCCCGACGCCGCCACGTGTTCAACGAGTTGTTCTGGATTTTGAGGAATCGGCGGTTGTGCCTTTCATTTTACACAGGCTGTATTCCGCAATGTTAAGCGACTCGGACTCCAGACAGCATACACGCCGGATGACGGTACTAGGAAGTACATCCGCAAGTTAATGGCGCTGTGCTTCTTACCTGAACAACACATTCCCCCGGATGTTCCAGCGCCTGTCCGACGAGGCCTCCACAGACCCACTCCGCGAACTCGTGGACTACATGAAAACGACCTGGCTGGAAAACGCAGTCTGGACGCCCACAAACTGGAGCATATACGGACAAAGCATCCGCACAAACAACGATTGTGAAGGATGGCACAACCGCCTAAACTCAAGAAGTCGTCCTAACATGCCACTGTATCTACTCATCGCACTGCTGCACGACGAATCTGATCTGGTCAGCGTACAAATCCAAAACATAGTAAGAAACTGTCCTTGTCGGTGTGGAGGCGTGGCAAACGGGAAGCTCAGCCAATGAGCAAACGATATACGTGGATGGGACGCGGGTTGTTTATGTTGTGCCACTGACACCGAGATATGGCAGGTGTGTTATGTCTACATGGTCTGTGTGATGTGTCGTGTATCCCAAAAGTGGAGTTGACGTCAGCAGTCAATTTAGAAAGACGCTTAGTGTATTGTTGTCAGATAAAAGAGAAATTGGAGATATTTGGGGAGGGATTTTCCGTAAATATATTCTACATATGTAAAAGAACTTTTTTGCTGCAATCATGGAGTCCGCCGGATGATATGGCTTTAGAAGCCTGTGATAACCCACTCTCCCCGTTAATTTATGGGCCGAAACCACTGGGCCGAATTCACTGTGGCCGAAATCACTGGGCCGAAATCACTAGGCCCGAAATCACCGGATACCACTACAGACTACTACAAGTTTTCCTTCTTTCCAAGAACAATCTATCATTGGAACCACCTCCCTACCATAGAGCAATTCAATATGGCAGTTTGCCATATTGAACATGCCAGTCCCTAGTTGTTCTGCGTAGCTGCTTTTAAACTTTTACCACAACTTATTTTCATTACCTTCTTAAATTATACTTTTAACTACTCATACTTTTAACTTCTTTGCGGTTTTTGACGCGCAACATGTCTACGTCCCCGCGAGGGGTTCGACATTAGCGGAAGATAGATAGTTAGATCTTTCACCCCGGTGTCATATAGAATATTGACCCCCCTCAAAATAATGACCCGCGGGTCATTATTCAGCCATAGAATATTGACCCCCCTTGCGGAAAAATGACCCCTCTTGCAAATAGCAATATATAGTGGGAAAATATTGAATTTATTATAATTAAATGTTAGTTAGCACTGTTTAAGGCCTAACAACATATATTTTGATTTAACGATGTACAGAATAACATAAATATATTGAATCTGAAAAAGAAGTATGCAGATAATTTGTCATTTGTAATATGTTGTTAACAATTGTAATTCTGACTATTGTGGTTCATATTAAGCCTTATCTTCTTTGCCACAGGTGTGTATTCTTATTTTTAGGGAACTGCAACCAACAGTGACACTTCCTGTGTTCCCAATACACTGGTTACATGCTTTATATCATTCATAATAAGTAATATTTTAATATTGTATGAGCAATGACAGACAACGAGGTACCGAGTTACTGTAAACTCTCATTGGAGGGGGTGCTTGCGATCGATGAGACCCCTATCAAGTCTGACTCACGCGAACCGTCTCCGCAGGTTTGCCCTCAGGCCCTGCGCCTCGTCGACAGCCAACAACAAACTTCACCCCCCACCTCCCAAACGAAAAAATTTCCATTAAACTAGAGGGGGCTAAAAATTCTAAAGAAGTTTCATTAGAAGAGCTTGCAGAAATTATGCGCTCAATTATTTCCAATAAAGGAAGACCTTCGGATAATCGTATCCTTCCTTTTCTTCTGTCTCAACTTTCGATACAACTGTCCTTGGATGTCGGCTGTGCGCGGGGAGGGGGGGCACCCAACAAAAACGTCCCTCGTGCCGGTGCGAAAACTCGGAGACTGGCCCCTACTACTCCGGGTAAACTTAAAATTGTGAGGCAGACCAGGAGAATTATCTCCCAGTCTCCTCATAGACAAACATCGATTGAGGCTAGGCGTCGGCTTGTCCAACTCGGCTATGTGTAGAAACCTGAACATAATTTCATTTAATGCATCTGGACTAACCGCAGATAAACATTTCGAAATTAAATATTTTATTGATCAAAATCCAAGTACTAACATAATCTGTATCCAGGAAACTAAATTTAAAGAGAATTTTATTCGTTCTATTCCTGAATACGCCCATGAAAATAAAAATCACTCCTTACAAGGAGGCATGATAACCTATTTTAAAAACAACTTAAATTATGAAACTATTAACATAGACAACCCCAAGGATACAAAAGGGAATACTCTATTAGAACTACAACTATTCAGAGTACATTTAGAAAGATCTTCCTTCTATTTGGTCAATCTTTACTCAAGAGGTATCAATATGGAATCTCTTAAAACCATTAGCTCCTTTTTAGATAAAAGTAACCTTAAATCGTGTGTCATAACCGGTGACTTCAACGCTCATCACGAGATTTGGGTTTGCCGGTACACGAACCGTCAAGGAAGGGAAGTTTGGCAGTGGATAGATGAGAACAATCAAATATTGCTAAATGAAGGGTCAAGTACACGAATAAATAAAGCGCATAGTACCTACTCTTCAATAGACCTTACTATCGCTTCCCCTAACCTCTCAGTCATTGCAGAATGGGGAGTGTACTCAGACAATTGGGGCTCTGACCACTTCCCACAAATCATTACTATTGGACTAAATAACTCTGAGCCCCAAAAAGAACAGTCCAATACTATTTTCAACTATGATAAGGCAGACTGGGCCAAATTCAACCAGTTATGTAGGGAGATCACCCTTGAGGAAGTCTATTCTTTAGATATAAATGCCTTCACAGAAAACTTAAATATCGGGTTTCTACACGCAGCTGAACAGGCTATCCATGTCTCCTCTGGTAAGTCATTAAAACACAAAAAAGTTCCGTGGTGGAATGATGCCTGCAATAACGCGGTAAAGGGCCGTAAAACAGCACTCAATCAGGTCAAACGAAATACCTGCCCGGTCAACCTAGATAATTTAAAAATGGCGGAAAAACTAGCCAAAACGACAATTTTAAATGCTAAAACAGCAAACTGGCAGGAATTCTGTGAATCAGTTATGTTTGATAATAAAAGCTCTAAATTCTTCTGGCAAAAGATTCACAGAATAAAAGGGAAAAAATCAGGCCATATACCTTTAATTAAAGTAGGAGATTCAATAGCTAAAACTCCCTTTGAAAAGGCTCAAATGCTGGTAAAACACTATGCCAAAGTCTCTAGTGACTCAAGTGTTCTACCAGAAACTCTAAAATTTCAACAAAATTTTGAGGAACAAAATAATCAAATTCTACAAGAGCCGGGGGAACAAAATATTCCTTTAAACTTACCTTTTACTCTTTCGGAACTCAAGAAATGCATAGATAGCAGGAGTAATTCCGCCGCGGGGCCGGATAAAATTTCTTACCGGATGTTCAAGCATATGCCAGACTCGGCTTTGAAAATCTGGTTGAACTTATTCAACCAGGTGTGGAGAGATGGGGTCTATCCATTAGTCTGGAGGGAAGCTTGTGTTATTCCTATCCCAAAACCAGGAAAAGACAAAATTGATACAAAATCTTATATCTTATATCTCAGGGAAATTGCTTGAGGGGATGGTTAAGGAACGTTTAGATCACTTTATAGAAACCAAAAAGATTATCAGTCCCTTTCAGTCTGGCTTTCGAAAGGGTAGGAGCACTTTAGACCAACTTGCTCGGCTCCAACATGACGTGCTCGCAGCTAAAAACCGACATCGATCAATGCTGGCAATCTTTCTAGACCTTCAGGCCACTTTCGACTTAACATGGCACTTTGGGGTTCTTCACAAACTAAGGGAACATGGAATAACAGGATCTTGCTTCCAGTATCTCAGAGCTTTTCTGCAAGACAGGAAAATTCAGGTTCGGGTTGATGGAACGCTCTCTGAGAAAGAAACTCTCTCCAGAGGCACCCCCCAGGGCGCGATTCTATCCCCGTTATTATTCTCCATCATAATAAACGGGTTACCCAACACCCTTCAGGGGACGGGGATGGTCATCAGCCAGTTTGCTGATGACTCGGGCACCTGGAAAACGGGATCCAACCCTGTTAAACTAGCCAAGGATGCACAGGCTGGATTGGATTCTCTCTGGGGATGGGCAAAAAACTGGGGCTTCAAAATCTCAGAAACAAAAACAGTAGGAATCTTATTTGGAAATTTACAACAGCAGTTTGAACGTAAATTTAGGCGGCACACAAATTAAATTTGAAAAAGTTGTGCGTTTTTTAGGCATGCTTTTGGACCGTAAGCTCTCATTCGCACAACACATTAAAGATCTAGTCACAAGGTGCCAAAAAGACATTCAGGTTATGCGTATGCTAAGTGGCACAGATTTTGGTTCAGACAAAAAAAGTCTCTTGCTACTGTATATGTCTTTAATACGTTCAAAAATAGATTATGGTGCACAAATCTATTCTAGTGCATGCCCCACTCATCTCAAATCCCTAGACAGGTTACAGAATTCCGCCCTGAGACTAGCTCTGAGAGCCCTTCCCACAACCCCGAGTTATATGCTTGAAATTGAGTCAGGGATTGAACCTTTGGAGATCCGACGACAGGCTCAATTCGTTAAATATTGGGCCAGGGCCCAAACAAGAAAAGATGATAACTCCGTGAACGCGATCTTCGGGACCGGATACTACCGCAAGGCCCGATTCAGTGACAAACCACTCCCTTTCGGAGCCCATGTCCAGGAACTTGTGGCTGGGTTCGGTCTCGAGGGTATCCAAGTGGCAGACTTCAGGCCTGACTCGATACCGCCCTGGACTCAGTCAGATCCAGTGATAGATATATTTTTATCAGAAAAAGTGAAGAAAACAGATCTAGTCCACCTCGCTAGAGTGGAAGTTCAATGCCACATAGAGGAAAATTACAGTCAACACCTAAAAATATATACAGATGGATCAAAATGCCCTGACTCTGGCAAGGTAGCTGCAGCCGTAGTCATCCCATCCCTACAATGTGAATATGTAGAAAGGTTAACCGATAAGGCATCCATCTATACGGCTGAGCTAATTGCAATCAAGAAAGCAATGTGCTGGATAATAGATAATAATTCACCGAAAAATGTGATATTATCTGACTCACTGGTCTCCTTACAATCAAGGAATAGTAAGTCTAGACCAGATCTAATTACTGATATAGTCAAGTTATACAACGAGGGCTTGAACCAAAACCTCAAGGTTACCATAGCATGGTGTCCAGCACATATTGGTATCACTGGAAACGAGCTGGCGGACAGGGCTGCCAAGTCTGGCCTGGAGCACACTAATGTGGAGAATAGTGTAAGGCTCGCACCCACGGAGATCTACTCCATTGTTAAGGCCCAAACGAAGCTACGTTGGGGCCGGACACTCCTGGATAGGCCTTTCAAACACACATACAAAAGGAGCTCCGTGGGGTTCAGCCGTCCGGTGCAATACTCTAGGTCTTCAAGAATAGATAAGTGCATCACTCGGCTGAGACTTGGGACAAACCTGTTACCAGGCAACCTGGGACAATATATACTTAAGCTAGATCCGGTTTGTCCCAAGTGCGATGTCAGATACACTACTGAACATTTTCTGCTGGACTGTTGCGATCACGAGACTCATCGGGCTGTCTTGCGGGCGGCAGTTGCCGGGGTTGATAAAACTTTCTCAATTGAGAAAATACTCAACCCCAGCAAGGCTGTCCGCACCTCAGTATTTAAAGCTCTGGAAACGTACATTCTAGACTGTCAGATGTCCGACAAAATTTAGAGGACATTTGCAGTTATTAAGCTCAGACAATGATCCCATATCTCTCCAGGTTGTTTGTGGATAAATTTACCCTTCGGTAGTGCTGTTATTGGCCCAACCGGAGCCCCTTTCGAAAAGCAATTCCATTGCAGGCTTCTCACCTGAGATGAGTAATTTCCGACCCCAGATGAAAGAGTTTACTTAAATTTCATCTTAGGGGCTCCGTACGGGCCAATACGAGCACAAAACCTGCTTTCGTATTCTAATATACTTAACTCGATCGCTTTTACAGATCGATATACAAATCACTGAGTATCTTTTAATTATTTATCTACTCAGATGAAACTTGGTATAATCTACGAACTCAATGTTTAATGGACACAACCTATTAATATGCATATTACCAGTGTCTAATGTACATTAAGCAACCAAAAAACACCACGTCACCTCTATGTATGGTGTTATAAAATATATATAATATTATATCAGTGTATAATATACAATTGTTGACTTTTCGAGTTAACATCACTTGCAACTCAGTATTGTAAGTTTCATAAATACCGGTTGTTTAAACATCACAACAACTTCAATTCTACATCATTGGAATAAGTAAACCAATGTGGGACAATCCACAACAACCTGGAAAATCCAAACCCACACAAACCGTCTCTACCTCCCAAACTAAACTATTAAGACAGATTTCTGGCTATGCCCCTGTCAAACCAATAGCTCATAAATAGCTATTACTTTGCTATATACAACCTATATCATATAAATTAGTGACCCTCCTGTTTTACTAATTCTTTTTTTACCTTATAGCTAAGCTTACCCTAGCTATCCATAATCGCCTTTCCCCCCCTGTGACCATTTACATAGAAAACAATAGTATTTAGCAAATTAGTATTTGAAAATCCCCAAGCGATTAAGCTTGTAAACATGTATATGGGAACTTACTTGTCTGAGAAATTTAAATTGGGACCCAGAGCCCCTGGTCCAAATTACCCGGATTGGTAGTATGACTGTGCGCAGAACAACCAGTAGACTCAGCCCGGCCGGGTAAAGCCCATACTGCCGGTGTTTTGTGACTAAGAAACTCTAAAACTAAAATAAAGCTAGTTTAAACTGTATTGGTAGTGATCTACAAGATTACTTCTATACAATGATAAATTCTGGATATTTTCATCTAAATTTTTTTTGTAACAAGGATTGATAAATCCTATATATTTATAACTTTCTAGTAACTTCATATTGTTGTTTATTCAAAACAAACATCAAAATTTTCTTTGATCCACCAATATTCAAATTGAGGCCCTTATGCTATGTCATAAGCAAAATGCTCAATTTGTACAATTTTGGCCGGTTTTTGGTCAATTTTAAAGTCAAAATAAAATGTAAAGGGTCTATATTCATAATCTACATGTAAAGTTCTATTTCGAACCCTAACTACCTCAATATCACGTCCTTAGTACAATATATATAAAAAAATGTTATCTGATAATTTTAATTATGTTCAGTTGGAGCGGATTATCATCCTGGTATAGTCTCAACAACTACATATTCACCTTAAACCTAAATATTCTTATACATGAGTATGCTTCATTAGATACTCAAGTTCCTAAGTTAAGGGTATGTAATTATCAACCTCATTCATCTTGTTAGGACACTCAACTTGACCATGTGATTGAATTGAGGCCCTAACTTTCCTACATAATAAAGTACGACAGAAATGTCTAATTTCTGTAAATTCAGCCAAAAACTACCAAATTTCTGGTGGTTGTAATTTAATTTTTTAAAGACTTCTCTACACTACTAGTAACATTAACATGTTATTGACTTGGACATAACTATTATTCTGACCAGGCCCTGTCAGTATTCACCTTGAGGCCCTTCTCCTATGGCACAAGGAAATATCCAAAATCACAAATTTTCCATAGTAATTTGGTAAATTCCACTACCATACATGGATATTATTATTTTTATACACCTTGGTACATTGAACCCACTATCCTGTAGAATATCTACCACATAATTGTTATATCAACACAGTATTTGGAAAAATGCCATCTGAAGTTTCAATATGCAGTTGGACATTTCTATTTACCGACTCTGTGCAGCCACACTGCAAAATTGTGTAATTTCAATCAATAATCTAATGATCATCTGATTAAACTATCTAGAGTTTTTAGTGTTTTTTATTAAAGTTAACATTCTGTTAACAAAGTTTGATCAACTTCAAGAAGTAATCTTCAGTAATTCTAAAACTGAAGCCCAAATGCTATGACATTAGTCATTAGCCCAAATTTACGTCTTTCATAACAATTCTTCATTACTCTTAATACCACTTCAGTAGGTATTAGACTGTAAAACTTAATCTCTAAATATGCATAAGTTCTGAATAAGCCTAACAATAAACTTTAGACAAACAAGGACTCCCTATAACATCCTCAACTTTAGTTAAGGTCATCAGACACCCTAAGTTGCACGAGTAACCTGGCCGGCTGAGTAGTTATATGAGCAATTACTGCGTGCGGCCAGTCGGTCTCCGAAATCACCGAGTAAACAACGGAACCGGTACTCCTGCCATGAAATCTTCGTCTCGCGAGCGATCGCTAATTTTTATTAGTTTGGCATTCCCCTGTGTGACTAAGTTTTATTGTAAATAGCCAAGAACTGATTGTTTTTTATATACTGAGTCAAAAAAGAAACGATACCTGGTGTTTATGTGTCTATAATTTCAACATTTATTAAGAAAATTCTTTGAAAATTCATAAGATGATAGTCCACCATGTTTGAAAGAGGAGCACATAAAGCATAATGAGCCTCCGAAACTGTCTGCTGCATGATGACGTAATTCGTCAGACAGGGGTCTAATGGAGTTTTCACACAGACATCAATACCGAGTATGGGCACCATTTGCGTCTCTCACTGCAATGCACCGCCGTCGCATCGAACGGAATAGTGTCTGAATCTCTTGCTGGTCAATATTTGTCCACTCCTGACGCAAAACATCCCTCAGTTGGTTTAACGTTACCGGCTGACGTCGTCTGACGCGGCGGTCTAACGTATCCCACAAATGTTCTATGGGTGATAAGTCTGGTGACAAAGCAGGCCACGGCAGGGTTTCAATATTGTTCTGCTCCAATAATGTGGTAGAAATCCGAGCAGTATGACACCTGGCGTTGTCCTGTTGGAACAGTGTGACGTTTCTGTTGGCGTTAAAGAACGGCACAACAACTGGCGCAAGGATCTCATCACAGTACCACTGGGCGTTTAGGTTCCCGTCCACCACTAACAGTTCAGTGCGACTGCCGAAGGTGATACCGCCCCACGCCATAACGCTTCAGCCCCCGAACATATCGACCTGACGTACACATGCGTCGGCGTAACGTTCACCGGCGTCTGCGATATACCCGCTCTCTGCCATCCGCTCGACGCAAACAGAACCGCGAGTCATCGCTAAACATCACCGAATTCCACTGTAACAGAGTCCAGCGAGCACGTTCTGTCGTCCATTCCCGCCGTACGTCACGGTGACGTCGTGTCAGGACGGGTCCAACGTATGGCCGATAGGCATGAATGCCACGTTCACCGAGCCGGTTCCTGACTGTTTGTGCACTGATGCGATTGTTGGTCATCCCAGGAGTAACGGCAGCTGTGTGCGAAGCAGGTAGGAACCGGTCACGTAAATGTGACGTCCGAATGTGACGGTCCTGTTCACGCGTCGTCACACGTGGTCGACCAGATCTTGGACGGTCGTCCACCGATCCATGTGTTCGATAACGTCGAAGTAGACGTGTTATCGTGATCCGCGTAACCCCGAGTCGATTTGCGACGTCACACTGACGTAAACCGCCGTCAATCATGCCAATGGCACGCATTCTCTGATTGCGATTTAGCCTAGGCATTTTGTTAGAGGTAACAATGGGTATGTAAGGTGTTTTTCCTCGATGATAATGCAATACCAGTACAATAAACCGGTGTTCCAATTTGTACATGTGTAGCAAGTTGTCTTTGTTGAGGAGCACTTGCAAATCGGAAATTCGGCATTCCAGGATTATCGGGTGTTTATTTACCTGTGTTTATGGTTGGCTGACGTTGCACTAAGATACCCGGTACTGATACGTAATAATATATTAAACCTTTCTATGGTTTTATCAGATTTACGTCATTTTTAGTTTGGTAACGTTTCTTTTTTGACTCAGTATATTTAAAATGTAATTTTAAAGGCCCTATGAAAGTGACCGTTGTTTGTACGGAAGTGTATTTTACCACACTATTTTTAAATGTTGTCACTCAGGGGTTAAGCCGCCTTTTTTAGATGTAATTTTTATGATCCCAGTACACGGGGGTATATAGGGGGGGTATTATTTTGTTGGTACACATATCACACATTGTACAACCTACTATGGAATTAGTTTTATGTAAATATGTTTAGGGGCAACCCATGATAGTTTAGTTTGGTGATACTTATTTATGTTAAAAAAGTTGACCAAACATCATCCACTTATTTCCTCATGCTTAATGTGCTTATAAATGTGTGCTATGTGTTTTATTTGTGTTTTTAAGTTTATAATTTATGATTTGTGCTAGCTTGATGTTCTAATTTGATTGTTGTAACTTAGTTTTAGTGTTCTATAAATTTGCATGCCACAAATAGTTGCTTTAACTGCTTTTTATGTATTTTGTTTTAAGATACCTGTGAGGTAATTGCTGATCAGTTCCTTTCCAAATCTGATTTGGGGGATAACTGTTTTTTTTAAAAAACATATCTTAATTTCACAGTAGTGTACCTTTTTGCCTGTCAGTGTCTTAACATTTTTTGTTCTTTGCAGTTCTTAGGCCACAGGCCAAGATCAGCAACTACAACACAGTGTATCAATCAATAGTGTATTTCTATTTGAATTCTTAAGATTTATCTATATTATATAGTTGCTTGTATCTTAAGCTGTATGTTATCCTTAAATTGTTAAAACTATTAACACAATGTATTAACTTTATCTTTGTCTTTTAGGTGCTCGCTTTAACATGTTTTAATTATGCTATGTCCTGTGTTGTATTCATGTTTAAACCAACTTTTATTTCTTAGCTGTTTTTTCTTATGTTTTGATTATAATATATGTTTGTTGGATGTAGCTAATGTTATTTGTAAATGTAATCCGACGTTAAATAAAGCTTCTTGTATCTTGTATCTTGTATAGTAGGCTGATACCTCTAACGGTTTAGTCGTTTGTGATAGGTGAAGTTCTCTATCATGTTGACATTTTCAATAACTATGGAAGATATTTTACTACCAGTTATATATCTGTATGACCGGTAGTAACTATATGTACTTGGGATCAATCAACTAAATATCTTAGTACAGATACATATTAAGATAGTCCATGAATTTTAATCTTCGTAGCAACCTCGATACTGCTGTGCACTATACAAGGTAAACGGGCACCTGCCATATCTCTTTCTCTTTCACGCGAACGTAAAATTTTCAATTGTTTGTTTACATTTGCAGAGGTCATACAGTGCACATTCCTGTGCGCTCGTTCTTTGCGGGTCTTATCCTTTAATTTTCGTAGCAATATCTTTATTGATATTTATTAGTACAGCCCTCAACGGGCAACGCAGCCTATATGTTGCAGGTTTGACTATGTATTATTAGGGATCTTGGGATATATGAAGGACACACCTATGAGCTGTTGATTCTCTTCTGACAGACAGTGTCCTTCTACCTTCTTCCTTCTTCCTATTAAATCTATCTCTCTACCTTATGCAACCCATTATAAATCACCTACTCTAAATACATTTTGGTGATGGGGTATGCTGATATAAAAATATACCCAAAGATCCCTAATTAAGGTCAAACCTGTCTCTATATTATTTATCTGCTGTTATGGTTAAACTAGTTTATTATTTTTATTTTTGGGATCAATCAGAGTTCCATGCATATATCTCATTGGTCCACTCCTTCTAATTTCTTGCTTATTTTGTTTAGAACACACATTTCAAAAATCTAGTGTGAGTCCTTGTTATCTTCTACACGGGTTTGAATGCTACTTAGAATAAAATATTTGCACGGTTTTTATCTCACCAAGGACATACGGTTAAATCGGCTATGGAGCGGACTAACAAACGATTTACTAACCAACTTATGTCTAAATCTTCTTAGAATTAGTAATTGCACCGGGTAATTTGTTCATCCGGTCTACCTCCGACCCCCGTTGGTACACAATCGTGTGCGAGCGGGGGTGGGAGATATGAAAACCGAACACACTCTGAGATTAATGCAACCCACTTAGCCCTCTAAGCATCATAGTATTGAAATTCTAATAGTTTATTAACTATTTTTAGACCTATTTAATCACCTTAGATAATTTAGTCGCCCAAATGCATTTATGCGGTGGCGACTTTAAATAAACTTATATAGTAGTAGTCTGTAATCATAACTCTCTAAAATGGCAAATGCGCTAGTCAATATACGGTTCATAGAGAATAGCAGAGGAAGTCAGACTCTAGTTCTAAATGGTTACATGTACAGCCTGAAAACCAGAAAACGGGAGTGTCGCTACTGGAACTGTGTCAACAAAGCATGCAATGCTAAAATTAACACTAAGAATGAGCTTCCTACCAAAATCGCTGATGAACACAATCACCCAAGAGATGACAGCAGAATTGTTGCTGCGGACATCTTGAGTGGTGTCCGAAAGCAGGTCCGAGGGTCAACACAGCCGGTGCCCTCCATCTATAACGATATGCTGGCAGACACAAGATCGATCGAATGGGACAATTCCACCCAAGAGGTTGTGGCTAATCTACCCACTTTCTACGAAGCCAAATCCAGTTTATATAGACAGCGGTCTAAGACTAGACCAGTTCTGCCAAAGACAAGGGCGGATGTCAACTTGGAAGGGAAGTGGATAGAGTCGCTTGCAGGGGAGCCATTCCTAATCGCCAATGACGGTGATGTGGCGCGAATGCTCATATTCGCCACCGTTGACAACCTGGCCCAGCTGTCTACAGCCGAGACCTGGTATATGGACGGTACCTTCTACGCTTCGCCGTCATATTTCTACCAGCTATACACCATCCACGCCATGATCGACGGGTATATGTGTCCCCTAGTGTATGGACTACTTCCAAATAAACAACAGACAATGTACACCAGATTCTTCACACTCATCCAGAATTTCGCCCGTGAACATAACATTCCTCTGTCCCCAGAAACGATAATGATGGACTTCGAAACAGCAGCGTGGCGTGCTGTCAGTATCGTGTTTGTTGGTGTTCAAGTCCGTGGTTGTTTCTTTCACTTCACACAGTGTATGTGGAGAAAAGTACAATATTGTGGTCTTGTAGCTGACTTCAAGGACAATGAAGAAGTGAAGAAACTTGTGCTACGTGCTTCGGTACTGCCACTTGTCCCCCTAGCCTCTGTCGAAGATGTGTGGTTCCAAACTCTGGAAGAATGTGACAATGACTCAGTGCCGGTGTCTAAGTTTAAGGACTATGTGACTGAGCAGTGGGTAGAGGGAGACCGCCGCTCCTGGAATCATTACGAGAATGATGGTCCACGCACTACCAATCATGTTGAGGGTTGGCACCATAAAATAAACAACCAACTACGACACTGCCATCCTAATATTTATACATTGATAGACCTGGTCCAGAAAGAGCAGGCTGCTAACGAGGCGAAGCTGTTTCAGCACGCCAACGGTGGAAAGCAGCGACCAAGGAAGCGGGTATACCGTGAGCGTGAGCAAATGCTCATCAGACTGAAGCACCAACTGCGAACTGGCGACATGGACATCATGACGTATGTTGATGCTGCTTCTCACTTAGTCAAATTAAAGTGAATATGTACAATAAAAATATTTCAAGATTTATATCTATTATGTGCTATGCATGTTCATGTGTTTGTCTTATCCATGTAAATATCTATGTTTTCGATTTAATGCTTATAACTCAAAATAAAGAATATCTATCTATATGAAACTTATATTTATGAACAACTTTCCCAAATTTAGAAACACAAATTTTTAGTACAGTATAGCAATTTTCGCCTTTCAACTCTATTGTTACACCGAACAATACATTCCCCCAACACATACCTCAAGTTCTATAGGACTAATAAAAGGTTGGGAAATGGGAACACACCCACAAAATATCATGTTACATAATCAGGTCATGAGTGAGTGAGTATTTGGTTTAACGGCGCATCAACGCAGTTCAGGCTATATCGCGCCAGGTTAAGTATATTGTATACAAGATATCTACAGATTAAAAATATTATGTAAATAACATACTGTTTGTATTAAAATTGTAATGACGAACAGTCACTTGCAACACAATTTATCAAGCTGTAAAAATGATAAAAAATACGTCAGTTGTAAAACTTACAATTTATGGAAAAGATGTGATTCTTTTAAAAATGCAATAATGTATTTATAATCAAGTGTCGAAAAACTCCTTCATCGTCACAACTGTGATGAATGAGTGCTAAATCTACACATTGAATTAAGATGTGTTCAACATTTATAGAGGAATGGCATGGTATATATACACCATGGTGGATCCTCTCTTTTCAATAAAAATGAGTGTGTGAAACGGGGTATGTCCAAGTCTCAATCGTGACATTACTGTTTCCTCTCTACGGTTGGAATGATAAATAAAAGATGATGTGCTTGGCTTAATTGGTTGTAGTTTATTCAATTATATGTTATTCCAAGTGGTTGGTTGTATGTGTATTCATGATATTATAGGATTGCAAGAATGTATTTCGGGTTTTACTCCTGCATCAGCACCATTTTGGGCTATATCGCTGGCGGGCAGTTTACCTAACAACACCTTTCCTGGGCAGGCTCCAGCGGTTAACCAGTACTTGGGTGCACCAACCTCCGTAAGAAACTGCCAACATTTTCATATAAATGAGACACGGTCTGAGCGGGGCTCGAACCCGTGACCATCAGTGTTTCCGGTTGAATTAAAAATATGCTTCACTGCATCTACCATCTATAACCAATTGCAGTATATAATATATACATGCGTGGGGACAGAGTGGAAGTCGTGATAGCGCAGTGGAAGTGCGTTCGTTTCATGTGCGAAATGCCAGGATTTCGAGCCCCGCTGGAGCCGTTAAGATTGTGTCCTTAGGCAAGGCTTTTAAATTCCACGTTGCCTCTTCTCTCTCCTTCATGGCGATGGATTCCATCAGGAATTAGGTCTCGAGAGTGATTAATATAAGTTGAAAGAACTTGTTTCGCAATCGAGCTAAAATAAATGTGTATGAACTAAATATAACATATTTTTCATAACCGACTATTGATCACATTGTTTCGCTATCAGATATTAGGTCAGCCCAATATTTTATCGGTTTTGATTTAATGATAATATCCATTGGGTATAATGATGCTTTGGTTCCCCATACAGCATATACAGTAGGGTACTTTTTTACGTTTTGTAATTTTTGGTAGAAAATTGGTATATTCTTGGGATTGTTGCAATTAATAATCATTTGATTGATTTCGTGTGTAGATATTGGACACTTTAATATAGCATCGGCATTGTTCGGCCCATATTGAAATTCGATCGAATATGTGTGATCAAGTGTGTTTTACATGTTTTATCATCGCTACCGGTTGCCCATATGAGCGACGCCTCCTGAATAAATTAGTCAGTTTAGATTTTTGGAGGATAGTGCAATGATACAGACAGAGACCCGTTCCAGAATCTCATCTGGTTCTTTTACATGCACAATGTAAAGCACCGACACGAGACCTCGGTTTAACGTCCCATCTGAAAGACTGTTAATAGTATTAAGGATTTTGTGTGAGGTATTAAACCCGGACTGTTCTATTCCAAATTCTATGCTCTACATGTACCACAACGTAACTTAAATACTACGGTTGAACCGTTCTAAATCCAGATGCAAAGCTCAGCAAACTAGTCCATGTTTTCTCTAATTATGATAACAAAATTACTGGTTGCACCCAAGACACACCTTGGTCCAGAGGTTATGATATGGTCGGGAAAAAGTTATCTGTACGGAAAGTACCAACATGCATATTGACTCTTGAAAAATCCAGTTTGACTCTGGAAAAATCCAGCCTGACTTGAGATTTTGACCTCAAGGGTCATTGACTCTTGACTTTCAAAGTCTAGTGAACGCCCTACATACATATAGATAACCACTTTTAAAGTCAGTTTTACAATTAATACATACAATATCATATTACGGTACTTTTTCAACAAATTCTGTGTACTGGCCTTACAGTTTATATATTATTAAACCGATACATAATTTACATAGAATGTTGGCACTTTTTTACACCCTCACCATATACGCTCCTGTAATTGAGAACCACCCTCACTATATACGCTGCTGTAAATGAGAACCACCCTCACTATATACACTGCTGTAATTGAGAACCACCCTCACTATATACGCTGCTGTAATTGAGAACCACCCTCACTATATACGCTCCTGTAATGGAGAACCACCCTCACTATATACGCTGCTGTAATTGAGAACCACCCTCACTATATACGCTCCTGTAATTGAGAACCACCCTCACTATATACGCTGCTGTAATTGAGAACCACCCTCACTATATACACTGCTGTAATTGAGAACCACCCTCACTATATACACTGCTGTAATTGAGATTTACCCTCACTATATACGCTCATGCAATTGAGAAACGCCTATTTACGCTGTTTTAATCTTCAACACTGAACTCATTGAACATAACTTCAGACTATTCAAATAAATCCGGGTACATAACAAATGCAAATATAATATCTATACATGTAGTTCATTTGAACGTACAAATGTATATGTATGAACACATTGGAGACACTTTAGAAGTTTGCATGTCATGTATACAGGTGTTGTAACGGTTGAGGTTGGTTTTACCGCGCATAAACACAATGCAGACCATACGGCGTCTAAGGAGACTGGAAGTGTGTAGAAAGAGGGCATGGATGATATGTGGAACCATGGTCCTACCAAATTTCCAGATTGACAGTGCCAACCTTATAAAGTGTTTGTTTATTATAGTGTCAACCCTATTTAAAGGGCCAGTCATTTCTGACTTATGAGACACCTCTTTTTATGAACATCAGTACTTCCCGAATCCTATGCTTGTATGCCAGGCGCCAGGCTGGTAGGCAATCGGTAACCATTATTTAACTAGCTGGCGGCTCACCAACCGGCCATATCAGAACAAACCCCTGACGAGATTCGAACCTTCGACCTCCCGCTCCGTAGTATATATATATACCTTAGCACAGCCCATTCTCTCCTATGGTTTGAATTCCGATTTAACCAGATGAGAACTGTGTGTTTTAATGGACGGGGCAGGGCATTGGACAGTCACTGTAACATGTGTGTGTTTTAATGGACGGGGTAGGGCATTGGACTGTAACATGTGTGTGTTTTACTGGACGGGGCAGGGCATTGGACAGTCACTGTAACATGTGTGTGTTTTAATGGACGGGGCAGGGCATTGGACAGTCACTGTAACATGTGTGTGTTTTACTGGACGGGGCAGGGCATTGGACAGTCACTGTAACATGTGTGTGTTTTACTGGACGGGGCAGGGCATTGGACAGTCACTGTAACATGTGTGTGTTTTAATGGAAGGGGCAGTGCATTGGACAGTCACTGTAACATGTGTGTGTTTTAATGGACGGGGCAGGGCATTGGACAGTCACTGTAACATGTGTGTGTTTTACTGGACGGGGCAGGGCATTGGACAGTCACTGTAACATGTGTGTGTTTTAATGGACGGGGCAGGGCATTGGACAGTCACTGTAACAGTGTGTGTTTTAATGGACGGGGCAGGGCATTGGACAGTCACTGTAACATGTGTGTGTTTTAATGGACGGGGCAGGGCATTGGACAGTCACTGTAACATGTGTGTGTTTTAATGGACGGGGCAGGGCATTGGACAGTCACTGTAACATGTGTGTTTTAATGGACGGGGCAGGGCATTGGACAGTCGCTGTAACATGTGTGTTTTAATGGACGGGGCAGGGCATTGGACAGTCACTGTAACATGTGTGTGTTTTACTGGACGGGGCAGGGCATTGGACAGTCACTGTAACATGTGTGTGTTTTAATGGACGGGGCAGGGCATTGGACAGTCACTGTAACATGTGTGTGTTTTAATGGACGGGGCAGGGCATTGGACAGTCACTGTAACATGTGTGTGTTTTACTGGACGGGGCAGGGCATTGGACAGTCACTGTAACATGTGTGTGTTTTAATGGACGGGGCAGGGCATTGGACAGTCACTGTAACATGTGTGTGTTTTAATGGACGGGGCAGGGCATTGGACAGTCACTGTAACATGTGTGTGTTTTAATGGACGGGGCAGGGCATTGGACAGTCACTGTAACATGTGTGTGTTTTAATGGACGGGGCAGGGCATTGGACAGTCACTGTAACATGTGTGTGTTTTAATGGACGGGGCAGGGCATTGGACAGTCGCTGTAACATGTGTGTGTTTAATGGACGGGGCAGGGCATTGGACAGTCGCTGTAACATGTGTGTGTTTTAATGGACGGGGCAGGGCATTGGACAGTCACTGTAACATGTGTGTGTTTTAATGGACGGGGCAGGGCATTGGACAGTCACTGTAACATGTGTGTGTTTTAATGGACGGGGCAGGGCATTGGACAGTCACTGTAACATGTGTGTGTTTTAATGGACGGGGCAGGGCATTGGACAGTCACTGTAACATGTGTGTGTTTTAATGGACGGGGCAGGGCATTGGACAGTCACTGTAACATGTGTGTGTTTTAATGGACGGGGCAGGGCATTGGACAGTCACTGTAACATGTGTGTGTTTTATGGACGGGGCAGGGCATTGGACAGTCACTGTAACATGTGTGTGTTTTAATGGACGGGGCAGGGCATTGGACAGTCACTGTAACATGTGTGTGTTTTAATGGACGGGGCAGGGCATTGGACAGTCACTGTAACATGTGTGTGTTTTACTGGACGGGGCAGGGCATTGGACAGTCGCTGTAACATGTGTGTGTTTTAATGGATGGGGCAGGGCATTGGACAGTCGCTGTAACATGTGTGTGTTTTAATGGACGGGGCAGGGCATTGGACAGTCACTGTAACATGTGTGTGTTTTAATGGCCGGGACAGGGCATTGGACAGTCGCTGTAACATGTGTGTGTTTTAATGGATGGGGCAGGGCATTGGACAGTCGCTGTAACATGTGTGTGTTTTAATGGACGGGGCAGGGCATTGGACAGTCACTGTAACATGTGTGTGTTTTAATGGACGGGGCATGGCATTGGACAGTCACTGTAACATGTGTGTGTTTTAATGGACGGGGCAGGGCATTGGACAGTCACTGTAACATGTGTGTGTTTTAATCGACGGGGCAGGGCATTGGACAGTCACTGTAACATGTGTGTGTTTTACTGGACGGGGCAGGGCATTGGACAGTCACTGTAACATGTGTGTGTTTTAATGGACGGGGCAGGGCATTGGACAGTCACTGTAACATGTGTGTGTTTTACTGGACGGGGCAGGGCATTGGACAGTCACTGTAACATGTGTGTGTTTTAATGGACGGGGCAGGGCATTGGACAGTCACTGTAACATGTGTGTGTTTTATTGGACGGGGCAGGGCATTGGACAGTCACTGTAACATGTGTGTGTTTTACTGGACGGGGCAGGGCATTGGACAGTCACTGTAACATGTGTGTGTTTTAATGGACGGGGCAGGGCATTGGACAGTCACTGTAACATGTGTGTTTTACTGGACGGGGCAGGGCATTGGACAGTCACTGTAACATGTGTGTGTTTTACTGGACGGGGCAGGGCATTGGACAGTCACTGTAACATGTGTGTGTTTTACTGGACGGGGCAGGGCATTGGACAGTCACTGTAACATGTGTGTGTTTTACGTTTATTTATCGTCGCTACCGGTTGCCCATATGAGCGACGCCTCCTGAAGAGAATAGTCATTTTAGGTTTATGGAGGATAGTGCAATGACACAGACTCATTACAGAGTCTCCTCTGGTTCATTTACGTGCACGGTGTACAGCACCGACACGAGACCTCGGTTTAAAGTCCCAACTGAAAGATTTTATTAGGGTCAGACGGGGGAACGTACCTGCGATCCCTGGATTACCAGTCCAGCGTGTTACCACTTGACTACAGATCCGTGCGTTACAGTAACACCTCCAAAATGCAAGTACATGTAGTTTCTCCGCTTCAATGGAGTGAGTCGCTGTCACATCTGTATCAAATCTGAGTGACGGAGAGGGTGAAAATACGACCTTACTTTCAAACTCTCACACGAGCATAAAAGGGCCAGACAAAGGTTCCAATTATTCGAGAAGCGCGTAATTTCACCGAGGAAGGCACGAGGCACTTTCCTTCATCAAGTTTAGATTCGCATGCGAATATTTATTGTGAATTATTACATATTCATCGAGATACATCAACTGTTGTCTGCCTCACTGAATCCCATTGATCCCAAGCGATCTGCCTCAAGGTTTTGGTTGAGATCTGCCTCACGGTTTTGGTTGAGATCTGTCTCAAGGTTTTGGTTGAGATCTGCCTCAAGGTTTTGGTTGAGATCTGCCTCAAGGTTTTGGTTGAGATCTGCCTCAAGGTTTTGGTTGAGATCTGCCTCAAGGTTTTGGTTGAGATCTGCCGCAAGGTTTTGGTTGAGATCTGCCGCAAGATTTTGGTTGAGATCTGCCGCAAGGTTTTGGTTGAGATCTGCCGCAAGGTTTTGGTTGAGATCTGCCGCAAGGTTTTGGTTGAGATCTGCCTCAAGGTTTTGGTTGAGATCTTCCTCACGGTTTTGGTTGAGATCTGCCTCAAGGTTTTGGTTGAGATCTGCCTCAAGGTTTTGGTTGAGATATGCCTCAAGGATTTGGTTGAGATCTGCCTCACTGTTTTGGTTGAGATCTGCCTCAATGTTCCCGACTTTGGTTGAGATCTGCCTCAATGTTTTCGACTTTGGTTTTGGAGGTCTGCCTCACTGAACCCGACTTTGGTTTAGGAGGTCTGCCTCACTGAACCAGACTTTGGGTTAGGAGGTCTGCCTCACTGAACCCGACTTTGGTTTAGGAGGTCATCCTCAAAGTTCCAGGCTATGGCTGAGGAGTGTCTAGCTTTGGGTGGTGATATTGCCGCATGGTACACGGCTTTGGTTTGGGAGGCTTTATCACGATCGAGGGGTTGTGAGCGGGAATGCCGTTAATTAGCACATATTACTAAGCATTAATAAATGTTAATTTAGAACATCAATATAGAACATAGATACTCTCTGACACGCTGCGTAGATAGGGGGTCGGACATTTAATGGTAAATGATTAGGTCTCGAAGTGCTTAGTTGCTGCTATGACTTAAGAAAATTGAGCATAATTAAGCCAACATTATCCAATAGGTAAACGATTGGTCTGTGTGAGGCGCGTAGCCTCCACCCCCTTACTCTTCGTGTTGTATTGCATTTTTCGCATTTTCGCATTTCATATTAGTACATTTTTTCTATTGTTGAAGCGGCCAGAGGAAACTTGCCACTCAGTTGCAAAATCAGTATTAATCAAGTTTTTATTAAGGTACACTTTAGAAATTGAATTTGGTAGATATAATCTTATTTCCTAAGAAAGCTTTACTGGTTACTGTTTACATGTTTCATTATGCTATTTCATGTTTTAATTTGTTGAGGACTTCATGGTAGATTGACTTAATTGTTCAAATGAGTTCTCTCTTTAAATAATGTCTTTATTATTATTATTATTAGTATATACTAGCAGTTTAATTAATGTGGGTACATCATTTTTAAATTTATTGGCATAGGAACGAGACGTACGTCCGGCCTTCCGACTATAACCTATTCAAGACCAAGTAACTGATATCGACTGGTGCATGATATTTTTAGACCAATCAATAAAAAATAATTACATTTGGACCAGTATATTTATCAAAATGGGTAATTTTGTCTAAAGATAGTAATATTACTGGCAACAAGTGTAGATCCTGACGAGACGTCACGAGCCGGATCATCTGGATCTACACTGTTTATAAGCCTATGTAGAGGTCTGTAGTGTTGAAAGGGTTAACAGAGTAAGTCTGGCGTATAGGAAATAATGGTACTTACGCTGAACGATGGCTCTCTGTGAACACTCTTCTACAACGTTATGTCCAATTTCCACCAATGTCAGTACTCATACTTCGATCTACAATGTATTATAATCAAGTCTATTTAAAGTCTGTCTTCTTTGATAACTTTAAATAATAGAGCTGATTGTAAAATAAACACATGAAGCCAACAAAACTACATTGAATGGTGGTATACATTTTTTTTAATGTTATGATCAATACAGTGATATAACGTACCTGATGTTCGATCGGATATTTGTATGTTTACATTATACTATATCTCCATTTACTTCCAATGTTCAGAATTGGACGAGTCTTAAGTTAGTTTAGGTTTAAACAACGATTGCGAAGCAACTTTTAACAACTTATATTAATCATTCTCCTTGGCGCGGATGACAGCGTATAATGTGGTTATTCGTGTGGGAGGAAACCGGAGTATCAGCAGAAAACACAAATGTCCGATATGGCGACCATTGTACCATCTCACATACTTCCGGCCCGAGGATCTAATCAGGGTTGCATTGGTGAGAAGAAAGCGCGCTAACCACTGCGCTAATCGGACAGCCATGCTAGTCTGGAGCGCCATATGAATCAATTAATGGTAAATTATTCTAAACATGGCTTGTGTTTCTTACAATGATGTGCACGCTACACCACCGTGTGTTTCTCAATTCCCAAATGTCTCCCGATACTGGACAGGCAGAAGGTCCCCCGATATTGGACAGGCAGAATGTTCCCCGATACTGGACAGGCAGAAGGAACCCCGATATTGGACAGGCAGAAGGGCCCCCGATATTGGACAGGCAGAAGGTTCCCCGATACTGGATAGGCAGAAGGTCCCCCGATATTGGACAGACAGAAGGTTCCCTGATACTGGACAGGCAGAAGGTCCCCCGATATTGGACATGCAGAATGTCCCCCGATATTGGACATGCAGAAGGTCCCCCGATATTGGACATGCAGAAGGTCCCCCGATATTGGACATGCAGAAGTGCCCCGATATTGGAGATGACGAAGGTCTCCCGATATTGGACAGGCAGAAGGTCCCCCGATATTGAACATGCAGAATGTCCCCCGATATTGGACAGGCTGAAGGTCCCCCGGTATTGGACAGGCAGAAGGTCCCCCGATATCGGACAGGCTGAAGGTCCCCCGATATTGGATAGGCAGAAGGTCCACCGATATTGGAGATGCAGAAGTGCCCCGATATTGGAGATGCAGAATGTCCCCCGATATTGGACATGCAGAATGTCCCCCGATATTGGACAGGCAGAATGTCCCCCGATATTGGACATGCAGAAGGTCCCCCGATATTGGACAGGCAGAATGTCCCCCGATATTGGACAGGCAGAATGTCCCCCGATATTGGACATGCAGAATGTCCCCCGATATTGGACAGGCAGAATGTCCCCCGATATTGGACATGCAGAAGTTCCCCCGATATTTGGACAGGCAGAATGTCCCCCGATATTGGACAGGCAGAATGTCCCCCGATATTGGACAGGCAGAATGTCCCCCGATATTGGACAGGCAGAATGTCCCCCGATATTGGACATGCAGAAGGTCCCCCGATATTGGACAGGCAGAATGTCCCCCGATATTGGACAGGCAGAATGTCCCCCGATATTGGACATGCAGAAGGTCCCCCGATATTGGACAGGCAGAATGTCCCCCGATATTGGACAGGCAGAATGTCCCCCGATATTGGACAGGCAGAATGTCCCCCGATATTGGACATGCAGAAGGTCCCCCGATATTGGACAGGCAGAATGTCCCCCGATATTGGACATGCAGAATGTCCCCCGATATTGGACAGGCAGAATGTCCCCCGATATTGGACATGCAGAAGGTACCCCGATATTGGAGATGCAGAAGGTCCCCCGATATTGGAGATGCAGAAGGTCCCCCGATACTGGACAGGCTGAAGGTCCACCGATATTGGAGATGCAGAAGTGCCCAGATATTGGAGATGCAGAAGGTCCCCCGATATTGGAGATGCAGAAGGTCCCCCGATACTGGACAGGCTGAAGGTCCACCGATATTGGAGATGCAGAAGTGCCCAGATATTGGAGATGCAGAAGGTCCCCCGATATTGGAGATGCAGAAGTGCCCCGATATTGGAGATGTAGAATGTCCCCCGATATTGGAGATGCAGAAGTGCCCCGATATTGGAGATGCTGAAGGTCCCCCGATATTGGAGATGCAGAAGTGCCCCGATATTGGAGATGCAGAAGGTCCCCCGATATTGGAGATGCAGAAGTGGCCCGATATTGGAGATGTAGAATGTCCCCCGATATTGGAGATGCAGAAGTGCCCCGATATTGGAGATGCTGAAGGTCCCCCGATATTGGAGATGCAGAAGGTCCCCCGATATTGGAGATGCTGAAGGTCCCCCGATATTGGAGATGCTGAAGGTCCCCCGATATTGGAGATGCTGAAGGTCCCCCGATATTGAGATGCTGAAGGTCCCCCGATATTGGAGATGCTGACGGTCCCCCGATATTGGAGATGCTGAAGGTCCCCCGATATTGGACAGGCAGAAGGTCCCCCGATATTGGAGATGCAGAAGTGCCCCGATATTGGAGATGCTGAAGGTCCCCCGATATTGGAGATGCTGAAGGTCCCCCGATATTAGAGATGCTGAAGGTCCCCCGATATTGGACAGGCAGAAGGTCCCCCGATATTGGACAGGCAGAAGGTCCCCCGATAATGGTCAGTCAGAAGGTCCCCCGATATTGGACAGGCAGAAGGTCCCCCGATATTGGACAGGCAGAAGGTCCCCCGATATTGGACAGGCAGAAGGTCCCCCGATATTGGAGATGGAGAAGGTTCCACGATATTGGAGATGCAGAAGTGCCCCGATATTGGAGATGCAGAAGTGCCCCGATATTGGACATGCAGAAGGTCCCCCGATATTGGAGATGCAGAAGGTCCCCCGATATTGGACAGGCAGAAGTTCCCCAGATATTGGACAGTCAGAAGGTCCCCCGGTATTGGACAGGAAGCAGGTCCCCCGGTATTGGACAGGCAGAAGTTCCCCCGATATTGGACAGGCAGAAGGTCCCACGGTATTGGACAGGCAGAAGGACCCCCGATATTGGAGATACAGAAGGTCACCCGATATTGGACATGCAGAATGTCCCCCGATATTGGACAGGCAGAAGGTCCCCCGATATTGGACAGGCAGAAAGTCCCCCGATATTGGACAGGCAGAAGGTCCCCCGATATTGGACAGGCAGAAAGTCCCCCAATATTGGACAGGCAGAAGGTCCCCCGATAATGGAGAGTCAGAAGGTCCACCGATACTGGACAGGCTGAAGGTCCCCCGATATTGGAGATGCAGAAGGTCCCCCAATATTGGAGATGCAGAAGGTCCCCCGATATTGGAGATGCAGAAGGTCCCCCGATATTGGACAGGCAGAAGGTCCACCGATATTGGAGATGCAAAAGTCCCCCGTCATTGGACATGCAGAAGGTCCCCCGGTATTGGAGATGCAGAAGGTCCCCCGATATTGGACATGCATAATGTCACCCGATATTTGACAGGCAGAAGGTCCCGCGATATTGGACAGGCAGAAGGTCCACCGATAGTGGACAGGCAGAAGAAATTCCCCCGATATTGGACATGCAGAAGGTCCCCCGATATTGGACAGGCAGAAGAAATTCCCCCGATATTGGACAGGTAGAAGGTCCCCCGATATTGGACAGGCAGAAGGTCCCGCGATATTGGACAGGCAGAAGGTCCACCGATAGTGGACAGGCAGAAGAAATTCCCCCGATATTGGACATGCAGAAGGTCCCCCGATATTGGACAGGCAGAAGAAATTCCCCCGATATTGGACAGGTAGAAGGTCCCCCGATATTGGACAGGCAGAAGGTCCCCAGATATTGGACAGGCAGAATGTCCCCCGATATTGGACAGGCAGAACGTCCCCAGATGTTGGACAGGCAGAAGGTCCCCCGATAATGGACATGCAGAAGGTCCCCAGATATTGGACAGGCAGAAGGTCCCCAGATATTGGACAGGCAGAAGGTCCCAGATATTTGACAGGCAGAAGGTCCCCAGATATTGGACAGGCAGAAGGTCCCCCGATATTGGACAGGCAGAAGGTCCCCAGATATTGGACAGGCAGAAGGTCCCAGATATTGGACAGGCAGAAGGTCCCGATAGTGGACAGGCAGAAGGTCCCCCGATAGTGGACAGGCAGAAGAAATTCCCCCGATATTGGACATGCAGAAGGTCCCCCGATATTGGACAGGCAGAAGAAATTCCCCCGATATTGGACAGGTAGAAGGTCCCCCGATATTGGACAGGCAGAATGTCCCGCGATATTTGACAGGCAGAAGGTCCACCGATAGTGGACAGGCAGAAGAAATTCCCCCGATATTGGACATGCAGAAGGTCCACCGATATTGGACAGGCAGAAGGTCCCCCGATATTGGACATGCAGAAGGTCCACCGATACTGGACAGGCAGAAGGTCCACCGATATTGGAGATGCAAAAGTCCCCCGTCATTGGACATGCAGAAGGTCCCCCGGTATTGGAGATGTAGAAGGTCCCCCGATATTGGACATGCAGAATGTCACCCGATATTGGACAGGCAGAAGGTCCCCCGATATTGGACATGCAGAATGTCACCCGATATTGGACAGGCAGAAGGTCCCCCGATATTGGAGATTTAGAAGGTCCCCCGATATTGGACATGCAGAATGTCACCCGATATTGGACAGGCAGAAGGTCCCCCGATATTGGAGGTGCAGAAGGTCCCTCAATATTGGACAGGCAGAACGTCCCCAGATATTGGACAGGCAGAAGGTCCCCCGATTTGGACATACAAAAGGTCCACCGATATTGGACCGACAGAAAGTCCCTCGATATTGGACAGGCAGAAGGTTCCCCGATATTGGACAGGCAGAAGAAGTTCCCCCGATAGTGGACAGGCAGAAGGTCCCCCGATATTGGACAGGCAGAAGGTCCCCGATATTGGACAGGCAGAAGTTCCCCCGATAGTGGACAGGCAGAAGGTCCCCCGATATTGGACAGGCAGAAGGTTCCCCGCTAGTGGACAGGCAGAAGGTCCCCCGATATTGGACAGGCAGAAGGTCCCCCGATATTGGACAGGCAGAAGGTCCCCCGATATTGGACAGGCAGACGGCCCCCGATATTGGACAGGCAGAAGGTCCCCCGATATTGGACAGGCAGAAGTCCCCCGATATTGGACAGGCAGAAGTCCCCCGATATTGGACAGACAGAAGGTCCCGCGATATTGGACAGCAGAAGGTCCCCCGATATTGGATAGGCAGAAGGTCCCCCGATATTGGACAGGCAGAAGGTCCCCCGATATTGGTCAGACAGAAGGTCCCCCGATATTGGACAGGCAGAAGTTCTCCCGATATTGAACAGGCAGAAGGTCCCTCGATATTGGACAGGCAGAAGGTCCCCCGATATTGGACAGGCAGAAGGTCCCCAGATATTGAACAGGCAGAAGGTCCCCCGATATTGGACAGGCAGAAGGTCCCCAGATATTGGACAGGCAGAAGGTCCCTCGATATTGGACAGGCAGAAGAAATTCCCCAGATATTGGACAGGCAGAAGGTCCCCAGATATTGGACAGGTAGAAGGTCCCTCAATTAATGCGGTTGATGCCAACAAATAAATATTTGTATAGATGCAAGTTAAGTACTACAAACCTGTGCGACTTTTGTAATATGCATGTTGAAAGTATTGAGCATATTTTCTGGGAATGCCCACCTATACAACATTTTTGGAAAAGACTAAGTGATCTATTAAAATCAAAAGGATTGTGTGTCGAGTTCAATTTAAAGATATATGTTTTGGTAAAATAGATAGAAAAGGAAATGATACCATTGTAACAAATTTCATAATAATTTTAAGCAAATTTTATATTATACGAATGAAATACAAAAAATTAACACCCTGTATTGCACATTTTTATAAGTATTTAAGCTTAAGAATAACTTTAGAAAGGGAAATCGCACTAATGAATGATAAATTAGAAAAACACAACATAAAGTGGTCTAGATTTATTTGAACATATTGTTTTCTAAGACAACTGTACAAATGAATCTTTCAGATGGAAACGATCAACCCCCCCATATTAGTTCTCTCTTCCCCATGTCTACATCACTCTCAAAAACAAAACAATACCTATTATAAAATAAAATGCGAATATGCATGATATAAACAAGTTATCATAATAATACTGTAAAAGAAATACCTTGCATCAAATATGTGAATGTATAACTATTCATGTCAATTGTATATATATAGCCATATGACTTATATGTATGTTGTACATTATATGTCTATAACTGGAAATAAAAGGGGTTACCCGCTAGGGGCCTCAAATGAAAAAAAAAGAAGGTCCCTCGATATTGGACAGGCAGAAGTTCCCCCGATAGTGGACAGGCAGAAGGTCCCCCGATATTGGACAGGCAGAAGAAGTTTCCCCGATATTGGACAGGCAGAAGGTCCCCCGATATTGGACAGACAGAAGGTCCCGCGATATTGGACAGGCAGAAGGTCCCCCGATATTGGACAGGCAGAATAAGTCCCCCGATATTGGACAGGCAGAAGGTCCCCCGATATTGGACAGACAGAAGGTCCCCCGATATTGGACAGGCAGAAGAAGTTCTCCCGATATTGAACAGGCAGAAGGTCCCTCGATATTGGACAGGCAGAAGGTCCCCCGATATTGGACAGGCAGAAGAAGTTCCCCAGATATTGAACAGGCAGAAGTTCCCCCGATAGTGGACAGGCAGAAGGTCCCCCGATATTGGACAGGCAGAAGAAGTTTCCCCGATATTGGACAGGCAGAAGGTCCCCCGATATTGGACAGACAGAAGGTCCCGCGATATTGGACAGGCAGAAGGTCCCCCGATATTGGATAGGCAGAAGGTCCCCCGATATTGGACAGGCAGAAGGTCCCCGATATTGGACAGACAGAAGGTCCCCCGATATTGGACAGGCAGAAGAAGTTCTCCCGATATTGAACAGGCAGAAGGTCCCTCGATATTGGACAGGCAGAAGGTCCCCCGATATTGGACAGGCAGAAGAAGTTCCCCAGATATTGAACAGGCAGAAGGTCCCCCGATATTGGACAGGCAGAAGGTCCTCAGATATTGGACAGGCAGAAGGTCCCTCGATATTGGACAGGCAGAAGAAATTCCCCAGATATTGGACAGGCAGAAGGTCCCCAGATATTGGACAGGTAGAAGGTCCCTCAATTTAATGCGGTTGATGCCAACAAATAAATATTTGTATAGATGCAAGTTAAGTACTACAAACCTGTGCGACTTTTGTAATATGCATGTTGAAAGTATTGAGCATATTTTCTGGGAATGCCCACCTATACAACATTTTTGGAAAAGACTAAGTGATCTATTAAAATCAAAAGGATTGTGTGTCGAGTTCAATTTTAAAGATATATGTTTTGGTAAAATAGATAGAAAAGGAAATGATACCATTGTAACAAATTTCATAATAATTTTAAGCAAATTTTATATTATACGAATGAAATACAGAAATTTAACACCCTGTATTGCACATTTTTATAAGTATTTAAGCTTAAGAATAACTTTAGAAAGGGAAATCGCACTAATGAATGATAAATTAGAAAAACACAACATAAAGTGGTCTAGATTTATTTGAACATATTGTTTTCTAAGACAACTGTTACAAATGAATCTTTCAGATGGAAACGATCAACCCCCCCATATTAGTTCTCTCTTTCCCCATTTCTACATCACTCTCAAAAACAAAACAATACCTATTATAAACATAAAATGCGAATATGCATGATATAAACAAGTTATCATAATAATACTGTAAAAGAAATTACCTTGCATCAAATATGTGAATGTATAACTATTCATGTCAATTGTATATATATAGCCATATGACTTATATGTATGTTGTACATTATATGTCTATAACTGGAAATAAAAGGGGTTACCCGCTAGGGGCCTCAAAATGAAAAAAAAAGAAGGTCCCTCGATATTGGACAGGCAGAAGTTCCCCCGATAGTGGACAGGCAGAAGGTCCCCCGATATTGGACAGGCAGAAGAAGTTTCCCCGATATTGGACAGGCAGAAGGTCCCCCGATATTGGACAGACAGAAGGTCCCGCGATATTGGACAGGCAGAAGGTCCCCCGATATTGGACAGGCAGAAGAAGTTCCCCCGATATTGGACAGGCAGAAGGTCCCCCGATATCGGACAGACAGAAGGTCCCCCGATATTGGACAGGCAGAAGAAGTTCTCCCGATATTGAACAGGCAGAAGGTCCCTCGATATTGGACAGGCAGAAGGTCCCCCGATATTGGACAGGCAGAAGAAGTTCCCCAGATATTGAACAGGCAGAAGTTCCCCCGATAGTGGACAGGCAGAAGGTCCCCCGATATTGGACAGGCAGAAGAAGTTTCCCCGATATTGGACAGGCAGAAGGTCCCCCGATATTGGACAGACAGAAGGTCCCGCGATATTGGACAGGCAGAAGGTCCCCCGATATTGGATAGGCAGAAGGTCCCCCGATATTGGACAGGCAGAAGGTCCCCCGATATTGGACAGACAGAAGGTCCCCCGATATTGGACAGGCAGAAGAAGTTCTCCCGATATTGAACAGGCAGAAGGTCCCTCGATATTGGACAGGCAGAAGGTCCCCCGATATTGGACAGGCAGAAGAAGTTCCCCAGATATTGAACAGGCAGAAGGTCCCCCGATATTGGACAGGCAGAAGGTCCCCAGATATTGGACAGGCAGAAGGTCCCTCGATATTGGACAGGCAGAAGAAATTCCCCAGATATTGGACAGGCAGAAGGTCCCCAGATATTGGACAGGTAGAAGGTCCCTCAATTTAATGCGGTTGATGCCAACAAATAAATATTTGTATAGATGCAAGTTAAGTACTACAAACCTGTGCGACTTTTGTAATATGCATGTTGAAAGTATTGAGCATATTTTCTGGGAATGCCCACCTATACAACATTTTTGGAAAAGACTAAGTGATCTATTAAAATCAAAAGGATTGTGTGTCGAGTTCAATTTTAAAGATATATGTTTTGGTAAAATAGATAGAAAAGGAAATGATACCATTGTAACAAATTTCATAATAATTTTAAGCAAATTTTATATTATACGAATGAAATACAGAAATTTAACACCCTGTATTGCACATTTTTATAAGTATTTAAGCTTAAGAATAACTTTAGAAAGGGAAATCGCACTAATGAATGATAAATTAGAAAAACACAACATAAAGTGGTCTAGATTTATTTGAACATATTGTTTTCTAAGACAACTGTTACAAATGAATCTTTCAGATGGAAACGATCAACCCCCCCATATTAGTTCTCTCTTTCCCCATTTCTACATCACTCTCAAAAACAAAACAATACCTATTATAAACATAAAATGCGAATATGCATGATATAAACAAGTTATCATAATAATACTGTAAAAGAAATTACCTTGCATCAAATATGTGAATGTATAACTATTCATGTCAATTGTATATATATAGCCATATGACTTATATGTATGTTGTACATTATATGTCTATAACTGGAAATAAAAGGGGTTACCCGCTAGGGGCCTCAAAATGAAAAAAAAAGAAGGTCCCTCGATATTGGACAGGCAGAAGAAGTTCCCCCGATATTGGACAGGCAGAAGGTCCCCAGATATTGAACAGGCAGAAGGTACCTCGATATTGGACAGGCAGAAGAAGTTCCCCCGATAGTTGACAGGCAGAAGGTCCCTCGATATTGGACAGGCAGAAGGTCCCCCGATATTGGACAGGCAGAAGAAGTTCCCCCGATAGTGGACAGGCAGAAGGTCCCTCGATATTGGACAGGCAGAAGAAGTTCCCCCGATAGTGGACAGGCAGAAGGTCCCCCGATATTGGACAGGTAGAAGGTCCCCCGATATTGGACAGGCAGAAGAAGTTTCCCCGCTAGTGGACAGGCAGAAGGTCCCTCGATATTGGACAGGCAGAAGGTCCCTCGATATTGGACAGGCAGAAGGTCCCTTGATATTGGACAGGCAGAAGGTACTAAGTAGTTTCTCAAATAAACTGATACTATTACTTATAAATGTATTCGTTATTGCATGCATGGGCTTGGATGTTCAGCATGGGCTTGGATGTTCAGCATGGGCTTGGATGTTCAGCATGGGCTTGGATGTTCAGCATGGGCTTGAATGTTCAGCATGGGGTGTAGTGTTAACATCCTACTTGACTTGAGCCGCGCTGTACGATAACCAACATGATGGGCACAACTTTGGACCGTTAATTATAGACAGTTAGCCTTGCTATCAAATACAAGATAACTCGTAACGTTTGAAGCGTTATTTATAGAATGTTAGCCTTGCTATCAAATACAAGATAATTCATAACGTTTGAAGCATTATTTATAGAATGCTAGCCTTGCTATCAAACACAAGATAATTCATAACGTTTGAACAGTTATTTATAGAATGTTAGCCTTGCTATCAAATACAAGATCATTCATAACGTTTGAACAGTTATTTATAGAATGTTAGCCTTGCTATCAAATACAAGATAATTCATAACGTTTGAACAGTTATTTATAGAATGTTAGCCTTGCTATCAAATACAAGATAACTCGTAACGTTTGAAGCGTTATTTATAGAATGTTAGCCTTGCTATAAAATAAAAGAAAACACATGTTTTACGTTTATTTACCGTCGCTACTGCCATATGAGCGACGCCTCCAGAATAGATTAATAGTAATTTTAGATTTTATGAGGATAGTGCAATGATACAAACAGAGACCCATTTCAGAGTCTCCTCTGATTCTTTTACGTGCACGGTGTAAAGTTCCATCTGAAAGACTGTTAATTTGATTAGGGTCATCGGGGGAATGAACCTGCGACCCATGTATTGCCAGTCCAGCGTGTTAACCACTGGACTACAGATCCGTCTGTTAATAATATTAATTTAAAAATATTTGTTCATTTCAAAGTCTGATTTGAATATTCTGTAGTTGTTTTGTTTTTTGTTTTTTTATTTCTTTTACAACGATTGCGAAGCAAGTTTTAACAACTTATATTAATCACTCTTGTTGGCGTGGATGAAAGCGTATATGTGGTCATTCATGTGGGAGGAAACCGGAGTACCCGGAGAAAACCTGTCCGATCTGGCGACCATCGTACCATCTCACATACGTACCCGTCCGAGGATCGAACCCGGGTCGCATTGGTGAGAAGAGAGCGCGCTAACCACTGCGATAATCGGATTCTGTAGTTAATGCTACCCATTGATTTACTGATTATGTCATTCCATACTAGCAGGTATTGATCAAAACGATTTTGCTTAAATGCGAGTGGAAACCATTTGCTGTTCATAGTTTGTTGGTGATCCCATTTATCGCCAAACCCATTCTGGAATATTAGATTCCTTATATATATAATCCATTTGGAATTTATTTTCCCTTGTTTATGTAGACAATTAAATACATAGCGTTAGATACTTTATTTGTATCTGTAAGCTTACTCCAAAAAAGAGATAATTCTACATTTAATATATACCTATAGTGGTCTAACTCCTAATATTCTTCATAGATCATATGGGATGGTGTTTAAAATTTAGTATTAATTTAAAATATTTAAGTTGTATGTTTTCCCCAAGGACATCGGTGTTACCATGAACCCATATTTCACAACCGTATAACAGTATTGGTTTAATTATTTTATTGATTAGGTCTATTTGTAGATCATATGGGAGATTCAATCGTCTGATCTTTTTTATCACTGAGAACAATGCTTTATTTGCTTGCTAGCTCTGCTATATGTTATTGGTTTTAGCATAACTTGCTTCTAGACAAATATATACCAATATATGTGTATTCATTTGTTATGTCTAACCTGGTTCCTTTAAATATCAACGCATTTTTATATATCTTAGCTCATGATTCACATATTAACACATGTGTGTTATTAATGTCAAGTCAGTTCCGTTTCCATTTATCACAATAACCTTCAAATAGGCTTTTCTGTAAATCTGCACTGTTTTCATTTAGTTGGACTGTATCATCTGCATATAAAATAATGAATAATTTAAAGAAAATAAAAATGTTGTCATTAAAGAAGTAAATTCAGGTAACAATATGGAAGACTCAGTTGAAGTTGACACTGAGGAAGCAATAGTAGGAGAGTTAAGCGAAGAAATAAATGCAACAATCACAGAAGATGAAATAATGAAAACAGTTAATCAATTGTATACACAAAATTATTTAATATTATATTACGTCATGGAATAATACCAGAAAATTGGGCAAAAGGAAATATTATAAAAATAAACGAGATAGCCAAGCACCGAAAATTACCACCCAATAACACTCCTAAGCTGTTTTGGGAAAGTATTCACAGCCATCATAAATAACAGACTCAATAAATTTGCGGACGAGTACGAAATAATTACTGTTATATCCTCTGCTATATCCTGTATTATAAAAAAGCTTCCATTTTTGTATATTCATTGGGGTTTCTTCCCACTGTTATATTCCTTCTATTATCATAGTAACCAGATCTGCTGGTTTTGTTGTTGTGAATGCCATATTTCTGGTCTTGGATAGTCCTTTCTGGTGTATATCTATAGTTATCAATGAATAACTTGTCCCTAAGCAATTTCACCTTTTGGTCTTGTTCTTTGACTTTTTTTCATTTTCTGATACAAGGGTTTCCTACGCTCTTCGATTTCCTTTGGGAATTGCTCTCTAATACCAAAATCAGTACCCTTTAGGGAATCTGCTGCACAAAACCGTCTCTATCTTTCCTAAATTTAGCAATTATTGGCCTTTGTTTTGCCATGTTTCTTGGCTTAAACAGTATTTATTCCAATACATTTACATGTATAACACAAAAAATGTTACCAATTACATACATTGTGAATGGTTTGGATTGGAAAACAAGATTTCAGAACATTTATATCAATTCCTCTCCTTGCCATGTTTCTTGTCCGCGTTCGTAGTCTATGTACTTCATGAAACGCTAAATTGTTGTTGTCTTCTATTATGAATGATTGGTTGGTATGTTCTGTGTTCGCATATTCACCAGATTGCATGCCAAGTTCAGCAATTCTATAGAATATAAGGTTATCTGGCATACTACTGCACTGTATGTCTAATATTGTCTCTTGTTGTTCATCTTGTTTTGTTTTTATTTTGTCATATTCGAAATGTATCTTTTTCATTTGATCATGCATGTCAATTATTTGTTTATCTGTTTCACTTTGCTCAGACCTGGTACATTCATATAGATCACTTATGAGCTGTACACTGTGGTCATATACTTTCAGTTTCTCTGTATGACTATGAACTTGATCAGTCATTCATTCTACTCTATTCACCACATGTGACACGGTTTGCTTTACGTTGTTTACATCTTGTAATTGGGTTTCTATTATCCAAATTCACCTCTTCTGGGTTTTGCAATGTCTCATCAATCACTTGCCAGTTTTTACCAGGGTTCTCCAGTTGGTCTTCAATTCTACTTAATCTTTTGTTCAGTTTTTGATTCCCTGGGCCCAAGGTAATACAACTATTTCAGAACTCAAACTCGACCTCAAGAGATTTGATTGGTTAAGTCTGATATTTAAGCTCAGCTGAACAAATCAGAAGCTTGATACTGAGTTTGAGATTGGAGAAAAGGTTTATGACCTCCAGGCCAGGTGTTGTGATTGTTCATTGCAGTCTTGTTGGTATGTTGTGCCTTGGTGGTGGGTATGGTTGGTGGTATGTTGTGCCTTGGTGGTGGGTATGGTTGGTGGTATGTTGTGCCTTGGTGGTGGGTATGGTTGGTGGTATGTTGTGCCTTGGTGGTGGGTATGGTTGGTGGTATGTTGTGCCTTGGTGGTGGGTATGGTTGGTGGTATGTTGTGCCTTGGTGGTGGGTATGGTTGGTGGTATTGTTGGGGCATACATGTGGTCCTAGACATACCGTTAATATTCTTGTTTATAAAGTCGTGTAGGTTATTCTGTTGTTCATAGTTTGGTTGTGGTAGTATACATTGTATACCCGGACTCGGGTGTTGTGTAATGTAGAAGGGTGGGGGCGGAGGAGGGGGCGTGGAATAAAGTAACTACCCTTGCTTCACTCAACTGTTGTACTGCACTGTACTGTTCCACATGATCATTGTCTAGGACATTGTCACTAGTTTGCATATGTGCCGATCTGTTTGGGTTGTTTACATGTTGTACATTATTCACATTGATCAATGGGTTTTGTATTTCCGCTGTTGACATGGGTGGGTGGGTCCATTGTTCCATTGTCCCTATATATCTATGATTACCGTCTTTCCTCTTCTTACCCATATGCACTTGTATGCATGCATATACTATTATGCTTTACTCTTTTACCAGTAGTTCGGTGTTTGTAGTTTTGGTTTTACTTTATTTTGAAATTTTCCGCCATTTATCACGTATCACGTTCCCACCGCCAAGTGTAGTGAAAATCCAACATAGGGATATGGAAGACATGCGTGGACAAGATAAAGTTGATAGCTGACGGCAATGGCAATATGTCTCCCACTATTAGGGGAGATATCATTCTGTAACTGCTATATATTTTAAAAAAACATGTGTTAGGCGCTCAATATATTATCTCTACATCCGCTGGGAGAGAACAATGTACGTATATATCATGTATTGAAGTTGAGAGATGCGTGTCACGCGAAGATTAAATGAAACTGTTACCTTAATTACACATATCCCAATTATGAATTCGTGACCATGGATGTCATTTTCATAAGTTCCATATTTGTTGGCGTGGTGCGAATAATCCAAATCAATCATTGTGACATCGATTTAACACAACATATACATTCTGCACTATCTGCTGTATTAATCGTCAACACTTATATATTGCTCTCACTTTTCAATTGTCACGTGAACATGAATTGTATTAAGTTATTACTAGTTTTGTTATGACTATGCATAATGTACAAGTCGAATTCCGTCGGACCAAGCAAAATACTCCGACATACCCGAAGTTAGACGTAACGAAACTTATTCTACACTATCTGCTGTATTACTGACACTACACTAATTCTCTTCCTTATACCATGCAACTACTAGAATATTGCATTCCCAAACTGTGACGGTAAAGCTTAAACTATATATATGTCAACTGTAAACCGTTTAGTTTGTTTCATATAATTGTGTACATGTGTAAAGATAGTTTCGTTATCGTTATCTTGTAGGTTTCTGAATCCGTAAAGTAGTGTATCTGTATTTAGAGGTTGATGTGGACGTGTATCAATAAACAGTTGCCGGCGTTGTACCGAAAATATAGGCCACCTGAAACAATAATGTTCTGCATCCTCAATATTGTGTCCAGATTCATACTTTGTGTTATTACGTAAATGATTATCGAATACGTCTGCATTTAAATTACTGCATTTATTTAAGAAATAATAAGTATCAACCGTGGTATATCGCAGAATAACCCGAGTTTGAAGTTCGTATGCGTAGAAATATATCACGAAGGCCGAAGGCCTGAGTGATATATTTCTACGCATAAGAACGACAAACGAGGGTTATTCTGCGATATACCACGGTTGATACTTATTATTTCGATTCTAACATGTCTTACTTCTAATAATTTTAAAGGAGTATTTTCTTCAAACGCCGCTGCATTTGGCTTTCGAAATTTCCTCCCGCGTGAGGGGTGATGACGATATTTTTTTATGGAAAATATCAATCTAGTGCATACATGAACAAAAGTTGTAACTGATCAATAATTATATTTATTTTGTCAAATAAAACTGTACAGAATAGTAACTGAAACGTTACTTAACAAAAAAACAAGACGGACAAGAGATTATCTGATTCTAAAAATAGTTCACTTCCGTGAATTCTCACGGTATTTTTTTACAAACATCACGTGACTTTCATTCATAAAACTTTACACGCATTGTATAAATGGAATAGCCAAAACACGGTGCGCGTGCAGCATAGTTCAAGGTAGGTATATCGCAGAATAACCCGACTTTTAATCTAAAAGTATGTATATTATTAGCTGGGTCGTGTTAGAATACGTATTATTGCATGACGGACCTGATGAAATCTTTCACCAGACATGTAGAACGTGTGCACTATTGGGGGCTTGAAGGTTTGCATTGGCTTGTATTTAAAATTTGATATCGTAGATGCAAATCACGAATATTCAAGATACGCAAGGTTTGTCATAAATTACATTAATTGTATCTACTAGTATCACATTTCCTTTTGTTTCAAAAGACAAGGCGTGTGGATTCTGCTTTTGTATATCAATGTTACCAGATAAGAGAGTACACGGACTAGTCATTTTAGATGTTGGAGGATAGTGAAATAATACAGACATAGACCCATATCAGTGTCTCCTAAGTAATTGTTTAGTATCGTGACATGTTCATATACGTAGTCTAGAACAAGGATATCAATTACAATGGGTCTATCGGTCACCTTAAATATAAGGACAATACAACATTGCAAAGATTGTATTGTTCTCGCATGTAACATCGACAGTCAGAGGAAGAGGTGGTCCAAGTTTCTGCCTTTTGGGTGTTTTACGTTTATTTATTGTCGCTATCTGTTGCCTATATGAGCGACGCCTCCTGAAGAGATTAGTCATTTTAGATTTTTGTGTGCAATGATACAGACAGAGACCCATTCCAGAGTATCCTATGGTTCTTTTACGTGCACGATGTAAAGCACTGACACGAGACCTCGGTTTAAAGTCCCATCTGAATGACTGTTAATTGTATTAGGGTCAGACGGGGGGATCGAACCTGCGATCCCTGGATTACCAGTCCAGCGTGTTAATCACGGGACTACTGATCCGTCTGTACATGATTGCATTAAATAAACATTAGTTTATACACATTTGTTTAGCTCGATTGCGAAACAAGTTCTTACAACTTATGTTAATCACTCTCGAGAACTCATTCCTGATGGAATCCATCGCAACAAGGGAGAGAGAAGAGGCAACGTGGAATTTAAATGCATTGCCTAAGGGCACAATCGTAAGGCTGAAGCGGGGCTCGAACTCCGGACATTTCGCACATGAAGCGAACGCGTATCCACTGCGCTATCACGACTTCCACAATTGTATTAGGGTCAGACGGGGGGATCGAACCTGCGATCCCTGGATTACAAGCCCAGCGTGTTAACCACGGGACTACAGGTCCGTCTGTACATGGTTGCATTAAAGAAACATTAGTTATGTATTACATTGTAAGTCATAAATAAAACAGTGGATGTGTGCTGATGGAAATATTTTGGAATGTATTCGGTTTAATAAAGAGATTATTGAATTACGTTACCATGACTATACGTTACATTACTAGTATATGTCCATTTCCGTACCAAGCAATTAAACTATCAAATTGAATACAGGTCTTAATTATACTAACCCATGATAATATATTCATCCGCGCCGAAGAGAGTGATTAATACAACAACAACAACAACAACAACAACAACAACAACATGTATTGCATTAAGACATCAGCTGATGCTTATAGCATACTTATACAGATAAAATACATATACATGTATTGTGAAAAAGTGAAAACATGGTTTATATAAGCTCTTAAAACTTGCTTAAAAATCGTTGTAAAATAAATAACGTTTAAACTAAGCGAATACGATTATACATAGTATTATATTGCATACTAATATACATAATATTAATAATGTTGTTATGTTATGTTATATTTCGGATTTTACGCCTGCATCAGCACCATTTCGGGCTATATCGCCGGCGGGCAATTTACTTAACAACACCTTTCCTGGGCAGGCTCCAGTGTTTAACCAGTACTTGGGTGCACCAACCTCCGTAAGAAACTGCCAACTGTTTCATATAAATGGGACACGGTCTGAGCGGGGCTCGAACCCGTGACCATCAGTGATGATAAGTAACAGTGGTACAGCGACCTTAACTACTCGACCACGGAGGCTGACAGTGTGGACCAGATTGTGCTGTTGATGGGGTAAGGGAGGGAATTCCACAAGTGTTGACCACATGACCTTGACTATAAGAAACCACTTTCAGCTAGTGAACGATTGGAACGTAAATCTAATGAATACGTACATGTATCTGCAGTTTCCTTCATCATACTATGACGTATTTCGTCGTGTCCAGTTGCCTCATTAACCTATACATTAGAGTAAACGTCAGTAATGTCTTGTTCAGTTATAATTAAATTATTCATACATGAATTGGTCATTGGTTATCAAAGTAGCAAATGAGCTTGCGAATCATCTACAATTTGATATAGAGACAAAGATATTGCTTACTGCGTTATGTCTGAAAGCGAGGTTGACTGCCCATTGTTTTTATTGGATATATTAATGTTGCAGTGGTTTGTACAAATGTTTTGTAGTGGGTTTAGCCCAAATTGAATGAATGGAATCAATTCAGCACCCTAAAACCCCCACCATGGACATCCATTGAGATACGTATAAAATACCAATATTACTGGTTTTTGGCGCATGCGAAAAGTAGGCGTATATTTTTTTATGGCCAGGGAGTCACTTTTTACTCAAAACTAATGGCGGGAATCAATTCATTACCCCAAAGCCCCGTAGTTAGACATCCAATATGGTAATATTGGCACCTTTTTATTTTTCGCACAGGCGTTATTTTTCGTCATGGTACCCCAACATTGATTAGCTCCCCAGAATTATCCACACTGATTTGGGATGAAATAAATTGAGGTGTTAAATTACATCTATATGAACACATTGGTGACGACAACTATTGGTAAGCAATATTCTAAAATGATCTATCTAACATACTTTCACATTCTTTTTAATTCCCCTTAAAGCGACATTACATCGCAAAAAGCAAATAAAATGAATTTTATTTCACATATATATGCATTGCTACTACAAATTCTTCTGAATACATCGAACACTAACATTGAATCAATTTAACAGTGCTGTTGTGGTATGCAAACTTTCAAACGTAAAAGTAGGATTTCATATAACGGTCATCCAGGCTCCTGAATTGACGTGTGTTGTCATTGAAGTCAATATTAAACACGCGATACTTTCGCTTAGAGATAATTTAATTAAAATAGTCTACAAATAAATATGCATAGGCACTCAAGTGAAATATCACGGTAAATATGTAGCATAACCCGTGTTATTCAGGATAAATGTCGACCCTATTTACATTATTTTGTTATGTCAACAAACCGCGTATACGACGTTTGTTTATTTGTTGAAAAACTGAGTTTTTGAGGCAAATATTTGGAACAAAATTATACCATATAATAGCAAATTACATTCTGCAGACATTTGCGTTTTCACCGATGTAGTGTCACTTTAAGTAACAGTAATACTTTGCAATATAGTATGGGATTGGATGAGCTAATAGTCACTGTGTTTGTTATAGGATCATGTTCTGAAGAACATTCATTATACGAAGGTGTCCCACATTGTTCAGTCTTAGGTCCTTTACCATTTTTAATTTAGTTTAACTTAATGATATAGCAGATTCTTTCATAAGTATTACCATACTATTCGTAACTTCATCACGTGACATATCTCTAATGGAGACAACATTTAAAGCGACATTACATCGCAAAAAGCAATTAATGTATAAATGCATTGCTACTGCAAATTCTTCTGAATACATCATAATTTGCATTTTTAGTTTTTTACTGATCTAGTGTCGCTTTAACGTAGATATGAACACAATAATGTCCTGGTCCAAGTAATTGCCGGTTAAATTCAATCCAACAAAAATACGCATGTACTGTTTTTATCCTTTATCAAAAGAGACCGCCCTGATGTGTACTTTGATAACACTAGTCTAACTGTTGTTGAACATGACTGGTATCTTGGTATTACTGTTATCGAAGATGTTGCATGACACAAACACATATCCAATATAATTACATCATCCTCTAAAGTTCTAGGTTCAATGAAAATGCTAACATTCAAACTAAAACGTCAGACACTAAATCAAATATATATATGGTAATTGCTGCCATATTAGAATATGCTTCACTTCTCTGGGTCTGTTGTGCACAATATGACAAAGAAACACTATAAGAAAATGCAATATGAATCACTAGTTGTAACTGGCCTTAATTATTAGATTTACATCGATACAAAGCTTACTACGTGAACTAGAACGGGGTTCTCTAGCAGACAGACGAAACAACAACCACTACTGCTATTTAATAAAGACAATTCTGAAATGTCACCCAAGGACAGATGCTAATCCACATGACTTAAGAAATAACACTAATATTAACATTAGCTAGGAGAACTTAGATTTATAAATATAAATATATAAATATGTCATTCCAGCATCGTTGCAACTTTGGAATGGACATGCCAATATATTAGAGAACCTCACTACTGTGCTTTCAAAGTAAAGGAATAACGGTTGTAAACAAACATTCGATACACTATTGCATTATTGGTAAGTCAGGTTGTTAGCAGTATTAAACAATAAATCACAGTACCTGAAAGCTATCGTATATTGCCTTACATATACAGTAGTGTAATATTCCAACGGTATTATTACGTTACTTTGAAAGCACAGTATTACTTGGCAACATTAAACTGAGACTCATTAATCTCCGCCAAAGCCTTCGTAAGTTTCCGTGAACTACGACCAGGACATGTGCTAGGTTTTTACCGTAATATTTTAATCAAGTTAGTAAGTAAGTGTACTATAATCTAAAGCTCATATTTTACTTCGGAATTCCGATTATTAACGAAGTAAGTTCACGGAATATGCAAATGTCTCAGTTTAATATTGCCAAACAATACCTGTAGTCAAAGTAACACTCGACATGTTTATGTATCTCCTACAACAATCCCGTTACGAAATAACTGTAATCGAAGCGACGATTTACATCGCAGAGTTGTAATCTCTATCTATCAAATGAATGTGAGTGTGGACAAGACATTGAAGAGGCTTATCATTAGTTTTAAGATGTACTCGTTTCACTGACCAGCGGAGAAATTGTTTTACTCATACGCGACTGTTCCATCCTACGAATATATGTATACAAATTACTAGTTAGCCAGGGGTGGGTTAATGTTGCATGGAGCCCTTGGCTGTAGCTCAAACAGGGCCCCTTTCATCACGATAAATACTAGTGTAAGCAAACAAGACAATTCTATTGAATACACCTTTCTCACATTCCCCCCCGCTTGACCGAAATTCACAAACATTACGGCTTTCCGCTATCGCATTGGTTGGTAAGAAGGGATTTCACCTGTCGACGAGTATTGCGGGACTATTAGACTCGGGGAACAGTGCACTATATGTTATTGCTGCAATCGACTAAACACAAAATATTAATAAAGTCATACATCGTTGGAAAGCTCAGGATATATTCTAAGTCCTATCTATTTATGTAGTCGTTTAATTTTATTCAGTTAATTACAGATTTAAAATACTAAATTTGGTGGCCCCTTAATATCGGGGGACCCTGGCTTCAGCCTAGTCAGCCCTCCCCTTAATTAGCACACGTACTAAGCATCGAGTGTAATACACAGATCAAAATAATGTAAACCAGTATTAAATATCAAGATGGAGGCGTCCGTGGTCCAGTGGTAGAGCGTCAGATTTGGAATCGAACGGTCCCGGGTTCGAGAGTATTATAGGGTCATAAGTGATATGATATTGTTATATAAGTGTGTGTTTAAGTGAGATATAAGTGAGATATAAGTGAGATATAAGTGAGATATAAGTGAGATATAAGTGAGATATAAGTGAGATATAAGTGAGATATAAGCGAGATATAAGTCAGATATAAGTCAGATATAAGTGAGATATAAGTGAGATATAAGCCTCAGATGGATCCAATATGTAAAATAATGACATTGTATTCGGCGCGATGCTATATTTTACATATTGGATCATTTTCGGCTTATATTCTATACATAATTATGTATAATTTGACATACCTCCAAAGGTTTCCGTCTAACAAACCACGAACTATCCAAAAACACACACACTGTTTCATTATCACGAATAAAAGACACACCCGAACAACTTTGAAATCTCATAAAAAGCATGCTATGTCACACTTCATAAGTATTATCAATATATTGTTACTTCTTTGCATATAATTAACGGTAATGTTGACGGACAATGAAATGCTTGGATTTGATCACTTTTCACGTGCAGAATATTGCATCATCCTCCTCCATCACGAACATATCTTTGACGTCATTTTCCATTTCAGAGAGACGAAATTGCGCTGCATGCGGGTGTCGCATAGCAACTTTATTATCACAATGCTAAACGGTTAACACGTGATTAACGCTTCCAGACAGACAGACAGACAGACAGACAGACAGACAGACAGACAGACAGACAGACAGACAGACAGACAGACAGACAGACAGACAGACAGACAGACAGACAGACAGACAGACAGACAGACAGACAAGACAGACAGACAGACAGACAGACAGACAGACAGACAGACAGACAGACAGAC
>CM026401.1:26390678-26406934 GCA_014843695.1 Archivesica marissinica
GCCACGAGGGAGAGAAGAGGCAACGTGGAATTTAAATGCCTTGCCTAAGGACACAATCGTAACGGCTCCAGCGGGGCTCGAACTCCGGACCTTTCGCACCTGAAGCGAACATGCATCCACTGCGCTATCACGACTTCCATATATTGTAAATGCCTTGCTTAAGGGCACAATCGTAATGGCTCTAGTGGGGCTCGAACCGGTTGAATAAGCATGTTGCGCTCATTGCACAGGTAAAGTCAAGTAGATCATGTAAAAAAAGTGGTTCTTTGTTGTAAAAATGCATATTGTTTTATTTGGTCTATGCTGTTATTCTGATATTAGTGAAAGCATGAGCCAACCCCATGTGTATAATTTGCAGAAACAAAATATATGGATTTATTCATTATTTATTGGCTTAAGTCAATTTTGAGTAAGCACATACTAGAGTAAGACTAGAGTAAGACTAGATAGACTGTCTGGAAACGGCCGTAATAAATTACGAACCTACCAGTTTTTCAAACTAGATTTCGATGTTGAACAGTAGTGTAAGATTATTATACCATTTAGCCATTGTTTAGAATTTAGTAAGTTTCTTTGTGGTGTTGCGCCTCTATGCATTGAAACTGGGCAATACGAACATCTGACTGTACCGAATCGCTCTTTTCGTTCATTGTGTAATGCAATTGAGGATGAAATGCATGCCATTATATAGAGTGCTGTATGTACGAAGATATCAAGGATTTATTATTTGTTAACGCTTCCAGTATCTATGCTAATTTTCTTACATTGTTCGCTTCACGTGCGAAAGGTCCGGAGTTCGAGCTCCGCTGGAGCCGTTACGATTGTGTCCTTAGGCAAGGCATTTAAATTCCACGTTGCCTCTTCTCTCTCCCTCGTGGCGATGGATTCCATCAGGAATGAGGTCTCGAGAGTGATTAATATAAGTTATAAGAACTTGTTTCGCAATCGAGCTAAAATAAATTTGTATAAACTATAAACTACATTGTCTAAAATAAATACATTGCTCACGTTATTCACTACTCCGGCATTAATGCGTATATGTGCCAAAACCTGCTTTAATATTTTACACCGTCGTAGTTATAATGTGTACATTATTGTATTTATGAACACATTTTTATGTGAATTATATAAAAACTGCTAATCCATCCATCCCTGATCTGATCTAATTCCAGTATTTTAAATATGTGTTAGTGTTATCATTAGCGACTTTTACATATTTTTTTGAACGTTTCACGTATTGTAATATGTTATTCCCGTGATACTCCATCACCAATAGGTAAAACTTCATAAACCTCACCTGTACTTGATAAGTACATAACCAAGTACAATAAAACACAACACCAAATTGTATCAATATGTTATATTATTTGGTTTGAGCATCGAGGAACGACCGACTCACGTCTTTTAATTTCCACTTCCACAGTAAACAATATTGATGATAATAATCACAATACCACTTAGAGGCACATGTTATACATATATACCATTACATTGAAATATACAACCAATACCACTTAGAGGCACATGTTATACACATATACCATTACATTGAAATATACAACCAATACCACTTAGAGGCACATGTTATACATATATACCATTACATTGAAATATACAACCAATACCACTTAGAGGCACTCGTGTTTACATATATACCATACATTGAAATATCAACCAATACCACTTAGAGGCACTGTTATCCTTATCATTACATTGAAATATACAACCATCCACTAGAGGCACATGTTATACATATATACCAGTACATTGAAATATACAACCAATACAACTTAGAGGCACATGTTATACATATATACCAGTACATTGAAATATACAACCAATACCACTTAGAGGCACATGTTATACATATATACCAGTACATTGAAATATACAACCAATACCACTTAGAGGCACATGTTATACATATATACCATTACATTGAAATATACAACCAATACCACTTAGAGGCACGTGTTATACATATATACCATTACATTGAAATATACAACCAATACAACTTAGAGGCACATGTTATACATATATACCAGTACATTGAAATATACAACCAATACCACTTAGAGGCACATGTTATACATATATACCATTACATTGAAATATACAACCAATACCACTTAGAGGCACATGTTATACATATATACCAGTACATTGAAATATACAACCAATACCACTTAGAGGCACATGTTATACATATATACCAGTACATTGAAATATACAACCAATACCACTTAGAGGCACATGTTATACATATATACCAGTACATTGAAATATACAACCAATACCACTTAGAGGCACGTGTTATACATATATACCATTACATTGAAATATACAACCAATACCACTTAGAGGCACATGTTATACATATATACCATACATTGAAATATCATCCGCCTCCGTGGTCGAGTGGTTAAGGTCGCTGACTTGTATACACTGTAACCTATCATCACTGATGGGTCACGGGTTTCGAGCCTGCTCAGGCCGTGTCTCATTTATATGAAAAAGTTGGCAGTTTCTTACGGAGGTTGGTGCACCCATGTACTGGTTAACCGCTGGAGCCTGCCCAGGAAAGGTGTTGTTAGGTAAACTGCCCGCCGGCGATATAGCCCAAAATGGTGCTGATGCAGGCGTAAAACCCGAATCATAATTATAATTGAAATATACAACCAATACAACTCGTATTCCTAATACACATACATTTAGTAACTACAATGCAAGTTCACATATCTTGTCAATAAAGTCACATATCTTATCAATAAACTATCTATATATGGTGAGTATTTCAGTTATATGTTATATTTATATATGTTATATTTCGGGTTTTACGCCTGCATCAGCACCATTTCGGGCTATATCGCCGGCGGGCAGTTTACCTAACAATACCTTTCCTGGGCAGGCTCCAGCGGTTAACCAGTACTTGGGTGCACCAACCTCCGTAAGAAACTGCCAACTTTCTCATATAAATGAGACACGGCCTGAGCGGGGCTCGAACCCGTGACCATCAGTGATGATAGGTTAGTGGTAGAGTATTTCAGTAGAAATTCCTGAACAAAATATTTCGCATGTTTAACATTCACCTTAATAATAGGTACTTGTCTTGAAAATCTAACCTTATTTTTATACCCACACCAAGACATACAATATCGTTACGATTCAAAATACTTATATACAAAAATAAAAAATTACACCCGAATCGGTCGTAACCAAACGCTGAATGCCCTCGGCTGTTTTCACAAATTTTACCTTCATGAAAAATACGCCACCTATCGGCGTTTACCTAGCATGGGAAAGTAATTTCTGTCTAATTCTCTTCATCAAACGACAGACATTATATTTGTCTCTTATAATTCTCATCTGTAGATTGATATGTGCAATGTATGTAATTATAATATAACTTGAAATGTGTGTACTGTACATAGATGAGACAGAAATAAAGATTTAATATATACAATAAATCACAAATCAAGGTCATTAATATTTTTGACGGCTATTGTAATCATTTGCATTTAGAAGATATTGCCGAAAGCTTCAAACAATGCCCTATATCTGTCCATAGTCATATTTTTTTCTTATATTGCAGTTTATTTAATGCCGCTACCGTGTGTCCATTTGAGCGACGGGCAGTTTCACTAACAACAGGACAGGCTCCAACGGTTAATCCGTACTTGGTGCACCAACCTCCGTAAGAAACTGCCAACTTTGTCATATAAAGAGACACCGCTCGAACTCGTGACCATCAGTGATGCTATGTTACAGTGGTATACACGTTTATACAGGCTAACGACCTTAACCACTCGACCACGAAGGCGGACCTATAGTCATACAGAGAATGTGCGTATAATTTATATATATAAATTATATAGTTATATATAATACCAGATAGTGTAGCATCTCCTTGAAGGGAGTTTATCGCGTATATATTAACGTAATTGATCATGTACATTTACCTCCCTTGTAGATCTATAGATTTACCTCACAATAGTCACTCTCACCTCAGTTGTATCGAGAACATCTTAGCCTCCGTGATCGAGTGGGTAACGTCGCTGACTTGTATATCACTGTAACATATCATCACTGATGGTCACTGGTTCGAGTCCCGCTCAGGCTGTGTCTCTTATATGAAAAAGTTGTCCGTTTCTTACGGAGGTTGGTGCACCAAGTACAGGAACGGTTATGTTAGGTAAACTGACCGCCGGCGATATAGCCCAAAATGGTGGTGATGAAGGCGTAAACCCCGAACAAACTTAGACTTTACTGTGTATTTGTAGCAATAGTATTACATTTATCGCATTAAGTAAGCAATCAGTTAATGTACACTGCAAGCATTGTGGAAGTCGTGATAGCGCAGTGGATGCGCGTTCGCTTCAGGTGCGAACGGTCCGGAGTTCGATCCCCGCTGGAGCAGTTACGATTGTGCCCTTAGGCAAGGCATTTAAATTCCACGTTGCCTCTTCTCTCTCCCTCGTGGCGATGGATTCCATCAGGAATGAGGTCTCCAGAGTGATTAATATAAGTTGTAATAACTTGTTTCGCAATCGAGCTAAATTAAATTTGTATAAACAAACATTGTGTTATTATTTTCGTAAAAGGTAATAGAAATGCTTTTTCGTTACATCTTATATATTTCGAGAGATATGATAAGGAGCTGCTTCATTTGAATATGTATGTGGCTTCAAAGTCACATAAATTTCAATGTGGCTCTGTGTTTGTTATCACTCACTAATAGTGTGTGTGTGTTCTACTTTTATTTATCGTCGCTACCGGTTGCCCATATGAGCGACGCCTCCTGAAGAGATTAGTCATGTTAGATTTTTGGAGGATAGTGCATGATACAGACAGAGACCCATTCCAGAGTCTCCTCTGGTTCTTTTACGCGCACAATGTACAACACCGACACGTGACCTCGGCTTAACGTCCCATCTGAAAGACTGTTAATTGTATTAGGGTCAGACGGGGGATCGAACCTGCGATCCCTGGATTACCAGTCCAGCGTGTTACCACTGGACTACAGATCCGTCTGTATCACTAATAGTGCCGACTGCTTTCTATATATACAGTATGAATTGGTTCCAAGTTTGATTATAAGTTTTGGGGGTTTAAAGTCGCGCCGACAGCTTACGTCATATGACGAGTCTCCAGCTATTATTTGTGGAGGAAAACCCCCCGAGTGCCCCTCCGAGCAGTATGTCTTGCACAGACGGACAGCCGGGTAGAACCACCAACCTTCCCCAAGCCAGCTGGATAGCTTCCTCACAGGAAGTAATTCGACACCCCCGTGTGATTCAAACCTACCTTGAGTATAATACGTCAGACATCCTTCGAGAAGACGCTTGGAATTATAGATATGGAACTGTGATCTGTCACCATTGTGTAGGGTTAGGGTAAAGTAAAGTGTTTGTTTATTATAGTGTCACCCCTATTTAACCCATTTCATTCTGGATATATTTAAAGGCTTTTGCAAACAATATAGATCCAGATCAGACGAAGCGTGACGCTGCGTGCTGATCAGGATCTATGTTGTTTGCTGCATAGCCAAGTGTCTTAGCAAGATCATCTGAATAGCAAAAGCAGCATAGAGCCTGATCAGACGGAACGTTCCGTGGCGGTTGATCTGGCTCTATGTTCTTTGCAAATACCGTTTGAATGGTATCCAGAATGAAATGGGTTAAAGGGCCAGTCATTTCTGACATATGAGACACCTCTTTTTTATGAACATCAGTACTTCGCGAATCCTATGCTTGTGTGCCAGACGTCAGGCTGGTATGCAATCGGTAACCATTATTTAACTAGCTGGCGGCTCACCAATCGGCCATATCAGAACGAACCCCTGACGAGATTCGAACTTTCGACCTCCCGCTCCGTAGGCGGACGCCTTAACCACTGGGCTACGGAGACGGTGTGCCAGTATGCCAGTATGGACACAATACACACAACTTTTATAGATGAGCATCTTGCTTAGTCTAAACAAATGTATTTTAGCTGGATTGCGAAACACACCTTACCACTATAGTACAACATTAGATTACTCGCTCTCGAGACCTCATTCCTGATGGAACAAACATGTCGCCACTAGGTAGAGAGAAGTTGCAATGTGGTATTTAAGTCCCTTGCCTAATGGCACAGGCTTAACGACTACAGCTGGGAGCGAATCCGAGCATCTCACACCTGAAGCGATCGCTCTACAAATGCGCTATCACGACTTCCATAAAATCATCTCGTTTGAACGAAGACTAGGGACCATGTGTCTGCGGTGTCGATTGCAACGTAGATGACTTTGCGTCTGATGTCGGTAGTAACGTAGGGGACCTTACTTCTGGCATCCGAGGTAACGTAGGGGACCTTACTTCTGGCATGAGGAGTAACGTAGGGGACCTTACTTCTGGCATGAGGAGTAACGTAGGGGACCTTACTTCTGACATCCGAAGTAACGCAGGTGACATTGCTGCTGGTGTCCGTAATAACGTAGATTATTCTGCTACTGATAGCCGAAGTAACGTATGGGAACTTGCTTCTGACATCTGAGGTAATGCAGGTGACATTGCTTCTGGTGTCAGTAATAACGTAGATTATTCTGCTACTGATAGCCGAAGTAACGTAGGGGAACTTGCTTCTGACATCCGAAGTAACGCAGGTGACATTGCTTCTGGTGTCAGTAATAACGTAGATGATTCTGCTACTGATAGCCGAAGTAACGTAGGGGAACTTGCTTCTGACATCCGAGGTAATGCAGGTGACATTGCTGCTGGTGTCCGTAATAACGTAGATGATTCTGCTACTGATAGCCGAAGTAACGTAGGGGAACTTGCTTCTGACATCCGAAGTAACGCAGGTGACATTGCTTCTGGTGTCAGTAATAACGTAGATTATTCTGCTACTGATAGCCGAAGTAACGTAGGGGAACTTGCTTCTGACATCCGAGGTAATGCAGGTGACATTGCGTCTGGTGTCAGTAATAACGTAGATGATTCTGCTACTGATAGCCGAAGTAACGTAGGGGAACTTGCTTCTGACATCCGAGGTAATGCAGGTGACATTGCTTCTGGTGTCAGTAATAACGTAGATGATTCTGCTACTGATAGCCGAAGTAACGTAGGTGCCCTTGCTTCTGGTGTCCGTACTAACGTAGGGGACCTGGTGTCCGAAGTAACGTAGGGGACCTTGCTTCTGGTGTCCGTACTAACGTAGGGGACCTGGTGTCCGAAGTAACGTAGGGGACCTTGCTTCTGGTGTCCGTACTAACGTAGGGGACCTGGTGTCCGAAGTAACGTAGGGGACCTTGCTTCTGGTGTCCGTACTAACGTAGGGGACCTGGTGTCCGAAATAACGTAGGGGACCTTGCTTCTGATGTCGGTAGTAATGTAGGTAACTCGTTCTCTGTTTTCAGAACATGTTCAAATGTTAAACGGCATCGTGAAAGACAATGAGAAACATTAGTCAGTTACTGCCCCTGAATACTATAATAGTATAGTGGTCCTCTTAATTGGTTTCTTCTGTTTTATCGTTGTTTCCTTTGCACCACATGTTTTCTATTCTCATCCTTATGCTCGTCTTATAATTATGAAATGATTAAATCTCGACATATATCCTTTAGCATAACCAATGAATACCTTACTGTAAAAATTGGTTCAATTAATTAACACGATTTTGATAAAATCACATTTATCCTAACGCAACATCTGTTTAGACGACAACAGTAAAAACAAAGGATTCCAACTAAACCGACCAATAGGGGAAGGTGGGGCAAAATGCCCCCCCTTAAGCTTTTAATCGGATATAATAATACATTTAAAGCATTTGATTAAACTTTACTGTATTAATAACAACATAGCATATGATGACACCAATATGGTTAATGATTCAGGTACAGAAAGAAAAATAAAAATATTATAGTTAGTGGGTCATTTTGCCCCTATGGTTGTACAAAATGGCACACCTTAAAGGGTCAAAATGGCCCATATCTTGAAATGACATTTATCAGTTTTAAACTTCAAACTAAGGTATATCAAGAGTGATTGACTTGTTACATATGTTGACGCAACTGTTTCAGATCGTTGTTGAATTGGTAGACCATTAGGAGCTGTGTGAACTAGTTTATCAATTTCAGGAGTTTGTTGATTTTGCTGACCACTTTCAGACACTGGTTGATTAATTTTAGAAGCTAAATATATTGGTTGCTTATCAACATAATCTGGTTGAATGGGTTGATTTGTTCCATAAGTTGGATGAACTGGTTTTGCACTTCCAGAATCATGCTGATCATGATATCATGAGCATCTGCTAAATCAACTTCTTTCATGAGGTGGTTGGTGTGGTAAACCATTATGATTTGGTTGAGCCAAATGATCAACTTCAGGAGTTTTGTTTGACCATTTACAGCAACTGACAGAACTAATACAGGCAACTGTTCATCTCCAGGACCAGGCTCAATATTAGCCAGAGCTAGTGGACCATTATCAATAATTGGTTCTGCTGGATGTTGCTCTAGGTGTGTGACATATTCAGGAGCAGTTGGACCATTAGTAAGAGGTGGTTGAACTGGTTCTTGGGTTTGGTCTGTAACATTTACAAGATCAGGTAGACTGTTGCCATGAGGTGGTTGAGCTGGTTGTTGGTCTTGGTTTGTAAAATCTACAAGGCCAAGTAGACCATTACCAAGAGTTGGTTGAGCCGGTTGTTGGTCTTGGTTTGCAAAATCTACAGGGGCAGGTGGAGCATTACCAAGAGCTGGGTGAGGTGGTTGTTGATCTTGTTTGTAAAATCTATAGGGGCAGGTAGACCATTACCAAGAACTGGTTGACATTAGATCATGTGTTATTCCTATATTATCATATAAATTAACTATAAAGGTTCATGAGATATACAAATATAAAATATTAGATGACATAAATTATATCGAAGCATTGGGGCAAAATGGTATACAGCCATGGGGCAAAATGGCCCATATGCCATAATGACCTTCCATAGGTGTACCATTTTGCCCCATATGCACATGACATCAAACAATCCACTTCATTAAACGCTCTTCAAGAAACACACTAATTCTTTCCTCCTGATATGTGTACATTACACTGACTTGTAAGTTAACATAGGTACAACAGCAATCTACTGCATATCTTAATCACAATTAACAATATATGACACCACTTACCATAGATCAGAAGCATCATCAATCCTTTTTTTCATCAAACAGATCACCGTACCAAGATTTAAAGGACCGCCATTTTATTAGACGTTCTATGACATATTATATATATAATCATTACATATTTATACTAACAGGTGGCAGTACCTGATAGTTGAGATGTATGAGATGTGCCATTTTACCCTATGGGACCATTTTGCCCCACCTTCCCCTACACATTTAGGGATAAATCTGACTTTATCCATCAAGGGAGGTAATAGAAAAACCAGTAATGACTCTCATTACACACTATCGACACATTGCAGGCGACAGAAGTAAATTATTGTGTGTGGCTTGAACTGGCTTCGTTGTAAAAGCGGATGAACCCAAAATGAAACCTTAACTATACATTTGAATTATTTCCAAATGGAATATTAATTTGAAAAGTGCATCATGTTTTAGTTTTAATGTCTATAACCCATCAATAGTGCGCATGTGTCATGTAAATATAGATGTAAGTACATAAAGTGGACCATTCGTTTAAACCTGCAGCGACACTGATTTAAGTTCCTGGTAGAAGACCTTTGAACATTAATTGAGCTATATGAAAATGAAGATAGGTTGTAGCACTTAGGGTAGGACTTTTGTGTAAATGTGTCAGATTCGAATGTACTGGCAGCAACCTGTGACAATGTACTATATTGACATCATTCTGGCAGCGTCCTCATAATCATTAAAGACAGGGCTAGAACTAAGGTACTCTATCCTATATATCATCACCAGTACCGTAGCCAGAGGCAATTTTCAACCGAGGCAATCTAGGGGGTCCGGGGGTATGTTCCTCCTTAACATTGTTGGGGTATATAAGCGATTTCCTGCGTTTTCTGATTTAATGAGTGTAGACGTATAATTATTTACTGACCTTTCAGTTTTCTAGCAGTCAACATTTTATACAGCAAAGGGGTATATTTATTTACATTTTATTTTTCATTTTTTCTTGCTTTGGAAATTTTAACCGAGGTAGCTTCCTCGGTGTGCCTCAGAGCGGCTACGGACCTGGCCACACTCTGGTTCCCTCATGTAGCGTACTCGTTATGTTAATCATATTCACTATGTACAGTGTCTACGACTACACAGAATCATTTATTATGTCGAGCATGTGTGTTTTACGTTTATTTATCGTCGCTACCGGTTGCTCATATGAGCGACGCCTCCTGAAGAGATTAGTCATTTTAGATTTTTGGAGGATAGTGCAGAGACCCATTCCAGAGTCTCATCTGGTTTTTTACGTGCACTGTGTAAAGCACCGATACGAGACCTCGGTTTAAAGTCCCATCTGAAAGACTGTTAATTGTATCAGGGTCAGACGGGAGATCGAACCTGCGATCCCTGGATTACAAGTCCAACGTGTTACCACTGGACTACATATCCGTCTGTGTGTCGAGCATATCTACTACATGTTGAAGCTGTGACAACTCCAATTATGTGAGTATTATTTAAAGGATATACGTATAAGATGTTTGTTTATATAGGATGTCCGATTATCACAGTGGTTAGCGCGCTCGCTTCTCACCAATGCAACCCGGGTTCGATCCTCGGACCGGGAAGTATGCGAGATGTTACGGTGGTCGCCAGATCGGACAGGTGGGTTTTCTCCGTGTACTCCGGTTTCCTCACACACGAATGACCACATATACGCTTTCATCCGCGACAACGAGACTGATTAATATATTGTTAGAACTTGCTTCGCAATCGTTGTAAAATAAATAAAGTTTAAAGGTGTATATATGCGATAACATTGAACAACCCACACTATATATCTCGCTTTCGTGTGGCCTTGAATATTTTAAGTTTTAAGATACTTTAAAAAGTTTTAAAATATTAACTAAATCCAGTAAAGAACTTAAATATGTTTACTCCAGATGCGAAACACATATAGGCCTACAATGTAACGTGTATAGTATCGCATAGCCACCTGTATAATGGAAAATAAAACTGAAAATCATCACTCCCTTTCATTTCCTTATTGATCACTAGGGGTAACACAAATACACACATGTACATGTACATATCGTGTTATATTGAACAGGTATAGATCTACATACCCGACGTGTCCATATCTGTTAACGATCAATAACACGTATGGGTTAACTTAAGGACGGATCTGTACACATAACATATTTGTTAAAGTTTAATACCATCTTGTTGGTTTTTAGGACATGGAACTATTTTTAATAATTGCGGATTACCTTTATTACATGTGTTAAACTATTTGAATACATGAGCGTAGATAATAGTCATGACAACAGTTGTTTACTGTGCGATCCTACACTAGTCTGCGATCCTGTCTGCGATCCTACACTAATCTAAATTAAACAACGTGAGTATGTTTTGTATTACTATATGACAGTCCTACACAGCAAAATATGAGGGGTATCAGAGAGCAACCTATGAGAGGTATCAGAGAGCAACCTATGAGGGGTATCAGAGAGCAACATATGAGGGGTATCAGAGTGCAACGTATGAGAGGTATCAGAGAGCCGCGTGTGAGGGGTATCAGAGAGCAACATGTGAGGGGTATCAGAGAGCAACGTGTGAGGGGTATCAGAGAACAACATATGAGGGGTATCAGAGTGCAACGTATGAGAGGTATCAGAGAGCAACGTGTGAGGGGTATCAGAGAGCAACGTGTGAGGGGTATCAGAGAACAACATATGAGGGGTATCAGAGTGCAACGTATAAGAGGTATCAGAGAGCAACATGTGAGGGGTATCAGAGAGCAACGTGTGAGGGGTATCAGAGAACAACATATGAGAGGTATCAGAGAGCAACATGTGCGGGGTATCAGAGAGCAACCTATGAGAGGTATCAGAGAGCAACATGTGAGGGGTATCAGAGAGCAACATATGAGAGGTATCAGAGAGCAACCTATGACAGGTATCAGAGAGCAACATATGAGGGGTATCAGAGAGCAACATATTAGAGGTATCAGAGAGCAACATATGAGAGGTATCAGAGAGCAACTTATGAGGGGTATCAGAGAGCAACGTATGAGAGGTATCAGAGAGCAACCTATGAGATGTATCAGAGAGCAACATATGAGAGGTATCAGAGAGCAACCTATGAGCGGTATCAGAGAGCAACCTATGAGCGGTATCAGAGAGCAACATAATTATTAGTGGTATCAGAGAGCAACATAATTATGAGGGTATCAGAGAGCAACGTATGAGAGGTATCAGAGAGCAACATATGAGGGGTATCAGAGGGCAACGTATGAGAGGTATCAGAGTGCAACATGTGAGGGGTATCAGAGAGCAACGTGTGAGGGTATCAGAGAGCAACCTATGAGAGGTATCAGAGAGCAATACATGAGAGGTATCAGAGAGCAACATATGAGAGGTATCAGAGAGCAACATGTGAGGTGTATCAGAGAGCAACCTATGACATGTATCAGAGAGCAACATATGAGGGGTATCAGAGAGCAACGTATGATGGGTATCAGAGAGCAACATATGAGAGGTATCAGAGAGCAACATATGAGAGGTATCAGTGAACAACATATGAGGGGTATCAGAGAGCAACGTATGAGAGGTATCAGAGAGCAACCTATGAGAGGTATCAGAGAGCAATACATGAGAGGTATCAGAGAGCAACCTATGAGAGGTATCAGGGAGCAACCTATGAGAGGTATCAGAGAGCAACATATGAGAGGTATCAGTGAACATCATATGAGAGGTATCAGAGAGCAACATATGAGAGGTATCAGTGAACAACATATGAGAGGTAGAGAGCAACATATGAGAGGTATCAGAGAGCAACCTATGAGAGGTATCAGAGAGCAACATATGGGAGGTATCAGAGAGCCACGTATGAGAGGTATCAGAGAGCAACATATGAGAGGTATCAGTGAACAACATATGAGAGGTATCAGAGAGCAACATATGAGGTATCAGAGAGCAACATATGAGAGGTAGAGAGCAACATATGAGAGGTATCAGAGAGCAACACATGAGAGGTAGAGAGCAACATATGAGAGGTATCAGAGAGCAACATATGAGAGGTAGAGAGCAACATATGAGAGGTATCAGAGAGGAACACATGAGAGGTATCAAAGAGCAACACATGAGAGGTATCAGAGAGCAACCTATGAGAGGTATCGAAGAAAACTATGAGAACCCACTCTACATTGTGCTCAACTACATAACAAATTAGTTTAAACAATATTGTAATGACAATATTGACATATGCATGTCAGCTAAATAGATTTAATATAAATATAATGGTGAATTACTTTATATTACTTTCTAGGTGGAAAATGGCATACAGACGTCCGGCTACTGACGATAAACTGCTGCCAGAAACCATCAAGGAAATCGAGAGCGGGAACGGTGGCCTGACACTGTTTGAGAGAATCAAACAAGATGTAGCAAATAAGAACAAGAATGGAAAAAGTAGAACATTGTTTGTAAGTACTAAATACGGTGGTAGAGTTGTTTGTTTGTTTGTTTGCTTGTTCGCTTTAGTATGTCTGTCTGTCTGTCCGTCCTTCCGTACGTCCGTCCGTCCGTCCGCCTGAGCCCGAGTTTGAGACCTGAGAAAGATGTTATAACCTCCAACCCAGGCGTATGCCTACTTGTATATAAGATCAATAGATACATCTAATTAGTTTAAGGTAGTCCTCGCTTGCTTCATTTGGTATTGTTTTGAATTAATACTTTAAATTCGCACCTACAACTTAGGTTATGTAGCGACTGTGGGTATACCTACGTATTTCATGCACCGACGAACACATATGTAAATGATGTGTGTTTGTTTTTGAGGGAAAAGTCATACGGTGACTCTCTAGCTATTATTGCTGGAGGAAGACCACGGGTACCTCTACGAGCAGTATTTCAGGCACGAACGGGCACCCGAATAAACCCACCGATCTTCCGTGAGTCAGCTGGATAGCTTCATCAAGTGAAATAATTCAACACACTCAGTGGAATTTAAACCTAAATCGGCGAGTTTGAAGTCAACGACCTTCATCACTCGACCACGGAGCCCACCCACCCTTTTGTTTGTATTATTGTTGCTATATACGGTCTACATCCGGTATGTCGAATTCCGCCGGACCGAACAAAATACTTCGACATAACCGAAGTTTGACTTACCGAAATTCGATATAAACGGGGCCAGTTATATGTACGGTAATAGTGTCTGAAACGGGACTTTGATCCGACTTCGAGATAACCAGAGAATTGGACATAACCGACTTTGACATAGCGGATGTAGACTGTATAATGCAAATTTACCATGTGATTAATGTAAATCTTCATACATTAAATGTTAAGCTATTGTATATTACAGAGATGCCTTGTTTTCGTTATGGTGTTCCACACGTCCACAGAGCTGTATGCGTGCATGCATTACATCATTCCCTTCGTCTTCCAAGACTACAGCCCATGGACCCATTACTACATGAACGTCCTAGTCTGGTTCGTAGTGATAAATATGGTGGCCAACTGGCTCTGCGTCATGCTCTACAACCCAGCATATACAAAGACAAGGGACAACCCCTTTCTACGTGTGGACAACCAGCACGCACCCGACCAATTTATCGCACGCATAGAAAACGCTGCTAGTCTAAATGGAGTAAATGGGCATTGTGTATATGATTCGAATTATTTAACGATGGAAGAATCTATCCCTTGGCACTTCTGTGAGAAGTGCTCGATGCACGTGCCATTTCGTACGCACCATTGTGACGTTTGTAAAACATGTATTTTAAAAAGGGATCATCATTGTTATATGGTGGACACGTGCATAGGGTTCAAAAATCAGAGATATTGGATCATATTAACCTTCTACATAGCGCTTAATTGTATACTCTGCGGGTGTTTCACTTTCAAATATGTAAGGACCTTGGTGTGGCCTACGTTCAGTTCATGGACGGATCTTGTGTTCCCAATCACTATATGGCGTAGCCTTTTCGGAGATATTCCTGCACTGTCGTGTATCCTTGTATTACAGTTGTATGTAGAGTTTGTTTACGGTGTTCTATCGTTCGTTTACTTTAACACGCAAATGGTAATGACAGCCGAGGGGAAGACATTGTACGAAGTGACAAAGAAAGTGCAGATCAGAAACACACAGAGTATAAATCGCAACATGAAATCCGTGTTCGGGGACTGTTGGGCCCTTAATTTTTTATTTCCAATGACCCTCGTATTTCGTCAGCGTGATGACGGAATACACTGGGACGGACTAAAAGTTGGCAACAATTCTAAGGAAAGAAAGAATCAAAGAACTGCTATATCTGATTCGACTCGAATCGCACGTGGACAGTTTGGTACAAACTGAATCAGCGCGTCAATTAGAATATTGATGTATTTGTGTCTTTGCATCCGTCCATGTAATAAATATGCATAACTAAAATGAACATAAATGTGCCATATCAATTTATGTATTAAACCGATTAGGCCTACTTGAATATTACCTTTAACAGTCGTGCAAGTTTTTATTATTTGTTTGTTTGTTTTTTTAGCACCAATTGTTTTTTTAGCACCAACAGCTTACGTTATATGGCGACTCTCCAGTTATTGGTGGAAAAAGATCACGTGAGCCACTCCGAGCAGTATTTTAGTCACGGACGTACGGACACCCCATGTAGAACAATCGGCTTACCGCAAGCCAGCTGAATAGCTTCCTCGCCACTGGACTGGTAATCCAGTGATCGCAGGTTCGATCCCCCGTCTGAACCTAATAAAATTAACAGTCGTTCAGATGGGACGTTAAACCGAGGTCTCGTGTTGGTGCTTTACACCGTGTACGTAAAATAACCAGAGGAGACTCTGGAATGGGTCTCTGTCTGTATCATGCACTATCCTCCAAAATCTAAAATAACTAATCTCTTCAGGAGGCGTCGCTCATATGGACAACCGGTAGCGACGATAAATAAACGTAAAAACACACGCTTCCATGCGTGAAATAATTCGACACTCACAGTTTGACAGTGTCGGTCATGCAGCGGTTTGTAATGAATGTCAATCTAATGTTTGTACTCACGCATACTGTTACAAAATGAAGTATGCGTGTGTGTTTTACGTTTATTTATCGTCGCTAGTCTCTTCAATTCATG
>CM026401.1:26407934-26431126 GCA_014843695.1 Archivesica marissinica
TGTGCTATAATACAATGTATGTGCAGTCCCCTTGAAAATTCCATAATGTAGAACCAGACATGGACATTTACTTAAAGTGGCATAATATCGCACCATGCTGAAAATATTATTTTTCACTAAGTATTCTTACTACACTTTCTTCTTCGAACAAATATGTCACATCAGTAAATTTACGTTTTTGATTTATGCTGCTTTAAGTATCAATGGCACAATGCTCTGTAATCTGAAGAAAACTTGAGTCTACCAACCCGAAATTCATCGGTCAGTCTCACAAGGAGATGCTTAAAGTAAAAGTCCCTGATACGGGGAGGAATGCCTTTAATGTAGTCGTCGCTGTACTTAACATTTATAATACACTGTTTTTCCGTTGTCCACACAATAAATTTGCATAACACTGACTTTGTGCAAAACAGTGCAATTTGTACTTGACAATAGTATCCATTTCTTCCCTTCAATTTCGGCTCGCCATTTTCAACTATAACATCATATTTTCCAGATGACACCAAACCCTCGAGTAAGAAAATTATCACACCCTTTCCTCCGTACAATCCAGGATCGTCATGATATACCCACTAGCCCTCACTCCAAGTACAATCCAGAAAGATTACTGATATAACCAACTAGCCCTGCCTCCATACAGTCCAGAGATGTACATGATATAACCACTTGGAGCAATTAAAAACTTGGCTGTGTTGTTACTTTTATAAGTACTCCAAGTCTGAGCCCTTGCTTTCAATGAGAAAGGTCTCTGGATGAAAATTTCTGAGCAATCAATTATACAAGTTGTCCTGGGAAAAGATATACGAAATGACACCGTCTGGACTGGCTGCGATTGTCGGGTGGTCCTCTCACTTTAGCACAATCAACGCAGATTTTGTGACCAGTCCTGGCAGACTCTACAACTTTCGAACCAGCTCCTCGTGCAAGCTAACTGGCTCAAACCTTTGCCCATGACGCGTTGCAGAGCATCCCTTGAATCTCGGATAGATTTTATTTGTAACAAATTTATTTGGATCAGCTCTTTGTGTCTTTGGCAAAGTGCTTACTCTGCTGCTCGTGATTCTTAATCGCCTACTGTCCGTCCCAAAGTCGAGTTCTGATTTCTGGTTGTTTGTTCCAGGTGACTCACTTTTTCTGGAATAACTACATGTTTCTATAAAAGGTTTGACAGTTAGAACATGACAAGGGCAGTTGTACAGGAAATGACTTGTCTATATTGTGTTCCTGGTGAGGAATTTCATCCACCGTGTCTCGACTTACTTCTGGTGCATATAGTATTTTGTGTAGCATGGTTCCTTTGCACTCCCAAATGTTTTTAACTGATGAAGTTCTTGCAAAGTCCTGCAATTCACTGTGATCCAGAAACTGTTGGGTGGGAGTGGGAATATCTGTAATAATCTTTTCATTTGACTTGTCGGTGTGTGATTTCAGTTCAAATGGGCTTGGTCTGTCAAACACCATGTCCGATATCATGTCAGGAGACATTACTTGTGCTGCACCTTTTCCCCAAACACGTTGTTTATCAGTACATGTTTCTCCACCGACACCATTTGCCCAGGCCAGTGTGATAGCATAAATAATGGCCGAGATATGGCTGCATGAGCGAGCATTACCAGCTGGACAAGTACAATGTCCTGTTTCAACCGAACACTCCGCAGAAACTGCAATCCACGTATTATAGTCTTTACGTCCGACACCTGGCTGACTTGGCGAAATGTTAGACTTTATATATGTCACATTGTTATATTCAAGGGACCACACAGCACCCATCCAACCATTTTGCACATAATTGTACCCATACAATGACCTAAATGATTTCATTGTCTTTCCGTCGTACGCTTTGGCATGTATCAGATAGTCGACAAGATCCTCGTATGTCAACTTGGGCCATGACTTGCTGTTGTTTTTCTCCCACTTTAAGTCATCGGGTGGAAGTTCTGCAAAGTGAAACACAATAAATTAGATTCTACCTGTACAATTATAATGAAAGTAATAATAGCACAATATAAAGGAATGGAATTATGATATATTTCGGGTTTTACGCCTGCATCAGCACCATTTTGGGCTATATCGTCGGCAGGCAGTTTACCTAACAACACCTTTCCTGGGCAGACTCCAGCGGTTAACCAGTACTTGGGTGCACCAACCTCCGTAAGAAACTGCCAACATTTTCATATAAATGAAACACGGCCTGAGCGGGGCTCGAACCCGTGACCATCAGTGATGATAGGTTACAGTGGTATACAAGTCAGCGACCGTAACCACTCGACCACGGGGGTGGACCAAAGGAATGACATACCTTCGTTATTGTAAATTAATTTACACTGTGTATGTATGTTCCATTAAATGCCAAACCCCTTGCGGGGACCTAGACATGTTTTCCTGTGCAGGCTTAGCCGACCTAAGTGGTTAACCAGTACTAAGTAATGTGTATGAGGTGCCTTGTTCAATGACACTACATACGTGGTCTGACCGAGTATTGAACCCGGGACCTTTTAATTCCAAATATGCAGCTGGACCACGGACGCCACACTAGTAAAATTACATGAAAATGTCCAGCATTTCAACATGAATTTATGATCAGATGTTATACAGATTATAGAAGTGTACATGTCACCAGTCCGTTTCACAATTCAATATCGTGCTTGTATTGCCGTGATAATAAAACAGCAATGACATTGTTTATATAGATTTCTGTAAATTAAATGTTTCTAAACAGTAAATACAGTGTAGGTTTTAAGCACAAGGCAACACTAACCTTAGTCTTAGATTAAACTGCTTTACTAAAGTTTACACAGCATCCGCCATTTGCATTCATTTGTTTACGCGTTTGTAAAAAGTATTTACAGGCCAGTGAAAACTATACTATCTACCATCTATTCACAGGCACATTCATAAACACTGTTTCGATAAAACTACTTACGAATTTGCTTCTCAGGTGTCAGTTTGATGGATCGATTTTCACTTTGTCAATTGCGTTGGTGATATTATCAATTTAGTAGATTAGAAGAAATTTTCACTCCCGTAATGGCGGACAGTCACGTGACAACAAAATGGCGGTGGTCTAATTAGCTGTAATGGAATCGTCTATTCTAGCGACTGTTACTACTACAGAAACTCATTCCGAGTATCACCTCCAGTGGTAAGTTCTACTTTTCCTTAGCATGGATTTGAAGACAGTACTGTGAAATTTCTCCAATGTTGATGGAGTTTGACTTGATTTTATATTGATTTTATATTGATTTTGTTTTTGATTTTAGATGTTTCATGGTAGTGCACTTTTGGGCTTCAATATTTGAAAGTTCGGATGGCGAACGTTCCTTCTCTGGCTTTGATTCTGACAACATGTTCTCATGGCCTATTAGAATAACCAAGGTTCTAATAAGAATTCAATGTAAATTTAGGTATGTTTGTGCATCACATGGTACAGTGACAATCAACAAGAGTTCAATAGATAGCTGGCAATTAGGCAATACCTTCCAGCAAAGCCCATAAACTGGGGTGTGAAAATCTCGGTCTTGGCAGAATCAAAAAACGGTTATTATTATGTTGAACTTCCAAGTTTATACAGAAAAACTGACCAGAGGTCATTGATGGGCCTGTATCACTCACCGGACTCATTTTTTACCCCAGGGTCACCATTTTAACAACTTTGCAAAAACATTGTACATCGATCATTTCCTACCTTATGTTGCCAAGATGTGGAAGAATTTAGTGTTGAAACGATTAGACGACTAATCAACGTCGACACGATTAATATTGATAGTTGACTGTAAATTTACCTATCGACTAGTCGGTCAAGTCACTGCTGTTATATAATGTATTAAAATTAGCTATTCAGCAGTTGATACTGATTTCGAAATAGTTTGATGCCACAGTTTCACTCGTCCAATCTCGACTGGTTTGTAAAACAGTTCTGTCGCTTCGATATAGATTATACAATATAGCCTCCAGGTGGCACATATAAATAAAACAATAAATAGTTGGTACAGCAAATTATTATAATGCAACAGTTGCCATGATGTATTAACCATAATTTAGGCAGATTCAAACTAAAATGTTGAAATTTGAAACACAAAACTGATTTGTATTATTACACAACAATCAGGTTCAAAATATTTCAAACAAACTGTTTTTTTGTTTGGGTCACAGCCAACCAACAACTTGCTATAGTATATCCCACCTACACACTGAACCAACAACTTGCTATAGTATATCCAACCTACACACCGAACCAACAACTTGCTATAGTATATCCCACCTACACACCGAACCAACAACTTGCTATAGTATATCCCACCTACATACCGAACCAACAACTTGCTATAGTATATCCCACCTACACACCGAACCAACAACTTGCTATAGTATATCCCACCTACACACCGAACCAACAACTTGCTATAGTATATCCCACCTACACACCGAACCAACAACTTGCTATAGTATATCCCACCTACACACCGAACCAACAACTTGCTATAGTATATCCCACCTACACACCGAACCAACAATTTGCTATAGTATATACCACCTACACACCGAACCAACAACTTGCTATAGTATATCCCACCTACACACCGAACCAACAACTTGCTATAGTATATCCCACCTACACACCGAACCAACAACTTGCTATAGTATATCCCACCTACACACCGAACCAACAACTTGCAATAGTATATCCCACCTACACACTGAACCAACAACTTGCTATAGTATATCCCACCTACATACCGAACCAACAACTTGCTATAGTATATCCCACCTACACACTGAATAGATGATTCTGACAGAAAGTGATAGTATAGATGATTCTAACAGAGAGTGATCGTATAGATGATTCTAACAGAGAGTGATGGCATAGATGATTCTAACAGAGAGTGATGGCATAGATGATTCTGACAGAAAGTGATTGTATAGATGATTCTGACAGAGAGTGATGGTATAGATGATTCTAACAGAGAGTGATGGCATAGATGATTCTAACAGAGAGTGATGGCATAGATGATTCTAACAGAAAGTGATAGTATAGATGATTCTAACAGAGAGTGATAGTATAGATGATTCTAACAGAATGTGATTGTATAGATGATTCTGACAGAAAGTGATTGTATAGATGATTCTAACAGAACGTGATAGTATAGATGATTCTAACAGAGAGTGATAGTATAGATGATTATAACATAGAGTGATTGTATAGATGATTCTGACAGAAAGTGATTGTATAGATGATTCTAACAGAAAGTGAATGTATAGATGATTCTAACAGAGAGTGATGGTATAGATGATTCTAACAGAGAGTGATAGTATAGATGATTCTGACAGAAAGTGATAGTATAGATGATTCTAACAGAGAGTGATAGTATAGATGATTCTAACAGAGAGTGATAGTATAGATGATTCTAACAGAGAGTGATGGTATAGATGATTCTAACAGAGAGTGATAGTATAGATGATTCTGACAGAAAGTGATAGTATAGATGATTCTAACAGAGAGTGATGGTATAAATGATTCAAAGAGAGAGTGATAGTATAGATGATTCTAACAGAGAGTGATAGTATAGATGATCCTAACAGAGAGTGATAGTATAGATGATTCTAATAGAAAGTGATAGTATAGATTATTCTAACAGAGAGTGATAGTATAGATGATATTAACAGAGAGTGATTGTATAGATGATTCTAACAGAGAGTGATGGTATAGATGATTCTAACAGAGAGTGATGGTATAGATGATTCTAACAGAGAGTGATTGTATAGATGATTCTAACAGAAAGTGACGGTATAGATGATTCTAACAGAGAGTGATGGTATAGATGATTCTAACAGAGAGTGATTGTATAGATGATTCTGACAGAAAGTTATTGTATAGATGATTCTAACAGAAAGTGATCGTATAGATGATTCTAACAGAGAGTGATGGTATAGATGATTCTAACAGAGAGTGGTGGTATAGAGGATTCTGACAGAAAGTGATAGTATAGATGCTTCTAACAGAGAGTGATCGTATAGATGATTCTAACAGAGAGTGATGGTCTAGATGATTATAACAGAAAGTGATCGTATAGATGATTCTGACAGAAAGTGATAGTATAGATTATTCTAACAGAGAGTGATAGTATAGATGATTCTAACAGAGAGTGATGGTATAGATGATTCTGACAGAAAGTGATAGTATAGATGATTCTAACAGAGAGTGATGGTATAGATGATTCTGACAGAAAGTGATGGTATAGATGATTCTAACAGAGAGTGATGTTATAGATGATTCAAACAGAGAGTGATTGTATAGATGATTCTAACAGAGAGTGATGGTATAGATGATTCTAACAGAGAGTGATGGTATAGATGATTCTAACAGAAAGTGATAGTATAGATGATTCTAACAGAGAGTGATGGTATAGATAATTCTGACAGAGAGTGATAGTATAGATGATTCTAACAGAGAGTGATGGTATAGATGATTCTAACAGAGAGTGATTGTATAGATGATTCTAACAGAGAGTGGTGGTATAGATGATTCTAACAGAGAGTGATCGTATAGATGATTCTGACAGAGAGTGATGATATAGATGATTCTGACAGAGAGTGATGACATAGATTATTCTGACAGAAAGTGATCGTATAGATGATTCTAACAGAGAGTGATAGTATAGATGATTCTAACAGAGAGTGATGGTATAGATGATTCTAACAGAGAGTGATAGTATAGATGATTCTAACAGAGAGTGGTGGTATAGATGCTTCTAACAGAGAGTGATGGTATAGATGATTCTAACAGAAAGTGATGGTATATATGATTCTAACAGAGAGTGATCGTATAGATGATTCTAACAGAGAGTGATGGTATAGATGATTCAAACAGAGAGTGATTGTATAGATGATTCTAACAGAGAGTGAAAGTATAGATGATTCTAACAGAGAGTGATGGTATAGATGATTCTGACAGAAAGTGATAGTATAGATGATTCCAACAGAGACTGATAGTATAGATGATTCTGATAGAAAGTGAGAGTATAGATGATTCTAACAGAGAGTGATAGTATAGATGATTCTAACAGAGAGTGATAGTATAGATGATTCTAACAGATAGTGATGGTATAGATGATTCTAACAGAGAGTGATGGTATAGATGATTCTAACAGAGAGTGATGGTATAGATGATTCTAACAGAAAGTGATTGTATAGATGATTCTAACAGAGAGTGATTGTATAGATGATTCTAACAGAGAGTGATGGTATAGATGATTCTAACAGAAAGTGATCGTATAGATGATTCTAACAGAGAGTGATCGTATAGATGATTCTAACAGAATGTGACTGTATAGATGATTCTGACAGAAAGTGATTGTATAGATGATTCTAACAGAAAGTGATAGTATAGATGATTCTAACAGAGAGTGATCGTATAGATGATTCTAACAGAGAGTGATTGTATAGATGATTCTGACAGAAAGTGATTGTATAGATGATTCTAACAGAAAGTGATAGTATAGATGATTCTAACAGAGAGTGATAGTATAGATGATTCTAACAGAAAGTGATAGTATAGATGATTCTAACAGAGAGTGATGGTATAGATGATTCAAACAGAGAGTGATTGTATAGATGATTCTAACAGAGAGTGAAAGTATAGATGATTCTAACAGAGAGTGATGGTATAGATGATTCTGACAGAAAGTGATAGTATAGATGATTCCAACAGAGACTGATAGTATAGATGATTCTGATAGAAAGTGAGAGTATAGATGATTCTAACTGAGAGTGATGGTATAGATGATTCTAACAGAGAGTGATAGTATAGATGATTCTAACAGATAGTGATGGTATAGATGATTCTAACAGAGAGTGATGGTATAGATGATTCTAACAGAGAGTGATGGTATAGATGATTCTAACAGAAAGTGATGGTATAGATGATTCTAACAGAGAGTGATTGTATAGATGATTCTAACAGAGAGTGATCGTATAGATGATTCTAACAGAAAGTGATCGTATAGATGATTCTAACAGAGAGTGATGGTATAGATGATTCTAACAGAATGTGACTGTATAGATGATTCTGACAGAAAGTGATTGTATAGATGATTCTAACAGAAAGTGATAGTATAGATGATTCTAACAGAGAGTGATTGTATAGATGATTCTGACAGAAAGTGATTGTATAGATGATTCTAACAGAAAGTGATAGTATAGATGATTCTAACAGAGAGTGATAGTATAGATGATTCTAACAGAAAGTGATAGTATAGATGATTCTAACAGAGAGTGGTGGTATAGATGATTCTGACAGAAAGTGATTGTATAGATGCTTCTAACAGAGAGTGGTGGTATAGATGATTCTGACAGAAAGTGATTGTATAGATGCTTCTAACAGAAAGTGATAGTATAGATGATTCTAACAGAGAGTGATCGTATAGATGATTCTAACAGAGAGTGATCATATAGATGATTCTAACAGAGAATGATGGTATAGATGATTCTAACAGAGAGTGATGGTATAGATTATTCTGACAGAAAGAGATAGTATAGATGATTCTAACAGAGAGTGATGGTATAGATGATTCTAACAGAGAGTGATCGTATAGATGATTCTGACAGAAAGTGATAGTATATATGATTCTAACAGAGAGTGATAGTATAGATGATTCTAACAGAGAGTGATAGTATAGATGATTCTGACAGAAAGTGATGGTATAGATGATTATAACAGAGAGTGATGTTATAGATGATTCAAACAGAGAGTGATTGTATAGATGATTCTAACAGAGAGTGATGGTATATATGATTCTAACAGAGAGTGATCGTATAGATGATTCTAACAGAGAGTGATGGTATAGATGATTCAAACAGAGAGTGATTGTATAGATGATTCTAACAGAGAGTGATAGTATAGATGATTCTAACAGAAAGTGATGGTATAGATGATTCTAACAGAGAGTGATCGTATAGATGATTCTAACAGAATGGATTGTATAGATGATTCTGACAGAAAGTGATTGTATAGATGATTCTAACAGAAAGTGATGGTATAGATGATTCTAACAGAGAGTGATGGTATAGATGATTCTAACAGAGAGTGATGTATAGATGATTCTGACAGAAAGTGATTGTATAGATGATTCTAACAGAAAGTGATCGTATAGATGATTCTAACAGAGAGTGATGGTATAGATGATTCTAACAGAGAGTGGTGGTATAGATGATTCTGACAGAAAGTGTATAGATGATTCTAACAGAGAGTGATGGTATAGATGATTCTAACAGAAAGTGATGGTATAGATGATTCTAACAGAGAGTGATAGTATAGATGATTCTAACAGAGAGTGATGGTATAGATGATTCTGACAGAAAGTGATAGTATAGATGATTCTAACAGAGAGTGATGGTATAGATGATTCTGACAGAAAGTGATGGTATAGATGATTCTAACAGAGAGTGATGTTATAGATGATTCAAACAGAGAGTGATTGTATAGATGATTCTAACAGAGAGTGATGGTATAGATGATTCTAACAGAGAGTGATGGTATAGATGATTCTAACAGAAAGTGATAGTATAGATGATTCTAACAGAGAGTGATGGTATAGATAATTCTGACAGAGAGTGATAGTATAGATGATTCTAACAGAGAGTGATGGAATAGATGATTCTAACAGAGAGTGATTGTATAGATGATTCTAACAGAGAGTGGTGGTATAGATGATTCTAACAGAGAGTGATCGTATAGATGATACTGACAGAAAGTGATCGTATAGATGATTCTAACAGAGAGTGATAGTATAGATGATTCTAACAGAGAGTGATGATATAGATGATTCTGACAGAGAGTGATGACATAGATTATTCTGACAGAAAGTGATCGTATAGATGATTCTAACAGAGAGTGATAGTATAGATGATTCTAACAGAGAGTGATGGTATAGATGATTCTAACAGAGAGTGATGGTATAGATGATTCTAACAGAGAGTGGTGGTATAGATGCTTCTAACAGAGAGTGATGGTATAGATGATTCTAACAGAAAGTGATAGTATAGATGATTCTAACAGAGAGTGATTGTATAGATGATTCTAACAGAGAGTGATGGTATATATGATTCTAACAGAGAGTGATCGTATAGATGATTCTAACAGAGAGTGATGGTATAGATGATTCAAACAGAGAGTGATTGTATAGATGATTCTAACAGAGAGTGAAAGTATAGATGATTCTAACAGAGAGTGATGGTATAGATGATTCTGACAGAAAGTGATAGTATAGATGATTCCAACAGAGACTGATAGTATAGATGATTCTGATAGAAAGTGATTGTATAGATGATTCTAACAGAGAGTGATGGTATAGATGATTCTAACAGAAAGTGATCGTATAGATGATTCTAACAGAGAGTGATGGTATAGATGATTCTAACAGAATGTGACTGTATAGATGATTCTGACAGAAAGTGATTGTATAGATGATTCTAACAGAAAGTGATAGTATAGATGATTCTAACAGAGAGTGATCGTATAGATGATTCTAACAGAGAGTGATTGTATAGATGATTCTGACAGAAAGTGATTGTATAGATGATTCTAACAGAAAGTGATAGTATAGATGATTCTAACAGAGAGTGATAGTATAGATGATTCTAACAGAAAGTGATAGTATAGATGATTCTAACAGAGAGTGATGGTATAGATGATTCAAACAGAGAGTGATTGTATAGATGATTCTAACAGAGAGTGAAAGTATAGATGATTCTAACAGAGAGTGATGGTATAGATGATTCTGACAGAAAGTGATCGTATAGATGATTCCAACAGAGACTGATAGTATAGATGATTCTGATAGAAAGTGAGAGTATAGATGATTCTAACTGAGAGTGATGGTATAGATGATTCTAACAGAGAGTGATAGTATAGATGATTCTAACAGATAGTGATCGTATAGATGATTCTAACAGAGAGTGATGGTATAGATGATTCTAACAGAGAGTGATGGTATAGATGATTCTAACAGAAAGTGATGGTATAGATTATTCTAACAGAGAGTGATTGTATAGATGATTCTAACAGAGAGTGATCGTATAGATGATTCTAACAGAAAGTGATCGTATAGATGATTCTAACAGAGAGTGATGGTATAGATGATTCTAACAGAATGTGACTGTATAGATGATTCTGACAGAAAGTGATTGTATAGATGATTCTAACAGAAAGTGATAGTATAGATGATTCTAACAGAGAGTGATTGTATAGATGATTCTGACAGAAAGTGATTGTATAGATGATTCTAACAGAAAGTGATAGTATAGATGATTCTAACAGAGAGTGATCGTATAGATGATTCTAACAGAGAGTGATCATATAGATGATTCTAACAGAGAATGATGGTATAGATGATTCTAACAGAGAGTGATGGTATAGATTATTCTGACAGAAAGAGATAGTATAGATGATTCTAACAGAGAGTGATGGTATAGATGATTCTAACAGAGAGTGATCGTATAGATGATTCTGACAGAAAGTGATAGTATATATGATTCTAACAGAGAGTGATAGTATAGATGATTCTAACAGAGAGTGATAGTATAGATGATTCTGACAGAAAGTGATAGTATAGATGATTATAACAGAGAGTGATGTTATAGATGATTCAAACAGAGAGTGATTGTATAGATGATTCTAACAGAGAGTGATGGTATATATGATTCTAACAGAGAGTGATCGTATAGATGATTCTAACAGAGAGTGATGGTATAGATGATTCAAACAGAGAGTGATTGTATAGATGCTTCTAACAGAGAGTGATAGTATAGATGATTCTAACAGAAAGTGATAGTATAGATGATTCTAACAGAGAGTGATCGTATAGATGATTCTAACAGAATGTGATTGTATAGATGATTCTGACAGAAAGTGATTGTATAGATGATTCTAACAGAAAGTGACGGTATAGATGATTCTAACAGAGAGTGATGGTATAGATGATTCTAACAGAGAGTGATTGTATAGATGATTCTGACAGAAAGTTATTGTATAGATGATTCTAACAGAAAGTGATCGTATAGATGATTCTAACAGAGAGTGATGGTATAGATGATTCTAACAGAGAGTGGTGGTATAGAGGATTCTGACAGAAAGTGATAGTATAGATGCTTCTAACAGAGAGTGATCGTATAGATGATTCTAACAGAGAGTGATGGTCTAGATGATTATAACAGAAAGTGATCGTATAGATGATTCTGACAGAAAGTGATAGTATAGATTATTCTAACAGAGAGTGATAGTATAGATGATTCTAACAGAGAGTGATGGTATAGATGATTCTGACAGAAAGTGATAGTATAGATGATTCTAACAGAGAGTGATGGTATAGATGATTCTGACAGAAAGTGATGGTATAGATGATTCTAACAGAGAGTGATGTTATAGATGATTCAAACAGAGAGTGATTGTATAGATGATTCTAACAGAGAGTGATGGTATAGATGATTATAACAGAGAGTGATGGTATAGATGATTCTAACAGAGAGTGATGGTATAGATGATTCTAACAGAAAGTGATAGTATAGATGATTCTAACAGAGAGTGATGGTATAGATAATTCTGACAGAGAGTGATAGTATAGATGATTCTAACAGAGAGTGGTGATATAGATGATTCTAACAGAGAGTGATCGTATAGATGATACTGACAGAAAGTGATCGTATAGATAATTCTAACAGAGAGTGATAGTATAGATGATTCTAACAGAGAGTGATGATATAGATGATTCTGACAGAGAGTGATGACATAGATTATTCTGACAGAAAGTGATCGTATAGATGATTCTAACAGAGAGTGATAGTATAGATGATTCTAACAGAGAGTGATGGTATAGATGATTCTAACAGAGAGTGATGGTATAGATGATTCTAACAGAGAGTGGTGGTATAGATGCTTCTAACAGAGAGTGATGGTATAGATGATTCTAACAGAAAGTGATGGTATAGATGATTCTAACAGAGAGTGATGGTATAGATGATTCTAACAGAGAGTGGTGGTATAGATGCTTCTAACAGAGAGTGATGGTATAGATGATTCTAACAGAGAGTGATGGTATAGATGATTCAAACAGAGAGTGATTGTATAGATGATTCTAACAGAGAGTGAAAGTATAGATGATTCTAACAGAGAGTGATGGTATAGATGATTCTGACAGAAAGTGATAGTATAGATGATTCCAACAGAGACTGATAGTATAGATGATTCTGATAGAAAGTGATTGTATAGATGATTCTAACAGAGAGTGATGGTATAGATGATTCCAACAGAGACTGATAGTATAGATGATTCTGATAGAAAGTGATTGTATAGATGATTCTAACAGAGAGTGATGGTATAGATGATTCTAACAGAGACTGATAGTATAGATGATTCTGATAGAAAGTGATTGTATAGATGATTCTAACAGAGAGTGATGGTATAGATGATTCTAACAGAAAGTGATCGTATAGATGATTCTAACAGAGAGTGATGGTATAGATGATTCTAACAGAATGTGACTGTATAGATGATTCTGACAGAAAGTGATTGTATAGATGATTCTAACAGAAAGTGATAGTATAGATGATTCTAACAGAGAGTGATCGTATAGATGATTCTAACAGAGAGTGATTGTATAGATGATTCTGACAGAAAGTGATTGTATAGATGATTCTAACAGAAAGTGATAGTATAGATGATTATAACAGAGAGTGATAGTATAGATGATTCTAACAGAAAGTGATAGTATAGATGATTCTAACAGAGAGTGATGGTATAGATGATTCAAACAGAGAGTGATTGTATAGATGATTCTAACAGAGAGTGAAAGTATAGATGATTCTAACAGAGAGTGATGGTATAGATGATTCTGACAGAAAGTGATCGTATAGATGATTCCAACAGAGACTGATAGTATAGATGATTCTGATAGAAAGTGAGAGTATAGATGATTCTAACTGAGAGTGATGGTATAGATGATTCTAACAGAGAGTGATAGTATAGATGATTCTAACAGATAGTGATCGTATAGATGATTCTAACAGAGAGTGATGGTATAGATGATTCTAACAGAGAGTGATGGTATAGATGATTCTAACAGAAAGTGATGGTATAGATGATTCTAACAGAGAGTGATTGTATAGATGATTCTAACAGAGAGTGATCGTATAGATGATTCTAACAGAAAGTGATCGTATAGATGATTCTAACAGAGAGTGATGGTATAGATGATTCTAACAGAATGTGACTGTATAGATGATTCTGACAGAAAGTGATTGTATAGATGATTCTAACAGAAAGTGATAGTATAGATGATTCTAACAGAGAGTGATTGTATAGATGATTCTGACAGAAAGTGATTGTATAGATGATTCTAACAGAAAGTGATAGTATAGATGATTCTAACAGAGAGTGATAGTATAGATGATTCTAACAGAAAGTGATAGTATAGATGATTCTAACAGAGAGTGGTGGTATAGATGATTCTGACAGAAAGTGATTGTATAGATGCTTCTAACAGAGAGTGGTGGTATAGATGATTCTGACAGAAAGTGATTGTATAGATGCTTCTAACAGAAAGTGATAGTATAGATGATTCTAACAGAGAGTGATCGTATAGATGATTCTAACAGAGAGTGATCATATAGATGATTCTAACAGAGAATGATGGTATAGATGATTCTAACAGAGAGTGATGGTATAGATTATTCTGACAGAAAGAGATAGTATAGATGATTCTAACAGAGAGTGATGGTATAGATGATTCTAACAGAGAGTGATCGTATAGATGATTCTGACAGAAAGTGATAGTATATATGATTCTAACAGAGAGTGATAGTATAGATGATTCTAACAGAGAGTGATAGTATAGATGATTCTGACAGAAAGTGATGGTATAGATGATTATAACAGAGAGTGATGTTATAGATGATTCAAACAGAGAGTGATTGTATAGATGATTCTAACAGAGAGTGATGGTATATATGATTCTAACAGAGAGTGATCGTATAGATGATTCTAACAGAGAGTGATAGTATAGATGATTCAAACAGAGAGTGATTGTATAGATGCTTCTAACAGAGAGTGATAGTATAGATGATTCTAACAGAAAGTGATGGTATAGATGATTCTAACAGAGAGTGATCGTATAGATGATTCTAACAGAATGTGATTGTATAGATGATTCTGACAGAAAGTGATTGTATAGATGATTCTAACAGAAAGTGACGGTATAGATGATTCTAACAGAGAGTGATGGTATAGATGATTCTAACAGAGAGTGATTGTATAGATGATTCTGACAGAAAGTTATTGTATAGATGATTCTAACAGAAAGTGATCATATAGATGATTCTAACAGAGAGTGATGGTATAGATGATTCTAACAGAGAGTGGTGGTATAGATGATTCTGACAGAAAGTGATAGTATAGATGATTCTAACAGAGAGTGATGGTATAGATGATTCTGACAGAAAGTGATGGTATAGATGATTCTAACAGAGAGTGATAGTATAGATGATTCTAACAGAGAGTGATGGTATAGATGATTCTGACAGAAAGTGATAGTATAGATGATTCTAACAGAGAGTGATGGTATAGATGATTCTGACAGAAAGTGATGGTATAGATGATTCTAACAGAGAGTGATGTTATAGATGATTCAAACAGAGAGTGATTGTATAGATGATTCTAACAGAGAGTGATGGTATAGATGATTCTAACAGAGAGTGATGGTATAGATGATTCTAACAGAAAGTGATAGTATAGATGATTCTAACAGAGAGTGATGGTATAGATAATTCTGACAGAGAGTGATAGTATAGATGATTCTAACAGAGAGTGATGGAATAGATGATTCTAACAGAGAGTGATTGTATAGATGATTCTAACAGAGAGTGGTGGTATAGATGATTCTAACAGAGAGTGATCGTATAGATGATACTGACAGAAAGTGATCGTATAGATGATTCTAACAGAGAGTGATAGTATAGATGATTCTAACAGAGAGTGATGATATAGATGATTCTGACAGAGAGTGATGACATAGATTATTCTGACAGAAAGTGATCGTATAGATGATTCTAACAGAGAGTGATAGTATAGATGATTCTAACAGAGAGTGATGGTATAGATGATTCTAACAGAGAGTGATGGTATAGATGATTCTAACAGAGAGTGGTGGTATAGATGCTTCTAACAGAGAGTGATGGTATAGATGATTCTAACAGAAAGTGATAGTATAGATGATTCTAACAGAGAGTGATTGTATAGATGATTCTAACAGAGAGTGATGGTATATATGATTCTAACAGAGAGTGATCGTATAGATGATTCTAACAGAGAGTGATGGTATAGATGATTCAAACAGAGAGTGATTGTATAGATGATTCTAACAGAGAGTGAAAGTATAGATGATTCTAACAGAGAGTGATGGTATAGATGATTCTGACAGAAAGTGATAGTATAGATGATTCCAACAGAGACTGATAGTATAGATGATTCTGATAGAAAGTGATTGTATAGATGATTCTAACAGAGAGTGATGGTATAGATGATTCTAACAGAAAGTGATCGTATAGATGATTCTAACAGAGAGTGATGGTATAGATGATTCTAACAGAATGTGACTGTATAGATGATTCTGACAGAAAGTGATTGTATAGATGATTCTAACAGAAAGTGATAGTATAGATGATTCTAACAGAGAGTGATCGTATAGATGATTCTAACAGAGAGTGATTGTATAGATGATTCTGACAGAAAGTGATTGTATAGATGATTCTAACAGAAAGTGATAGTATAGATGATTCTAACAGAGAGTGATAGTATAGATGATTCTAACAGAAAGTGATAGTATAGATGATTCTAACAGAGAGTGATAGTATAGATGATTCAAACAGAGAGTGATTGTATAGATGATTCTAACAGAGAGTGAAAGTATAGATGATTCTAACAGAGAGTGATGGTATAGATGATTCTGACAGAAAGTGATCGTATAGATGATTCCAACAGAGACTGATAGTATAGATGATTCTGATAGAAAGTGAGAGTATATATGATTCTAACTGAGAGTGATGGTATAGATGATTCTAACAGAGAGTGATAGTATAGATGATTCTAACAGATAGTGATCGTATAGATGATTCTAACAGAGAGTGATGGTATAGATGATTCTAACAGAGAGTGATGGTATAGATGATTCTAACAGAAAGTGATGGTATAGATTATTCTAACAGAGAGTGATTGTATAGATGATTCTAACAGAGAGTGATCGTATAGATGATTCTAACAGAAAGTGATCGTATAGATGATTCTAACAGAGAGTGATGGTATAGATGATTCTAACAGAATGTGACTGTATAGATGATTCTGACAGAAAGTGATTGTATAGATGATTCTAACAGAAAGTGATAGTATAGATGATTCTAACAGAGAGTGATTGTATAGATGATTCTGACAGAAAGTGATTGTATAGATGATTCTAACAGAAAGTGATAGTATAGATGATTCTAACAGAGAGTGATCGTATAGATGATTCTAACAGAGAGTGATCATATAGATGATTCTAACAGAGAATGATGGTATAGATGATTCTAACAGAGAGTGATGGTATAGATTATTCTGACAGAAAGAGATAGTATAGATGATTCTAACAGAGAGTGATGGTATAGATGATTCTAACAGAGAGTGATCGTATAGATGATTCTGACAGAAAGTGATAGTATATATGATTCTAACAGAGAGTGATAGTATAGATGATTCTAACAGAGAGTGATAGTATAGATGATTCTGACAGAAAGTGATAGTATAGATGATTATAACAGAGAGTGATGTTATAGATGATTCAAACAGAGAGTGATTGTATAGATGATTCTAACAGAGAGTGATGGTATATATGATTCTAACAGAGAGTGATCGTATAGATGATTCTAACAGAGAGTGATGGTATAGATGATTCAAACAGAGAGTGATTGTATAGATGCTTCTAACAGAGAGTGATAGTATAGATGATTCTAACAGAAAGTGATAGTATAGATGATTCTAACAGAGAGTGGTCGTATAGATGATTCTAACAGAATGTGATTGTATAGATGATTCTGACAGAAAGTGATTGTATAGATGATTCTAACAGAAAGTGACGGTATAGATGATTCTAACAGAGAGTGATGGTATAGATGATTCTAACAGAGAGTGATTGTATAGATGATTCTGACAGAAAGTTATTGTATAGATGATTCTAACAGAAAGTGATCGTATAGATGATTCTAACAGAGAGTGATGGTATAGATGATTCTAACAGAGAGTGGTGGTATAGAGGATTCTGACAGAAAGTGATAGTATAGATGCTTCTAACAGAGAGTGATCGTATAGATGATTCTAACAGAGAGTGATGGTCTAGATGATTATAACAGAAAGTGATCGTATAGATGATTCTGACAGAAAGTGATAGTATAGATTATTCTAACAGAGAGTGATAGTATAGATGATTCTAACAGAGAGTGATGGTATAGATGATTCTGACAGAAAGTGATAGTATAGATGATTCTAACAGAGAGTGATGGTATAGATGATTCTGACAGAAAGTGATGGTATAGATGATTCTAACAGAGAGTGATGTTATAGATGATTCAAACAGAGAGTGATTGTATAGATGATTCTAACAGAGAGTGATGGTATAGATGATTCTAACAGAGAGTGATGGTATAGATGATTCTAACAGAGAGTGATGGTATAGATGATTCTAACAGAAAGTGATAGTATAGATGATTCTAACAGAGAGTGATGGTATAGATGATTCTGACAGAGAGTGATAGTATAGATGATTCTAACAGAGAGTGGTGATATAGATGATTCTAACAGAGAGTGATCGTATAGATGATACTGACAGAAAGTGATCGTATAGATGATTCTAACAGAGAGTGATAGTATAGATGATTCTAACAGAGAGTGATGATATAGATGATTCTGACAGAGAGTGATGACATAGATTATTCTGACAGAAAGTGATCGTATAGATGATTCTAACAGAGAGTGATAGTATAGATGATTCTAACAGAGAGTGATGGTATAGATGATTCTAACAGAGAGTGATGGTATAGATGATTCTAACAGAGAGTGGTGGTATAGATGCTTCTAACAGAGAGTGATGTATAGATGATTCTAACAGAAAGTGATAGTATAGATGATTCTAACAGAGAGTGATTGTATAGATGATTCTAACAGAGAGTGATGGTATATATGATTCTAACAGAGAGTGATCGTATAGATGATTCTAACAGAGAGTGATGGTATAGATGATTCAAACAGAGAGTGATTGTATAGATGATTCTAACAGAGAGTGAAAGTATAGATGATTCTAACAGAGAGTGATGGTATAGATGATTCTGACAGAAAGTGATAGTATAGATGATTCCAACAGAGACTGATAGTATAGATGATTCTGATAGAAAGTGATTGTATAGATGATTCTAACAGAGAGTGATGGTATAGATGATTCTAACAGAAAGTGATCGTATAGATGATTCTAACAGAGAGTGATCGTATAGATGATTCTAACAGAATGTGACTGTATAGATGATTCTGACAGAAAGTGATTGTATAGATGATTCTAACAGAAAGTGATAGTATAGATGATTCTAACAGAGAGTGATCGTATAGATGATTCTAACAGAGAGTGATTGTATAGATGATTCTGACAGAAAGTGATTGTATAGATGATTCTAACAGAAGTGATAGTATAGATGATTCTAACAGAGAGTGATAGTATAGATGATTCTAACAGAAAGTGATAGTATAGATGATTCTAACAGAGAGTGATGGTATAGATGATTCAAACAGAGAGTGATTGTATAGATGATTCTAACAGAGAGTGAAAGTATAGATGATTCTAACAGAGAGTGATGGTATAGATGATTCTGACAGAAAGTGATCGTATAGATGATTCCAACAGAGACTGATAGTATAGATGATTCTGATAGAAAGTGAGAGTATAGATGATTCTAACTGAGAGTGATGGTATAGATGATTCTAACAGAGAGTGATAGTATAGATGATTCTAACAGATAGTGATCGTATAGATGATTCTAACAGAGAGTGATGGTATAGATGATTCTAACAGAGAGTGATGGTATAGATGATTCTAACAGAAAGTGATGGTATAGATGATTCTAACAGAGAGTGATTGTATAGATGATTCTAACAGAGAGTGATCGTATAGATGATTCTAACAGAAAGTGATCGTATAGATGATTCTAACAGAGAGTGATGGTATAGATGATTCTAACAGAATGTGACTGTATAGATGATTCTGACAGAAAGTGATTGTATAGATGATTCTAACAGAAAGTGATAGTATAGATGATTCTAACAGAGAGTGATTGTATAGATGATTCTGACAGAAAGTGATTGTATAGATGATTCTAACAGAAAGTGATAGTATAGATGATTCTAACAGAGAGTGATAGTATAGATGATTCTAACAGAAAGTGATAGTATAGATGATTCTAACAGAGAGTGGTGGTATAGATGATTCTGACAGAAAGTGATTGTATAGATGCTTCTAACAGAGAGTGGTGGTATAGATGATTCTGACAGAAAGTGATTGTATAGATGCTTCTAACAGAAAGTGATAGTATAGATGATTCTAACAGAGAGTGATGGTATAGATGATTCTAACAGAGAGTGATCGTATAGATGATTCTAACAGAGAGTGATGGTATAGATGATTCTAACAGAGAGTGATGGTATAGATGATTCTAACAGAGAGTGATGGTATAGATGATTCTAACAGAGAGTGATGGTATAGATGATTCTGACAGAAAGTGATAGTATAGATGATTCTAACAGAGAGTGATAGTATAGATGATTCTAACAGAGAGTGATGGTATAGATGATTCTGACAGAGAGTGATGGTATAGATGATTCTGACAGAAAGTGATAGTATAGATGATTCTAACAGAGAGTGATCGTATAGATGATTCTAACAGAGAGTGATGGTATAGATGATTCTAACAGAGAGTGATGGTATAGATGATTCTAACAGAGAGTGATGGTATAGATGATTCTAACAGAGAGTGATAGTATAGATGATTCTAACAGAAAGTGATGGTATAGATGATTCTAACAGAGAGTGATGGTATAGATGATTCTAACAGAGAGTGATAGTATAGATGATTCTAACAGAAAGTGATAGTATAGATGATTCTAACAGAGAGTGATCGTATAGATGATTCTAACAGAGAGTGATGGTATAGATGATTCTAACAGAGAGTGATTGTATAGATGATTCTGACAGAAAGTGATTGTATAGATGATTCTAACAGAAAGTGATGGTATAGATGATTCTAACAGAGAGTGATGGTATAGATGATTCTAACAGAGAGTGATTGTATAGATGATTCTGACAGAAAGTGATTGTATAGATGATTCTAACAGAAAGTGATAGTATAGATGATTCTAACAGAGAGTGATGGTATAGATGATTCTAACAGAGAGTGATAGTATAGATGATTCTAACAGAGAGTGATGGTATAGATGATTCTGACAGAAAGTGATTGTATAGATGCTTCTAACAGAGAGTGATGGTATAGATGATTCTAACAGAGAGTGATAGTATAGATGATTATAACAGAAAGTGATCGTATAGATGATTCTGACAGAGAGTGATCGTATAGATGATTCTGACAGAAAGTGATCGTATAGATGATTTAACAGAGAATGATGGTATAGATGATTCTGATAGAAAGTGATGGTATAGATGATTCTAACAGAGAGTGATGGTATAGATGATTCTAACAGAGAGTGATAGTATAGATGATTCAAACAGAGAGTGATAGTATAGATGATTCAAACAGAGAGTGATTGTATAGATGATTCTAACAGAGAGTGATTGTATAGATGATTCTAACAGAGAGTGATGGTATAGATGAATCTGAAAGAGAGTGATCGTATAGATGAATCTGACAGAAAGTGATGGTATAGATTATTCTAACAGAGAATGATAGTATAGATGATTCTGATAGAAAGTGATCGTATAGATGATTCTAACAGAGAGTGATGGTATAGATGATTCTAACAGAGAGTGATGGTATAGATGATTCTAACAGATAATGATAGTATAGATGATTCTAACAGAGCGTAATAGTATAGATGATTCTAATAGAGAGTGATCATATAGATGATTCTAACAGAGAGTGATGGTATAGATGATTCTAATAGAGAGTGATGGTATAGATGATTCTAACAGATAGTGATTGTATAGATGATTCTAACAGAGAGTGATGATATAGATGATTCTAACAGAGAGTGATAGTATAGATGATTCTGACATAAAGTGATTGTATAGATGATTCTAACAGAGAGTGATGGTATAGATGATTCTGACAGAGAGTGATAGTATAGATGATTCTAACAGAGAGTGATGGTATAGATGATTCTGACAGAAAGTGATAGTATAGATGATTCTAACAGAGAGTGATGTATAGATGATTCTGACAGAGAGTGATAGTATAGATGATTCTAACAGAGAGTGATGGTATAGATGATTCTAACAGAGAGTGATGGTATAGATGATTCTGACAGAAAGTGATGGTATAGATGATTCTAACAGAGAGTGATAGTATAGATGATTCTAACAGAGAGTGATGGTATAGATGATTCTAACAGAGAGTGATTGTATAGATGATTCTAACAGAGAGTGATGGTATAGATGATTCTAACAGAGAGTGATAGTATAGATGATTCTAACAGAAAGTGATGGTATATATGATTCTAACAGAGAGTGATTGTATAGATGATTCTAACAGAAAGTGATGGTATAGATGATTCTAACAGAGAGTGATAGTATAGATGATTCTAACAGAAAGTGATGGTATAGATGATTCTAACAGAGAGTGATCGTATAGATGATTCTAACAGAGAGTGATGGTATAGATGATTCTAACAGAGAGTGATGGTATAGATGATTCTGACAGAAAGTGATAGTATAGATGATTCTAACAGAGAGTGATGGTATAGATGATTCTGACAGAGAGTGATAGTATAGATGATTCTAACAGAGAGTGATGGTATAGATGATTCTAACAGAAAGTGATAGTATAGATGATTCTAACAGAGAGTGATTGTATAGATGATTCTAACAGAGAGTGATAGTATAGATGATTCTGACAGAGAGTGATAG
>CM026401.1:26432126-26458806 GCA_014843695.1 Archivesica marissinica
TTAGAATCATATATACCATCACTCTCTGTTAGAATCATCTATACAATCACTCTCTGTTTGAATCATCTATAACATCACTCTCTGTTAGAATCATCTATACTATCATTTCTGTCAGAATCATCTATACCATCACTCTCTGTTAGAATCATCTATACTATCACTCTCTGTTAGAATCATCTATACGATCACTTTCTGTCAGAATCATCTATACCATCACTCTCTGTTAGAATCATCTATACTATCACTCTCTGTTAGAATCACCTATACGATCACTTTCTGTCAGAATAATCTATACGATCACTCTCTGTTAGAATCATCTATACCATCATTCTCTGTTAGAATCATCTATACGATCACTTTCTGTTATAATCATCTATACGATCACTCTCTGTTAGAAGCATCTATACTATCACTTTCTGTCAGAATAATCTATACCACCACTCTCTGTTAGAATCATCTATACCATCACTTTCTGTTAGAATCATCTATACGATCACTTTCTGTTATAATCATCTATACCATCACTCTCTGTTAGAAGCATCTATACCATCACTTTCTGTCAGAATCATCTTTACCACCACTCTCTGTTAGAATCATCTATACCATCACTTTCTGTTAGAATCATCTATACCATCACTCTCTGTTAGAATCATCTATACCATCACTTTCTGTTAGAATCATCTATACAATCACTTTCTGTTAGAATCATCTATACAATCACTCTCTGTTAGAATCATCTATACCATCACTCTCTGTTAGAATCATCTATACCATCACTCTCTGTTAGAATCATCTATACTATCACTCTCTGTTAGAATCATCTATACAATCACTCTCTGTTAGAATCATCTATACCATCACTCTCTGTTAGAATCATCTATACCATCACTCTCTGTTAGAATCATCTATACCATCACTCTCTGTTAGAATCATCTATACCATCACTCTCTGTTAGAATCATCTATACCATCACTCTCTGTTAGAATCATCTATACCATCACTCTCTGTTAGAATCATCTATACCATCACTCTCTGTTAGAATCATCTATACCATCACTCTCTGTCAGAATCATCTATACCATCACTCTCTGTCAGAATCATCTATACCATCACTCTCTGTTAGAATCATCTATACCATCACTCTCTGTTAGAATCATCTATACCATCACTCTCTGTTAGAATCATCTATACGATCACTTCTGTTAGAATCATCTATACCATCACTCTCTGTCAGAATCATCTATACAATCACTATCTGTTAGAATCATCTATACCATCACTCTCTGTTAGAATCATCTATACCATCACTTCTGTCAGAATCATCTATACCATCACTCTCTGTAGAATCATCTATACGATCACTCTCTGTCAGAATCATCTATACAATCACTCTCTGTTAGAATCATCTATACCATCACTTTCTGTTAGAATCATCTATACCATCACTCTCTGTTAGAATCATCTATACACCACTCTCTGTTAGAATCATATATACCATCACTCTCTGTTAGAATCATCTAACACACCCAACACAACACACAAAACAACACCCAAACACAACACACCCAAACACAACCACACCAAAAACATACCATCACTCTCTGTTAGAATCATCTATACTATCACTCTCTGTTAGAATCATCTATACGATCACTTTCTGTTAGAATCATCTATACTATCACTCTCTGTTAGAATCATCTATACCATCACTCTCTGTTAGAATCATCTATACTATCACTCTCTGTTAGAATCATCTATACCATCACTTTCTGTCAGAATCATCTATACCATCACTCTCTGTTAGAATCATCTATACCATCACTCTCTGTTAAACAAAACACAACACACCCAAACACAACACACTCTCTATTAGAATCATCTATACTATCACTTTCTATCAGAATCATCTATACCATCACTCTCTGTTAGAATCATCTATACCATCACTTTCTGTTAGAATCATCTATACCATCACTCTCTGTTAGAATCATCTATACCATCACTCTCTGTTAGAATCATCTATACCATCACTCTCTGTTAGAATCATCTATACTATCACTCTCTGTTAGAATCATCTATACCATCACTCTCTGTTAGAATCATCTATACTATCACTCTCTGTTAGAATCATCTATACTATCACTTTCTGTCAGAATCATCTATACCATCACTCTCTGTTAGAATCATCTATACCATCACTCTCTGTTAGAATCATCTATACCATCACTCTCTGTTAGAATCATCTATACTATCACTCTCTGTTTGAATCATCTATACCATCACTCTCTGTTAGAATCATCTATACCATCACTCTCTGTTAGAATCATCTATACCATCACTTTCTATCAGAATCATCTATACCATCATTCTCTGTTAAATCATCTATACGATCACTTTCTGTCAGAATCATCTATACGATCACTCTCTGTCAGAATCATCTATACGATCACTTTCTGTTATAATCATCTATACTATCACTCTCTGTTAGAATCATCTATACCATCACTCTCTGTTAGAATCATCTATACAATCACTTTCTGTCAGAATCATCTATACACACTCTGTAGAATCATCTATACATCACTTTCTGTTAGAATCATCTATACCATCACTCTCTGTTAGAATCATCTATACTATCACTTTCTGTTAGAATCATCTATACAATCACTTTCTGTCAGAATCATCTATACAATCACTCTCTGTTAGAATCATCTATACCATCACTCTCTGTTAGAATCATCTATACTATCACTTTCTGTTAGAATCATCTATACAATCACTTTCTGTCAGAATCATCTATACAATCACTCTCTGTTAGAATCATCTATACCATCACTCTCTGTTAGAATCATCTATACGATCACTTTCTGTTAGAATCATCTATACGATCACTTTCTGTTAGAATCATCTATACTATCACTCTCTGTTAGAATCATCTATACCATCACTCTCTGTTAGAATCATCTATACCATCACTTTCTGTTAGAATCATCTATACTATCACTCTCTGTTAGAAGCATCTATACCACCACTCTCTGTTAGAATCATCTATACCATCACTCTCTGTTAGAATCATCTATACCATCACTCTCTGTTAGAATCATCTATACGATCACTCTCTGTTAGAATCATCTATACTATCACTTTCTGTCAGAATAATCTATATCATCACTCTCTGTCAGAATCATCTATATCATCACTCTCTGTTAGAATCATCTATACTATCAGTCTCTGTTGGAATCATCTATACTATCACTTTCTGTCAGAATCATCTATACCATCACTCTCTGTTAGAATCATCTATACTATCACTCTCTGTTAGAATCATCTATACAATCACTCTCTGTTTGAATCATCTATACCATCACTCTCTGTTAGAATCATCTATACGATCACTCTCTGTTAGAATCATATATACCATCACTCTCTGTTAGAATCATCTATACAATCACTCTCTGTTTGAATCATCTATAACATCACTCTCTGTTATAATCATCTATACCATCACTTTCTGTCAGAATCATCTATACTATCACTCTCTGTTAGAATCATCTATACTATCACTCTCTGTTAGAATCATATATACTATCACTTTCTGTCAGAATCATCTATACGATCACTCTCTGTTAGAATCATCTATACCATCACTCTCTGTTAGAATCATCTATACTATCTCTTTCTGTCAGAATAATCTATACCATCACTCTCTGTTAGAATCATCTATACCATCATTCTCTGTTAGAATCATCTATATGATCACTCTCTGTTAGAATCATCTATACCATCACTCTCTGTTAGAATCATCTATACTATCACTTTCTGTTAGAAGCATCTATACAATCACTTTCTGTCAGAATCATCTATACCACCACTCTCTGTTAGAAGCATCTATACAATCACTTTCTGTCAGAATCATCTATACCACCACTCTCTGTTAGAATCATCTATACTATCACTTTCTGTTAGAATCATCTATACTATCACTCTCTGTTATAATCATCTATACTATCACTTTCTGTTAGAATCATCTATACAATCACTTTCTGTCAGAATCATCTATACAATCACTCTCTGTTAGAATCATCTATACAATCACTTTCTGTCAGAATCATCTATACAGTCACTCTCTGTTAGAATCATCTATACCATCACTCTCTGTTAGAATCATCTATACTATCACTTTCTGTTAGAATCATCTATACCATCACTCTCTGTTAGAATCATCTATACCATCACTCTCTGTTAGAATCATCTATACCATCACTCTCTGTTAGAATCATCTATACATCACTCTCTGTTAGAATCATCTATACCATCACTCTCTGTTAGAATCATCTATACCATCACTTTCTGTCAGAATAATCTATATCATCACTCTCTGTCAGAATCATCTATATCATCACTCTCTGTTAGAATCATCTATACCATCACTCTCTGTTAGAATCATCTATACTATCACTCTCTGTTAGAATCATCTATACGATCACTCTCTGTTAGAATCATCTATACATCACTCTCTGTTAGAATCATCTATACTATCACTCTCTGTTAGAATCATCTATACCCTCTCTGTTAGAATCATCTATACCATCACTCTCTGTTAGAATCATCTATACGATCACTCTCTGTCAGAATCATCTATACTACACTCTCTGTTAGAATCATCTATACTATCACTCTCTGTTAGAATCATCTATACCATCACTCTCTGTTAGAATCATCTATACCATCACTCTCTGTTAGAATCATCTATACAATCACTCTCTGTTAGAATCATCTATACCATCACTCTCTGTTAGAATCATCTATACTATCACTTTCTGTTAGAATCATCTATACAATCACTCTCTGTTAGAATCATCTATACTATCACTTTCTGTTAGAATCATCTATACAATCACTTTCTGTCAGAATCATCTATACAATCACTCTCTGTTAGAATCATCTATACTATCACTCTCTGTTAGAATCATATATACCATCACTTTCTGTTAGAATCATCTATACCATCACTCTCTGTTAGAATCATCTATACCATCACTCTCTGTTAGAATCATATATACCATCACTCTCTATTAGAATCATCTATACAATCACTCTCTGTTTGAATCATCTATAACATAACTCTGTTAGAATCATCTATACGATCACTTTCTGTTAGAATCATCTATACGATCACTTTCTGTTAGAATCATCTATACTATCACTCTCTGTTAGAATCATCTATACTATCACTCTCTGTTAGAATCATCTATACCATCACTTTCTGTTAGAATCATCTATACTATCACTCTCTGTTAGAAGCATCTATACCACCACTCTCTGTTAGAATCATCTATACCATCACTCTCTGTTAGAATCATCTATACCATCACTCTCTGTTAGAATCATCTATACGATCACTCTCTGTTAGAATCATCTATACTATCACTTTCTGTCAGAATAATCTATATCATCACTCTCTGTCAGAATCATCTATATCATCACTCTCTGTTAGAATCATCTATACTATCAGTCTCTGTTGGAATCATCTATACTATCACTTTCTGTCAGAATCATCTATACCATCACTCTCTGTTAGAATCATCTATACTATCACTCTCTGTTAGAATCATCTATACAATCACTCTCTGTTTGAATCATCTATACCATCACTCTCTGTTAGAATCATCTATACGATCACTCTCTGTTAGAATCATATATACCATCACTCTCTGTTAGAATCATCTATACAATCACTCTCTGTTTGAATCATCTATAACATCACTCTCTGTTATAATCATCTATACCATCACTTTCTGTCAGAATCATCTATACTATCACTCTCTGTTAGAATCATCTATACTATCACTCTCTGTTAGAATCATATATACTATCACTTTCTGTCAGAATCATCTATACGATCACTCTCTGTTAGAATCATCTATACCATCACTCTCTGTTAGAATCATCTATACTATCTCTTTCTGTCAGAATAATCTATACCATCACTCTCTGTTAGAATCATCTATACCATCATTCTCTGTTAGAATCATCTATATGATCACTCTCTGTTAGAATCATCTATACCATCACTCTCTGTTAGAATCATCTATACTATCACTTTCTGTTAGAAGCATCTATACAATCACTTTCTGTCAGAATCATCTATACCACCACTCTCTGTTAGAAGCATCTATACAATCACTTTCTGTCAGAATCATCTATACCACCACTCTCTGTTAGAATCATCTATACTATCACTTTCTGTTAGAATCATCTATACTATCACTCTCTGTTATAATCATCTATACTATCACTTTCTGTTAGAATCATCTATACAATCGCTTTCTGTCAGAATCATCTATACAATCACTCTCTGTTAGAATCATCTATACAATCACTTTCTGTCAGAATCATCTATACAGTCACATTCTGTTAGAATCATCTATACTATCACTCTCTGTTATAATCATCTATACGATCACTTTCTGTTAGAATCATCTATACGATCACTTTCTGTTAGAATCATCTATACTATCACTCTCTGTTAGAATCATCTATACCATCACTCTCTGTTAGAATCATCTATACTATCACTTTCTGTTAGAATCATCTATACCATCACTCTCTGTTGGAAGCATCTATACCACCACTCTCTGTTAGAATCATCTATACCATCACTCTCTGTTAGAATCATCTATGCCATCACTCTCTGTTAGAATCATCTATACCATCACTCTCTGTTAGAATCATCTATACCATCACTTTCTGTCAGAATAATCTATATCATCACTCTCTGTCAGAATCATCTATATCATCACTCTCTGTTAGAATCATCTATACTATCACTCTCTGTTAGAATCATCTATACGATCACTTTCTGTCAGTATCATCTATACGATCACTCTCTGTTAGAATCATCTATACCTTCACTCTCTGTCAGAATCATCTATACTACCACTCTCTGTTAGAATCATCTATACCATCACTCTCTGTTAGAATCATCTATTCCATCACTCTCTGTTAGAATCATCTATACGATCACTCTCTGTCAGAATCATCTATACTATCACTCTCTGTTAGAATCATCTATACTATCACTTTCTGTTAGAATCATCTATACCATCACTCTCTGTTAGAATCATCTATACTATCACTCTCTGTCAGAATCATCTATACAATCACTCTCTGTTAGAATCATCTATACTATCACTTTCTGTTAGAATCATCTATACAATCACTCTCTGTTAGAATCATCTATACTATCACTTTCTGTTAGAATCATCTATACAATCACTTTCTGTCAGAATCATCTATACAATCACTCTCTGTTAGAATCATCTATACCATCACTCTCTGTTAGAATCATATATACCATCACTTTCTGTTAGAATCATCTATACCATCACTCTCTGTTAGAATCATCTATACCATCACTCTCTGTTAGAATCATATATACCATCACTCTCTGTTAGAATCATCTATACAATCACTCTCTGTTTGAATCATCTATAACATCACTCTCTGTTAGAATCATCTATACTATCATTTCTGTCAGAATCATCTATACCATCACTCTCTGTTAGAATCATCTATACTATCACTCTCTGTTAGAATCATCTATACGATCACTTTCTGTCAGAATCATCTATACCATCACTCTCTGTTAGAATCATCTATACTATCACTCTCTGTTAGAATCACCTATACGATCACTTTCTGTCAGAATAATCTATACGATCACTCTCTGTTAGAATCATCTATACCATCATTCTCTGTTAGAATCATCTATACGATCACTTTCTGTTATAATCATCTATACCATCACTCTCTGTTAGAAGCATCTATACTATCACTTTCTGTCAGAATAATCTATACCACCACTCTCTGTTAGAATCATCTATACCATCACTCTCTGTTAGAAGCATCTATACCATCACTTTCTGTCAGAATCATCTTTACCACCACTCTCTGTTAGAATCATCTATACCATCACTTTCTGTTAGAATCATCTATACCATCACTCTCTGTTAGAATCATCTATACCATCACTTTCTGTTAGAATCATCTATACAATCACTTTCTGTCAGAATCATCTATACAATCACTCTCTGCTAGAATCATCTATACCATCACTCTCTGTTAGAATCATCTATACGATCACTCTCTGTTAGAATCATCTATACCATCACTCTCTGTTAGAATCATCTATACTATCACTCTCTGTTAGAATCATCTATACCATCACTCTCTGTTAGAATCATCTATACCATCACTCTCTGTTAGAATCATCTATACCATCACTCTCTGTTAGAATCATCTATACCATCACTCTCTGTTAGAATCATCTATGCCATCACTCTCTGTTAGAATCATCTATACCATCACTCTCTGTTAGAATCATCTATACGATCACTTTCTGTCAGAATAATCTATATCATCACTCTCTGTCAGAATCATCTATATCATCACTCTCTGTTAGAATCATCTATACTATCACTCTCTGTTAGAATCATCTATACGATCACTTTCTGTCAGAATAATCTATACCACCACTCTCTGTTAGAATCATCTATACCATCACTCTCTGTTAGAATCATCTATACGATCACTTTCTGTTAGAATCATCTATACAATCACTTTCTGTCAGAATCATCTATACAATCACTCTCTGCTAGAATCATCTATACTATCACTCTCTGTTAGAATCATCTATACCATCACTCTCTGTTAGAATCATCTATACCATCACTCTCTGTTAGAATCATCTATACCATCACTTTCTGTTAGAATCATCTATACCATCACTCTCTGTTAGAATCATCTATATGATCACTCTCTGTTAGAATCATATATACCATCACTCTCTGTTAGAATCATCTATACAATCACTCTCTGTTAGAATCATCTATAACATCACTCTGTTAGAATCATCTATACTATCACTTTCTGTTAGAATCATCTATACTATCACTCTCTGTTAGAATCATCTATACGATCACTCTCTGTTAGAATCATCTATACGATCACTTTCTGTCAGAATCATCTATACCATCACTCTCTGTTAGAATCATCTATACCATCACTCTCTGTTAGAATCATCTATACTATCACTTTCTGTCAGAATAATCTACACGATCACTCTCTGTTAGAATCATCTATACCATCATTCTCTGTTAGAATCATCTATACGATCACTTTCTGTTATAATCATCTATACCATCACTCTCTGTTAGAAGCATCTATACTATCACTTTCTGTCAAAATCATCTATACCACCACTCTCTGTTAGAACCATCTATACCATCACTTTCTGTTAGAATCATCTATACGATCACTTTCTGTTATAATCATCTATACTATCACTCTCTGTTAGAAGCATCTATACGATCACTTTCTGTCAGAATCATCTATACTACCACTTTCTGTTAGAATCATCTATACCATCACTTTCTGTTAGAATCATCTATACTATCACTCTCTGTTAGAATCATCTATACGATCACTTTCTGTTAGAATCATCTATACAATCACTTTCTGTCAGAATCATCTATGCAATCACTCTCTGCTAGAATCATCTATACCATCACTCTCTGTTAGAATCATCTATACGATCACTCTCTGTTAGAATCATCTATACAATCACTCTCTGCTAGAATAATCTATACCATCACTCTCTGTTAGAATCATCTATACCATCACTCTCTGTTAGAAGCATCTATACCACCACTCTCTGTTATAATCATCTATACCATCACTCTCTGTTAGAATCATCTATACCATCACTCTCTGTTAGAATCATCTATACAATCACTTTCTGTCAGAATCATCTATACAATCACTCTCTGTTAGAAGCATCTATACTATCACTTTCTGTTATAATCATCTATACTATCACTCTCTGTTAGAAGCATCTATACGATCACTTTCTGTCAGAATCATCTATACAACCACTCTCTGTTAGAATCATCTATACCATCACTTTCTGTTAGAATCATCTATACCATCACTCTCTGTTAGAATCATTTATACGATCACTTTCTGTTAGAATCATCTATACAATTACTTTCTGTCAGAATCATCTATACAATCACTCTCTGTTAGAATCATCTATACAATCACTCTCTGCTAGAATCATCTATACCATCACTCTCTGTTAGAATCATCTATACGATCACTCTCTGTTAGAATCATCTATACAATCACTCTCTGCTAGAATCATCTATACCATCACTCTCTGTTAGAATCATCTATACCATCACTCTCTGTTAGAAGCATCTATACCACCACTCTCTGTTATAATCATCTATACCATCACTCTCTGTTAGAATCATCTATACCATCACTTTCTGTTAGAAACATCTATACCACCACTCTCTGTTATAATCATCTATACCATCACTCTCTGTTAGAATCATCTATACCATCACTCTCTGTTAGAATCATCTATACAATCACTTTCTGCCAGAATCATCTATACAATCACTCTCTGCTAGAATCATCTATACCATCACTCTCTGTTAGAATCATCTATACTATCACTCTCTGTTAGAATCATCTATACCATCACTCTCTGTTAGAATCATCTATACCATCACTTTCTGTTAGAATCATCTATACCATCACTCTCTGTTAGAATCATCTATACGATCACTCTCTGTTAGAATCATATATACCATCACTCTCTGTTAGAATCATCTATACAATCACTCTCTGTTTGAATCATCTATAACATCACTCTCTGTTAGAATCATCTATACTATCATTTCTGTCAGAATCATCTATACTATCACTCTCTGTTAGAATCATCTATACGATCACTCTCTGTTAGAATCATCTATACGATCACTTTCTGTCAGAATCATCTATACCATCACTCTCTGTTAGAATCATCTATACTATCACTCTCTGTTAGAATCATCTATACTATCACTTTCTGTCAGAATAATCTATACGATCACTCTCTGTTAGAATCATCTATACTATCATTCTCTGTTAGAATCATCTATACGATCACTTTCTGTCAGAATCATCTATACCACCACTCTCTGTTAGAATCATCTATACTATCACTTTCTGTTAGAATCATCTATACCATCACTCTCTGTTAGAATCATTTATACGATCACTTTCTGTTAGAATCATCTATACAATTACTTTCTGTCAGAATCATCTATACAATCACTCTCTGCTAGAATCATCTATACCATCACTCTCTGTTAGAATCATCTATATGATCACTCTCTGTTAGAATCATCTATACAATCACTCTCTGCTAGAATCATCTATACCATCACTCTCTGTTAGAATCATCTATACCATCACTCTCTGTTAGAAGCATCTATACCACCACTCTCTGTTATAATCATCTATACCATCACTCTCTGTTAGAATCATCTATACTATCACTCTCTGTTAGAATCATCTATGCTATCAATTTCTATCAGAATCATCTATACCATCACTCTCTGTTAGAATCATCTATACCATCACTTTCTGTCAGAATCATCTATACTATCTCTTTCTGTCAGAATAATCTATACTATCACTCTCTGTTAGAATCATCTATACCATCATTCTCTGTTAGAATCATCTATACGATCACTTTCTGTTATAATCATCTATACGATCACTCTCTGTTAGAATCATCTATACCATCACTTTCTGTTAGAAGCATCTATACAATCACTTTCTGTCAGAATAATCTATACGATCACTCTCTGTTAGAATCATCTATACCATCATTCTCTGTTAGAATCATCTATACGATCACTTTCTGTTATAATCATCTATACCATCACTCTCTGTTAGAAGCATCTATACTATCACTTTCTGTCAAAATCATCTATACCACCACTCTCTGTTAGAATCATCTATACTATCACTTTCTGTTAGAATCATCTATACGATCACTTTCTGTTATAATCATCTATACTATCACTCTCTGTTAGAAGCATCTATACGATCACTTTCTGTCAGAATCATCTATACCACCACTCTCTGTTAGAATCATCTATACGATCACTTTCTGTTAGAATCATCTATACCATCACTCTCTGTTAGAATCATCTATACGATCACTTTCTGTCAGAATCATCTATACTATCTCTTTCTGTCAGAATAATCTATACGATCACTCTCTGTTAGAATCATCTATACCATCATTCTCTGTTAGAATCATCTATACGATCACTTTCTGTTATAATCATCTATACCATCACTCTCTGTTAGAATCATCTATACCATCACTTTCTGTTAGAAGCATCTTTACAATCACTTTCTGTCAGAATCATCTATACCACCACTCTCTGTTAGAATCATCTATAGGATCACTTTCTGTTAGAATCATCTATACCATCACTCTCTGTTAGAATCATCTATACTATCACTTTCTGTTAGAATCATCTATACAATCACTTTCTGTCAGAATCATCTATACAATCACTCTCTGTTAGAATCATCTATACCATCACTCTCTGTTAGAATCATCTATACCATCACTTTCTGTTAGAATCATCTATACAATCACTTTCTGTCAGAATCATCTATACAGTCACATTCTGTTAGAATCATCTATACCATCACTCTCTGTTAGAATCATCTATACGATCACTTTCTGTTAGAATCATCTATACCATCACTCTCTATAAGAATCATCTATACCATCACTTTCTATCAGAATCATCTATACCATCACTCTCTGTTAGAATCATCTATACGATCACTTTCTGTTAGAATCATCTATACGATCACTTTCTGTTATAATCATCTATACTATCACTCTCTGTTAGAAGCATCTATACGATCACTTTCTGTCAGAATCATCTATACCACCACTCTCTGTTAGAATCATCTATACCATCACTTTCTGTTAGAATCATCTATACCATCACTCTCTGTTAGAATCATCTATATGATCACTGTCTGTTAGAATCATCTATACAATCACTTTCTGTCAGAATCATCTATACAATCACTCTCTGCTAGAATCATCTATACCATCACTCTCTGTTAGAATCATCTATACGATCACTCTCTGTTAGAATCATCTATACAATCACTCTCTGCTAGAATCATCTATACCATCACTTTCTGTTAGAATCATCTATACGATCACTTTCTGTTAGAATCATCTATACAATCACTTTCTGTCAGAATCATCTATACAGTCACATTCTGTTAGAATAATCTACCATCACTCTCTGTTAGAATCATCTATACTATCATTCTCTGTTAGAATCATCTATACGATCACTTTCTGTTATAATCATCTATACTATCACTCTCTGTTAGAATCATCTATATCATCACTCTCTGTTAGAATCATCTATACGATCACTCTCAGTTAGAATCATGTATACCATCACTTTCTGTCAGAATCATCTATACCATCACTCTCTGTTACAATCATCTATACAATCACTCTCTGTTAGAATCATCAATACCATCACTTTCTCTCAGAATCATCAATACCATCACTTTCTCTCAGAATCATCTATACTATCACTCTCTATTAGAATCATCTATACTATCACTTTCTATCAGAATCATCTATACCATCACTCTCTGTTAGAATCATCTATACCATCACTTTCTGTCAGAATCATCTATACCATCACTCTCTGTTAGAATCATCTATACTATCACTCTCTATTATAATCATCTATACCATCACTCTCTGTTAGAATCATCTATACTATCACTATCTGTTAGAATCATCTATACTATCACTCTCTGTTAGAATCATCTATACTATCACTCTCTGTTAGAATCATCTATACTCTCACTTTCTATCAGAATCATCTATACCATCACTCTCTGTTAGAATCATCTATACCATCACTCTCTGTTAGAATCATCTATACAATCACTCTCTGTTTGAATCATATATACTATCACTCTCTGTTTGAATCATCTATACCATCACTCTCTGTTAGAATCATCTATACCATCACTCTCTGTTAGAATCATCTATACCATCACTTTCTATCAGAATCATCTATACCATCATTCTCTGTTAAATCATCTATACGATCACTTTCTGTCAGAATCATCTATACGATCACTCTCTGTCAGAATCATCTATACGATCACTTTCTGTTATAATCATCTATACTATCACTCTCTGTTAGAATCATCTATACCATCACTCTCTGTTAGAAGCATCTATACAATCACTTTCTGTCAGAATCATCTATACCACCACTCTCTGTTAGAATCATCTATACTATCACTTTCTGTTAGAATCATCTATACCATCACTCTCTGTTAGAATCATCTATACTATCACTTTCTGTTAGAATCATCTATACAATCACTTTCTGTCAGAATCATCTATACAATCACTCTCTGTTAGAATCATCTATACCATCACTCTCTGTTAGAATCATCTATACGATCACTTTCTGTTAGAATCATCTATACAATCACTTTCTGTCAGAATCATCTATACAATCACTCTCTGTTAGAATCATCTATACCATCACTCTCTGTTAGAATCATCTATACGATCACTTTCTGTTAGAATCATCTATACGATCACTTTCTGTTAGAATCATCTATACTATCACTCTCTGTTAGAATCATCTATACTATCACTCTCTGTTAGAATCATCTATACCATCACTTTCTGTTAGAATCATCTATACTATCACTCTCTGTTAGAAGCATCTATACCACCACTCTCTGTTAGAATCATCTATACCATCACTCTCTGTTAGAATCATCTATACCATCACTCTCTGTTAGAATCATCTATACGATCACTCTCTGTTAGAATCATCTATACTATCACTTTCTGTCAGAATAATCTATATCATCACTCTCTGTCAGAATCATCTATATCATCACTCTCTGTTAGAATCATCTATACTATCAGTCTCTGTTGGAATCATCTATACTATCACTTTCTGTCAGAATCATCTATACCATCACTCTCTGTTAGAATCATCTATACTATCACTCTCTGTTAGAATCATCTATACAATCACTCTCTGTTTGAATTATCTATACCATCACTCTCTGTTAGAATCATCTATACGATCACTCTCTGTTAGAATCATATATACCATCACTCTCTGTTAGAATCATCTATACAATCACTCTCTGTTTGAATCATCTATAACATCACTCTCTGTTATAATCATCTATACCATCACTTTCTGTCAGAATCATCTATACTATCACTCTCTGTTAGAATCATCTATACTATCACTCTCTGTTAGAATCATATATACTATCACTTTCTGTCAGAATCATCTATACGATCACTCTCTGTTAGAATCATCTATACCATCACTCTCTGTTAGAATCATCTATACTATCTCTTTCTGTCAGAATAATCTATACCATCACTCTCTGTTAGAATCATCTATACCATCATTCTCTGTTAGAATCATCTATATGATCACTCTCTGTTAGAATCATCTATACCATCACTCTCTGTTAGAATCATCTATACTATCACTTTCTGTTAGAAGCATCTATACAATCACTTTCTGTCAGAATCATCTATACCACCACTCTCTGTTAGAAGCATCTATACAATCACTTTCTGTCAGAATCATCTATACCACCACTCTCTGTTAGAATCATCTATACTATCACTTTCTGTTAGAATCATCTATACTATCACTCTCTGTTATAATCATCTATACTATCACTTTCTGTTAGAATCATCTATACAATCGCTTTCTGTCAGAATCATCTATACAATCACTCTCTGTTAGAATCATCTATACAATCACTTTCTGTCAGAATCATCTATACAGTCACTCTCTGTTAGAATCATCTATACCATCACTCTCTGTTAGAATCATCTATACTATCACTTTCTGTTAGAATCATCTATACCATCACTCTCTGTTGGAAGCATCTATACCACCACTCTCTGTTAGAATCATCTATACATCACTCTCTGTTAGAATCATCTATACCATCACTCTCTGTTAGAATCATCTATACCATCACTCTCTGTTAGAATCATCTATACCATCACTCTCTGTCAGAATCATCTATATCATCACTCTCTGTCAGAATCATCTATATCATCACTCTCTGTTAGAATCATCTATACTATCACTCTCTGTTAGAATCATCTATACGATCACTTTCTGTCAGTATCATCTATACGATCACTCTCTGTTAGAATCATCTATACCTTCACTCTCTGTCAGAATCATCTATACTACCACTCTCTGTTAGAATCATCTATACCATCACTCTCTGTTAGAATCATCTATTCCATCACTCTCTGTTAGAATCATCTATACGATCACTCTCTGTCAGAATCATCTATACTATCACTCTCTGTTAGAATCATCTATACTATCACTTTCTGTTAGAATCATCTATACCATCACTCTCTGTTAGAATCATCTATACTATCACTCTCTGTCAGAATCATCTATACAATCACTCTCTGTTAGAATCATCTATACTATCACTTTCTGTTAGAATCATCTATACAATCACTCTCTGTTAGAATCATCTATACTATCACTTTCTGTTAGAATCATCTATACAATCACTTTCTGTCAGAATCATCTATACAATCACTCTCTGTTAGAATCATCTATACTATCACTTTCTGTTAGAATCATCTATACAATCACTTTCTGTTAGAATCATCTATACAATCACTCTCTGTTAGAATCATCTATACCATCACTCTCTGTTAGAATCATATATACCATCACTCTCTGTTAGAATCATCTATACAATCACTCTCTGTTAGAATCATCTATACATCACACTCTGTTAGAATCATCTATACGATCACTCTCTGTTAGAATCATCTATACGATCACTTTCTGTTAGAATCATCTATACTATCACTCTCTGTTAGAATCATCTATACTATCACTCTCTGTTAGAATCATCTATACCATCACTTTCTGTTAGAATCATCTATACTATCACTCTCTGTTAGAAGCATCTATACCACCACTCTCTGTTAGAATCATCTATACCATCACTCTCTGTTAGAATCATCTATACCATCACTCTCTGTTAGAATCATCTATACGATCACTCTCTGTTAGAATCATCTATACTATCACTTTCTGTCAGAATAATCTATATCATCACTCTCTGTCAGAATCATCTATATCATCACTCTCTGTTAGAATCATCTATACTATCAGTCTCTGTTGGAATCATCTATACTATCACTTTCTGTCAGAATCATCTATACCATCACTCTCTGTTAGAATCATCTATACTATCACTCTCTGTTAGAATCATCTATACAATCACTCTCTGTTTGAATTATCTATACCATCACTCTCTGTTAGAATCATCTATACGATCACTCTCTGTTAGAATCATATATACCATCACTCTCTGTTAGAATCATCTATACAATCACTCTCTGTTTGAATCATCTATAACATCACTCTCTGTTATAATCATCTATACCATCACTTTCTGTCAGAATCATCTATACTATCACTCTCTGTTAGAATCATCTATACTATCACTCTCTGTTAGAATCATATATACTATCACTTTCTGTCAGAATCATCTATACGATCACTCTCTGTTAGAATCATCTATACCATCACTCTCTGTTAGAATCATCTATACTATCTCTTTCTGTCAGAATAATCTATACCATCACTCTCTGTTAGAATCATCTATACCATCATTCTCTGTTAGAATCATCTATATGATCACTCTCTGTTAGAATCATCTATACCATCACTCTCTGTTAGAATCATCTATACTATCACTTTCTGTTAGAAGCATCTATACAATCACTTTCTGTCAGAATCATCTATACCACCACTCTCTGTTAGAAGCATCTATACAATCACTTTCTGTCAGAATCATCTATACCACCACTCTCTGTTAGAATCATCTATACTATCACTTTCTGTTAGAATCATCTATACTATCACTCTCTGTTATAATCATCTATACTATCACTTTCTGTTAGAATCATCTATACAATCGCTTTCTGTCAGAATCATCTATACAATCACTCTCTGTTAGAATCATCTATACAATCACTTTCTGTCAGAATCATCTATACAGTCACATTCTGTTAGAATCATCTATACTATCACTCTCTGTTATAATCATCTATACGATCACTTTCTGTTAGAATCATCTATACGATCACTTTCTGTTAGAATCATCTATACTATCACTCTCTGTTAGAATCATCTATACCATCACTCTCTGTTAGAATCATCTATACTATCACTTTCTGTTAGAATCATCTATACCATCACTCTCTGTTGGAAGCATCTATACCACCACTCTCTGTTAGAATCATCTATACCATCACTCTCTGTTAGAATCATCTATGCCATCACTCTCTGTTAGAATCATCTATACCATCACTCTCTGTTAGAATCATCTATACCATCACTTTCTGTCAGAATAATCTATATCATCACTCTCTGTCAGAATCATCTATATCATCACTCTCTGTTAGAATCATCTATACTATCACTCTCTGTTAGAATCATCTATACGATCACTTTCTGTCAGTATCATCTATACGATCACTCTCTGTTAGAATCATCTATACCTTCACTCTCTGTCAGAATCATCTATACTACCACTCTCTGTTAGAATCATCTATACCATCACTCTCTGTTAGAATCATCTATTCCATCACTCTCTGTTAGAATCATCTATACGATCACTCTCTGTCAGAATCATCTATACTATCACTCTCTGTTAGAATCATCTATACTATCACTTTCTGTTAGAATCATCTATACCATCACTCTCTGTTAGAATCATCTATACTATCACTCTCTGTCAGAATCATCTATACAATCACTCTCTGTTAGAATCATCTATACTATCACTTTCTGTTAGAATCATCTATACAATCACTCTCTGTTAGAATCATCTATACTATCACTTTCTGTTAGAATCATCTATACAATCACTTTCTGTCAGAATCATCTATACAATCACTCTCTGTTAGAATCATCTATACTATCACTCTCTGTTAGAATCATATATACCATCACTTTCTGTTAGAATCATCTATACCATCACTCTCTGTTAGAATCATCTATACCATCACTCTCTGTTAGAATCATATATACCATCACTCTCTGTTAGAATCATCTATACAATCACTCTCTGTTTGAATCATCTATAACATAACTCTGTTAGAATCATCTATACTATCATTTCTGTCAGAATCATCTATACCATCACTCTCTGTTAGAATCATCTATACTATCACTCTCTGTTAGAATCATCTATACGATCACTTTCTGTCAGAATCATCTATACCATCACTCTCTGTTAGAATCATCTATACTATCACTCTCTGTTAGAATCACCTATACGATCACTTTCTGTCAGAATAATCTATACGATCACTCTCTGTTAGAATCATCTATACCATCATTCTCTGTTAGAATCATCTATACGATCACTTTCTGTTATAATCATCTATACGATCACTCTCTGTTAGAAGCATCTATACTATCACTTTCTGTCAGAATAATCTATACCACCACTCTCTGTTAGAATCATCTATACGATCACTTTCTGTTAGAATCATCTATACGATCACTTTCTGTTATAATCATCTATACCATCACTCTCTGTTAGAAGCATCTATACCATCACTTTCTGTCAGAATCATCTTTACCACCACTCTCTGTTAGAATCATCTATACCATCACTTTCTGTTAGAATCATCTATACCATCACTCTCTGTTAGAATCATCTATACCATCACTTTCTGTTAGAATCATCTATACAATCACTTTCTGTCAGAATCATCTATACAATCACTCTCTGCTAGAATCATCTATACCATCACTCTCTGTTAGAATCATCTATACCATCACTCTCTGTTAGAATCATCTATACTATCACTTTCTGTTAGAATCATCTATACCATCACTCTCTGTTAGAATCATCTATATGATCACTCTCTGTTAGAATCATATATACCATCACTCTCTGTTAGAATCATCTATACTATCACTTTCTGTTAGAATCATCTATACCATCACTCTCTGTTGGAAGCATCTATACCACCACTCTCTGTTAGAATCATCTATACCATCACTCTCTGTTAGAATCATCTATGCCATCACTCTCTGTTAGAATCATCTATACCATCACTCTCTGTTAGAATCATCTATACGATCACTTTCTGTCAGAATAATCTATATCATCACTCTCTGTCAGAATCATCTATATCATCACTCTCTGTTAGAATCATCTATACTATCACTCTCTGTTAGAATCATCTATACGATCACTTTCTGTCAGAATAATCTATACCACCACTCTCTGTTAGAATCATCTATACCATCACTCTCTGTTAGAATCATCTATACGATCACTTTCTGTTAGAATCATCTATACAATCACTTTCTGTCAGAATCATCTATACAATCACTCTCTGCTAGAATCATCTATACTATCACTCTCTGTTAGAATCATCTATACTATCACTCTCTGTTAGAATCATCTATACTCTCACTTTCTATCAGAATCATCTATACCATCACTCTCTGTTAGAATCATCTATACCATCACTCTCTGTTAGAATCATCTATACAATCACTCTCTGTTAGAATCATATATACTATCACTCTCTGTTAGAATCATCTATACCATCACTCTCTGTTAGAATCATCTATACCATCACTCTCTGTTAGAATCATCTATACCATCACTTTCTGTCAGAATCATCTATACCATCACTCTCTGTCAGAATCATCTATACGATCACTCTCTGTTAGAATCATCTATACGATCACTCTCTGTTAGAATCATCTATACGATCACTTTCTGTTATAATCATCTATACTATCACTCTCTGTTAGAATCATCTATACCATCACTCTCTGTTAGAAGCATCTATACAATCACTTTCTGTCAGAATCATCTATACCACCACTCTCTGTTAGAATCATCTATACGATCACTTTCTGTTAGAATCATCTATACCATCACTCTCTGTTAGAATCATCTATACTATCACTTTCTGTTAGAATCATCTATACAATCACTTTCTGTCAGAATCATCTATACAATCACTCTCTGTTAGAATCATCTATACCATCACTCTCTGTTAGAATCATCTATACTATCACTTTCTGTTAGAATCATCTATACGATCACTTTCTGTTAGAATCATCTATACAATCACTCTCTGTTAGAATCATCTATACCATCACTCTCTGTTAGAATCATCTATACCATCACTTTCTGTTAGAATCATCTATACCATCACTCTCTGTTAGAATCATCTATACCATCACTCTCTGTTAGAATCATCTATACCATCACTCTCTGTTAGAATCATCTATACCATCACTTTCTGTTAGAATCATCTATACTATCACTCTCTGTTAGAATCATCTATACCATCACTCTCTGTTAGAATCATCTATACCATCACTCTCTGTTAGAATCATCTATACCATCACTCTCTGTTAGAATCATCTATACCATCACTCTCTGTTAGAATCATCTATACTATCACTTTCTGTCAGAATCATCTATACATCACTCTCTGTCAGAATCATCTATATCATCACTCTCTGTTAGAATCATCTATACTATCACTCTCTGTTAGAATCATCTATACTATCACTTTCTGTCAGAATCATCTATACCATCACTCTCTGTTAGAATCATCTATACTATCACTCTCTGTTAGAATCATCTATACAATCACTCTCTGTTTGAATTATCTATACCATCACTCTCTGTTAGAATCATCTATACCACCACTCTCTGTTATAATCATCTATACCATCACTCTCTGTTAGAATCATCTATACCATCACTCTCTGTTAGAATCATCTATACAATCACTTTCTGTCAGAATCATCTATACAATCACTCTCTGTTAGAAGCATCTATACTATCACTTTCTGTTATAATCATCTATACTATCACTCTCTGTTAGAAGCATCTATACGATCACTTTCTGTCAGAATCATCTATACAACCACTCTCTGTTAGAATCATCTATACCATCACTTTCTGTTAGAATCATCTATACCATCACTCTCTGTTAGAATCATTTATACGATCACTTTCTGTTAGAATCATCTATACAATTACTTTCTGTCAGAATCATCTATACAATCACTCTCTGTTAGAATCATCTATACAATCACTCTCTGCTAGAATCATCTATACCATCACTCTCTGTTAGAATCATCTATACGATCACTCTCTGTTAGAATCATCTATACAATCACTCTCTGCTAGAATCATCTATACCATCACTCTCTGTTAGAATCATCTATACCATCACTCTCTGTTAGAAGCATCTATACCACCACTCTCTGTTATAATCATCTATACCATCACTCTCTGTTAGAATCATCTATACCATCACTTTCTGTTAGAAACATCTATACCACCACTCTCTGTTATAATCATCTATACCATCACTCTCTGTTAGAATCATCTATACCATCACTCTCTGTTAGAATCATCTATACAATCACTTTCTGCCAGAATCATCTATACAATCACTCTCTGCTAGAATCATCTATACCATCACTCTCTGTTAGAATCATCTATACTATCACTCTCTGTTAGAATCATCTATACCATCACTCTCTGTTAGAATCATCTATACCATCACTTTCTGTTAGAATCATCTATACCATCACTCTCTGTTAGAATCATCTATACGATCACTCTCTGTTAGAATCATATATACCATCACTCTCTGTTAGAATCATCTATACAATCACTCTCTGTTTGAATCATCTATAACATCACTCTCTGTTAGAATCATCTATACTATCATTTCTGTCAGAATCATCTATACTATCACTCTCTGTTAGAATCATCTATACGATCACTCTCTGTTAGAATCATCTATACGATCACTTTCTGTCAGAATCATCTATACCATCACTCTCTGTTAGAATCATCTATACTATCACTCTCTGTTAGAATCATCTATACTATCACTTTCTGTCAGAATAATCTATACGATCACTCTCTGTTAGAATCATCTATACTATCATTCTCTGTTAGAATCATCTATACGATCACTTTCTGTCAGAATCATCTATACCACCACTCTCTGTTAGAATCATCTATACTATCACTTTCTGTTAGAATCATCTATACCATCACTCTCTGTTAGAATCATTTATACGATCACTTTCTGTTAGAATCATCTATACAATTACTTTCTGTCAGAATCATCTATACAATCACTCTCTGCTAGAATCATCTATACCATCACTCTCTGTTAGAATCATCTATATGATCACTCTCTGTTAGAATCATCTATACAATCACTCTCTGCTAGAATCATCTATACCATCACTCTCTGTTAGAATCATCTATACCATCACTCTCTGTTAGAAGCATCTATACCACCACTCTCTGTTATAATCATCTATACCATCACTCTCTGTTAGAATCATCTATACTATCACTCTCTGTTAGAATCATCTATGCTATCAATTTCTATCAGAATCATCTATACCATCACTCTCTGTTAGAATCATCTATACCATCACTTTCTGTCAGAATCATCTATACTATCTCTTTCTGTCAGAATAATCTATACTATCACTCTCTGTTAGAATCATCTATACCATCATTCTCTGTTAGAATCATCTATACGATCACTTTCTGTTATAATCATCTATACGATCACTCTCTGTTAGAATCATCTATACCATCACTTTCTGTTAGAAGCATCTATACAATCACTTTCTGTCAGAATAATCTATACGATCACTCTCTGTTAGAATCATCTATACCATCATTCTCTGTTAGAATCATCTATACGATCACTTTCTGTTATAATCATCTATACCATCACTCTCTGTTAGAAGCATCTATACTATCACTTTCTGTCAAAATCATCTATACCACCACTCTCTGTTAGAATCATCTATACTATCACTTTCTGTTAGAATCATCTATACGATCACTTTCTGTTATAATCATCTATACTATCACTCTCTGTTAGAAGCATCTATACGATCACTTTCTGTCAGAATCATCTATACCACCACTCTCTGTTAGAATCATCTATACCATCACTTTCTGTTAGAATCATCTATACCATCACTCTCTGTTAGAATCATCTATACGATCACTTTCTGTCAGAATCATCTATACTATCTCTTTCTGTCAGAATAATCTATACGATCACTCTCTGTTAGAATCATCTATACCATCATTCTCTGTTAGAATCATCTATACGATCACTTTCTGTTATAATCATCTATACCATCACTCTCTGTTAGAATCATCTATACTATCACTTTCTGTTAGAAGCATCTATACAATCACTTTCTGTCAGAATCATCTATACCACCACTCTCTGTTAGAATCATCTATACGATCACTTTCTGTTAGAATCATCTATACCATCACTCTCTGTTAGAATCATCTATACTATCACTTTCTGTTAGAATCATCTATACAATCACTTTCTGTCAGAATCATCTATACAATCACTCTCTGTTAGAATCATCTATACCATCACTCTCTGTTAGAATCATCTATACCATCACTTTCTGTTAGAATCATCTATACAATCACTTTCTGTCAGAATCATCTATACAGTCACATTCTGTTAGAATCATCTATACCATCACTCTCTGTTAGAATCATCTATACGATCACTTTCTGTTAGAATCATCTATACCATCACTCTCTATAAGAATCATCTATACCATCACTTTCTATCAGAATCATCTATACCATCACTCTCTGTTAGAATCATCTATACGATCACTTTCTGTTAGAATCATCTATACGATCACTTTCTGTTATAATCATCTATACTATCACTCTCTGTTAGAAGCATCTATACGATCACTTTCTGTCAGAATCATCTATACCACCACTCTCTGTTAGAATCATCTATACCATCACTTTCTGTTAGAATCATCTATACCATCACTCTCTGTTAGAATCATCTATACGATCACTTTCTGTTAGAATCATCTATACAATCACTTTCTGTCAGAATCATCTATACAATCACTCTCTGCTAGAATCATCTATACCATCACTCTCTGTTAGAATCATCTATACGATCACTCTCTGTTAGAATCATCTATACAATCACTCTCTGCTAGAATCATCTATACCATCACTTTCTGTTAGAATCATCTATACCATCACTCTCTGTTAGAATCATCTATACAATCACTTTCTGTCAGAATCATCTATACAATCACTTTCTGTTAGAATAATCTACCATCACTCTCTGTTAGAATCATCTATACTATCACTCTCTGTTAGAATCATCTATACGATCACTTTCTGTTAGAATCATCTATACTATCACTCTCTGTTAGAATCATCTATATCATCACTCTCTGTTAGAATCATCTATACGATCACTCTCAGTTAGAATCATCTATACCATCACTTTCTGTCAGAATCATCTATACCATCACTCTCTGTTACAATCATCTATACAATCACTCTCTGTTAGAATCATCAATACCATCACTTTCTCTCAGAATCATCAATACCATCACTTTCTCTCAGAATCATCTATACTATCACTCTCTATTAGAATCATCTATACCATCACTTTCTATCAGAATCATCTATACCATCACTCTCTGTTAGAATCATCTATACCATCACTTTCTGTCAGAATCATCTATACCATCACTCTCTGTTAGAATCATCTATACTATCACTCTCTGTTAGAATCATCTATACCATCACTCTCTGTTAGAATCATCTATACTATCACTCTCTGTTAGAATCATCTATACTATCACTCTCTGTTAGAATCATCTATACTATCACTCTCTGTTAGAATCATCTATACTATCACTTTCTGTTAGAATCATCTATACCATCACTCTCTGTTAGAATCATCTATACCATCACTCTCTGTTAGAATCATCTATACAATCACTCTCTGTTAGAATCATCTATACCATCACTCTCTGTTAGAATCATCTATACCATCACTCTCTGTTAGAATCATCTATACCATCACTCTCTGTTAGAATCATCTATACCATCACTTTCTATCAGAATCATCTATACCATCATTCTCTGTTAAATCATCTATACGATCACTTTCTGTCAGAATCATCTATACGATCACTCTCTGTTAGAATCATCTATACCATCACTTTCTGTTAGAATCATCTATACTATCACTCTCTGTTAGAATCATCTATACCATCACTCTCTGTTAGAATCATCTATACAATCACTTTCTGTCAGAATCATCTATACCATCACTCTCTGTTAGAATCATCTATACTATCACTCTCTGTTAGAATCATCTATACCATCACTCTCTGTTAGAATCATCTATACTATCACTCTCTGTTAGAATCATCTATACCATCACTCTCTGTTAGAATCATCTATACCATCACTCTCTGTTAGAATCATCTATACCATCACTCTCTGTTAGAATCATCTATACTATCACTCTCTGTTAGAATCATCTATACTATCACTTTCTGTCAGAATCATCTATACAATCACTCTCTGTTAGAATCATCTATACCATCACTCTCTGTTAGAATCATCTATACTATCACTCTCTGTTAGAATCATCTATACATCACTCTCTGTCAGAATCATCTATACAATCACTCTCTGTTAGAATCATCTATACCATCACTCTCTGTTAGAATCATCTATACTATCACTCTCTGTTAGAATCATCTATACCATCACTCTCTGTTAGAATCATCTATACAATCACTCTCTGTTAGAATCA